>CM059220.1:19219929-19819929 GCA_030347435.1 Clarias fuscus
CCACATCGCGCCTGCATGGGTGGGGGCGTGGTCATCCAAAGAGCGACAGATTATTTCACCCAATCAGCAAATCGGCTCAACATGCTCGCGCGTATGGAAGGGCGTGGTCTGTGCAAGCCGCGAGGCCCCTGGCCAGGTGCAAGTGCTCGGGAACACATTTACACTCCACGGAGCAAGCTATTTCTGCACTGAACACTTCCCAAAATAGCACCGCTGAGAAGGGGGGGGGGGGGACAACAAAACAAAACCGAGATTCCCAAATGCGCAAAAGCTGTGCAAAGAAGAGAGCAAAAGCAAAATGATACGTCGAGAATGCACTGAAAGTGTACTGAGAAAGAAGATGATGCTTATGGTGTTGTCAATTCAGTCTAAAGAAATGATAAGAAAGTGTGCAGATACTTGTCGCTGGGGTGGTATTCTTAATAACGCACTTTTTTTTTTTTTGTTGTATGCAGTGTATCTTTAAACCTATACCTTTAAAAGGTAAGAACAATCCAATTATGCACCTTGAATGATACACTATAGCATGCCCTCCATACATATGGGGAAATAAAATCTTTTTTTATGTCTTTCAAAATACTATAGATTTTTTCATACAGCTTTTAAGAATGCCTTTGACAAAAGAACAGCATAATGGAGCCTCATATTGTGCATGAGGAAAAAGACACAGCATTTGGCACAAGTGCAGTTACATTCAGAACAGCAGATGTGTTAAGGCAAGTTCATCATGAGTGAGTGAGACAGAGAGAGAAAAGGCAAGTCTGTTTTCTAAATAATGCAACAATTAATAAGCAGGAAAAAAAATAAACAAGTTAATTTCTTTGGTACTTTTGGGATAACCTGTATGTTCATATTTCTCAGTGACAGATATAAAGTATTTTAAAGACACAAAATATAAAGCTAACACCCCATGTACAGTTTAGTACCCCCTTTTTTCCCCCTGGGAGTGTGGAAAGGTATGAACTCCTAATTTAGCACTTCTAAAACACAAAAAAAAAGAAATGAAAAAACAAACAGCTACATGCAAATTTTAAACTACAAAAAAGAAACACCAAGCAAGCCAGTAATCTGTTTTAAGAGTCGAACTTGGACACAAAAGGGCCCAATAAAACTTTAAAATTCAAATCTACAGTATGTGCATTGACTCTAAATATCCATTTCAGTGGCCTTTCAATCAGGCACAATTTACCAGTTCAGACTCGAGCTCAGCAAAACAGCAGGTGGGCATCATGCACAAATGAATAATACAGTGCCCATGACCTGCTGATTAACCCCGGAGATGTACACACACATGCCTTTTATACAGAATGCTGGCTCTTTTATACACAAGCAGCGCCTAGTGCACAATCACACAAATGCCCCAAAGACAGAAAGACACATTCCATTAAACTTCTATGGACTCCAAAGAACCAGGCAAAAAAACATAAAATGTCTCTTCTGTTTCTTTGCTACTTTCACTTGGGAAAATATTTTTTATATTCCTTGTAATTATATATTATAAAAATTATATGCAATTTAAAAAGATACTTTGCTTAGACCTTGAGTCAGTTGAATGTTAAAGATAAATGTAGTAAATTTATAATAATAATAATAATAATAATAATAATAATAATAAATCCTTTATTACAATCTATACCAAAAGATATACACAATAAAATGTGTGTGTTTATTCTGAAGAACACTGCACATTAAAATAAATAGGTAAATAATTAAATAATAAGTAAAGGTTGAGTGCAGAAATAGAAACAAAGTGAAGGAGATTCCTTTCCTATCTGTGTGACTGTGTGTCAGCCACTTCCTTTCTTTTGACCACAGCATCATCATCATGGCCTGAGGGTGGAAGATAGTGCTCAGTGAAGCGAGACACAAGAGAGTATTTTGAAGCTGACATTAGATGACATCCTCCCAAGGGTAAAAGTCTCACATAGTAATCTATTACATAACAACTGCTGCATGCAATGACATCAGGGAGGGGGCGAGGGGGACTATTAATGCTTACTAGAATTAAGTCAGATGCAGACAGATGTGTGCCTCGCTGATGATTTTACAAACTCACTTACACATGCAGTACACTCGTAATTTAAACAAATGTCATGAATACACAACACAAGAGATGAGTTATAAAAATGGCCTTAGTTTCTGTATCAAATAAACTGGGTTAAAAAGCCTGTTTTGTGCCAGCAATATTAACCAGAAGAGTTCAGGAGTGAATATAGCTTAAAGGAGAAAAGTCTCTCAAATTTATCTAAATCAATGTACTGACAAATAATCTGTTAATATGTAATTAAACAAATTATATGAATGGAATAAAATTATTTGATACTGACTTTAAGTTCAGCAAGTGGTCTTGAAAGCTGAATGATGACCTTTGTTGAAATTAAAGTAGTTAAAGTATTTAATCTTCGAAATACTTGAATTTATTTGTATGGTAGACTTAAATGTGATTTAGTAATGTTTGTAATGCTGGAGTCTTAGCTTAAAGTTTAAAGTTCACTTTTAAACTTTACACTGTTTTCGTCTTATGTGTCCTCATGTGAAATACTATAGCCAGGGCCCCAGTCAAAAGAACACTACAAACTGTATTAAGCTCCATAATTGCATGAGCAGGCCATCTTAAAACCTGTAAGAATTATCCTAACATCTTTTCATCCCACAAGGGTGGGTTTTGTCTAGACAGAGTTAGAAAGTGATGAGTGGGGGAAGAGGGTTGATGAAGCAGAGCAGTGAAGGAAGGAAAGAAGAGTGTGGATGGAGTGAGGGAGGGTTTCAGGAATGACAGATGCCACACTCAAAACAAAACAAAAAAGTTGGCCTTGTGCATCTTTTACATATCAATATTGCGTCTATTTAACTACAATAAATTAGGTTTGTATTATTAAGATTAACATCAACATGCAAAAAAAATACTATTATTTAATAGGATACTATTAAATAATAGTATGTATTTTTGTTCAACTTAAATATTTTACTGGCAATTTGAGTGGCAATTTGGTTCTTAATTTAAATATGGCAATGTATGAATTTTCTTTTTTTTAGTGAACAGAGCCTCCTCCCGTCTCTAGCACAAATCCCGTACCAGGGTTACCATGTAACAAATTTCTGTTTAGTTCAGGACAATTTTACAGCTTATTATTATTTTTAACATGAGACGAGTGATTTATGCTGATTTTTAAAAACCATTATTAGGCATTACAGGCAAAAATTAGAAATACTTGTTTTCCTAACACTTCTCCAACTTTTGAAAATGACCCTTTTCTCACTTTACAAAGGATTTAAAGATGCATTATGTGTTTTTTTCTTCTTCTTTAAGATTAGGTTTCTAACATGGCTTGGTATTGTATTTGATGTGTACTTCGCTCCAGGATATGATTTTGCTAAGACCAGGGCTTAATGTTTTTTTTTGTTTTTTTTTACGTCATGCTTAATATAATTTCCACGTCAATTATACAAGAAAGGATAAAAAAACAGCTATTACACATTTAACTGGATGCAGGCATTTGATTTTCAAATAAAGGAAACAGACTTGCCAAATAACATTGAATTGTAGATGGATTTAATGCTATACAAGTGAGCAAATTTAAAAGCAGAAGATGGTGTTTTTCTTGTTGTTCTTGTTGTTGTTTTGTTGTTGTTGCTGTGCAAGATAAGTGAAACATCTGCCCTGTTCAGGACACTGGGGAGGTGGGGGGGGGGGATCCATCTGTCTGTTTACAGAGAGCCAGGGAGATGCTCCTAAATATATAATCACTATTTCTGTCAGCACGCCAGTTATGTAGGCGCACTTTCACACTCTGACCACAAGATGGCGCCAGAAAACACACCTTTCTTAAGTGCAACTCTGCTTACTTTAATAAATCAGTGTATTGTTGACAACAATCACATGCAAAAATGTATATGTGTTTAAAATAGAGCAATAAAACAGATGTTAAATTCCTATTTTCTGCACAAATGTTACAAAACTACTAGTCGAGTGTGTAGGTGTGCAGTGCGTAGTCGAGTGTGTTTTAGCCAATGCCGAGCCCAGTCAACATGTGAGTGAGCTCTCATTTCCCTTGCAGAGAGAGAAGAAGGATTTGGGCTGGGATCATACAACCACAGACTCTCTCAGATTGCTCATACTACCCTCTTATTACACGCCACTGAGAACTGTACACTCTGACACACCTTGTTGACTTCGATTAATTCTAAAAATAAATATTGTTTTTAAAAATAAAAATTTTTTGTTTTTCCAAAAATAAATCTTCTTTCAAATGTTCTCTCTAACGCTACACCCTAAAACACAGGTTTTGGATGAGCTTTAAAAAAAATGTTGTTTTTTTTATTTTTATTTTTAATTAAAACTCAACAAAGATCCATGATGGCATAGGTCAATGACGATTAAAAAAAAAATTATATGGTAGCATTGGGGCGTGTGTTATCAGGGAGGCTTCAGACATCAGAGTGTCTATATGGGTTTTCGGATATGTCTCGTGGAAAAGAAAGTTATCATTACTATGGGTCATTTTTACCACTACCAGAATGAGTGAATGACATCGCAAAATAATAAAAATAAAAATAATAGCTTAAATGCTCTGAGCTTCAAGGGCTACATTCCTAGTTAAATAATGGTGTCCTGCGGTAAAACAGCTGTATACTGAAGAAGGAAAAGAAGCTAGTTTTTGTTTGTTGTTTTTAAGAAAGTGTAGTGGCATAGTTTTGTCAAATCTTTTCAAATAATAAATAATATTCCTTAATTAAAAATCACTGACTGTACCTTTCATGGACAATCCATATAAACAGTAACAGGTTATGGTTTGTTGTTTGATCAAAACATCTCTGGGCTCTGATAATCTTTTCCTCATGTCCATGTCTATTTGGAAATTGGATACGGTAAATCCTTGGCCTGCCATGATACGCCAGCTATAATTTTGGGGGAAAATGTGCAGCATGTAGCTTCTACCTCTGCTAATCTCCTCCTACACAAGGGGAGAACATTGAGGCCAAGGAATGCATAACACTCTTATCTGCGCAATGGCATCATAACTGAGTTATAACTTTTAAAATGAACAGTAATAAATTAAAGACAATATAGCAGAAGAGTATGGGTGCATTATGTGAGTTGTGTAAAAATATCAGTGTAAGAGAGCCCGCACATTCCTGTTAACCCCCACAGACTCGTAGTTATAGTTATGCAACACCATTAACCCTGCATCCTTAACTACGCTGCCCATACCTCCTATCCTATCTACGCCATATAGTCTACATTAGATCTAAACAAATGGAACACATGGAAGATTACATTAACAGAACTGCAGCTTAGCCCGTCTTCTCTCTCCACTGGGTCTGGAAAAAGGGTATATGTAAAAAAAAAAAAAAGACACAATATACTGTGCCATGTTCATATCCTGGAAACAGCTTGCTTTGTTTTCCCAGAGGCTCTGATTATTTGGAAGAGTGAGAGCCTAACGCCTACCCAACTCGTTTTCTTGTTTTGCAATTCCAAGGAATCAAACACTTTCGTCCACTATGAGAAATTATTTCCTGCAATTCATAACAAGTCCTTCTCCTCATAAGTCTTACTATATAGATGCACTTTAAATAACGAGACATCCCATTATTGTGTGTGTGTGTGTGTTTTTATTATTCACTCTAGCATGCATAAACATTGATCGTGATAAAAGCTTTGATAGTTCCACAAGCTCACCCAAAGTTCTACTTTTGTAGATCTAGCAACTCTAGATGCACTCTAAAAACTGGACACACTGCAGAGACCCTGGATAAGACCCCTGAGTTAAATTCCATGTAGTCATTAGAGTAGCGTTAATACATCGCTGAGATGTTTGTTTGGCGGACCAACCACTTTCAGGATAAGAGTAAAACACAACCAAACAAAACATTCCTTAGGATATAAATACACAGAAGCACCTCACACTCAGAACCCATAGATACCAAGGCCAAGAGGAAAGTACCATGAGTTGATCACTTCCTAAAAAAAAAAAAAAAAATCTTTATCAACTGGCTCAGCAATGCACACTGAATTAACTTACACTTCAAAACATTTCAATAACAGTCTGACTCTTTAGTCTTGCAGCACAAGAGCATCACTATTTATCCTTTTATTCCAGTGTTTAAACTTTATGTGTATGTGTGTGAAGGCGAGACAGAGTAACTTAAGATATATAGAGAGACAGCTGTGCTACAAAATCATACCCAGTATTTCCCAGCTCTCACTTGTGATTTGTTGCTCAGGCAGTGGTAAAGAGCTATTATGTTTCAATTAGGGTAAAGCAACTGAAACTTTAAGGAACTGGAACAGAGGAACAACCTCATTTTCGTTTCAGAGTCCGGCCTGCAGCCTATACACAGCGATCATTACTGCGAATAAACAAACAGAGGTCACGCTACTTTGCATGGCACTTTGTATGGAGGAAGAAAGCTTCTATTTCTAAACCTATTCAGGAATCTGAAACAGAACTACTGAGATGCATATGAAGCAAGTCTGCATTGTTTTTCAGACTTGGATACAAAGTCTGGTGTCTGTGGTTTGAGTGACAAAAGTGTGGTTTTGGAAAGCGGCACAGAAGCTCTTTTAACTCGGTGTAATGATGTGTTCTGCCTATGGGAAAGAGAGCAGGGAGAATGAGGGTGCGCCTACTATCTCGGTGACGCTGAGAACTCAGAGACGGGAGGTCCGATGTCTGTGTCGAGCTACACACACACACACACACACACACACACACACACACACACACACATATATATATATATTTTACTGGAGTATATGAGGAAGAGGGCTCATTGCCCCAGTCATGTCCAAGATCATTTATAGTGAGAAGAGAGACAGAAAGAAAGATGCAATTTATGATAAGGGACAAATCATGAGAGAGAGCGAGAGAGAGAGAGAGAGAGAGAGAGAGAGAGAGCGAGCGAGAAAGAAAATTGGCACAACAGTAGATCTGAGAGACAGGAAGAGCCAGATTAGACCCTTAGGGCAAAGAGGGCCAAACTACACACCACGACTCAGCCTTCATCTCTCATATACATGTATACATAAATGCTCTTACACACTCACTGCTCACATAATTGCCCTGTTTCTGAACTGAAGTGCATTGTGAGTGATGTCTTTTTTCTTTTCACCCTGAAGTATTTCCACTCTATCTTGCTGTCCATGTCTTCTCATTCAGCTTACCTTATCTTGACTAACATGTTTTTGACCTCTTAGCTCCTAAATTTTGTCAGACCATATAGAAGGTCACAGATATCTCATGGACTGGAAAGAAAACAGTCTAATGTAAAAAATAGAAAATGTAAAAACATGAAATAAAAATACCATGTCTTGCTGTTGGGTCCTCATCACACGGACCCAAAAGTCTAATCACTCTCACCACATAAAAACGTCCACCTCATTTGATAGCATTTGCAAATCTACCCTTTACACTGATGACAATCTCTTCAGGAATTCAGCAGTTC
This sequence comes from Clarias fuscus, assembly GCA_030347435.1. Taxonomy (NCBI): domain Eukaryota; kingdom Metazoa; phylum Chordata; class Actinopteri; order Siluriformes; family Clariidae; genus Clarias; species Clarias fuscus. The sequence continues at coordinate 19,227,379 of CM059220.1, forward strand.
CCAGTGCCATAAACACTGTTCACACCACATGCTAACAACAGGAACACAAAAAGAGGTGGGACCACGCTCAGCGAGCCAAGTTTCCCCAAAGCATCCTTGACCGCACCACTAATGAACTTACAACAATCAGTTATTTTTTTCCTCCGCATTCACGGGCACTGAGGAAGTTCCTGTCCTGTAGGCGCCGGCACAGTTTTACCTTTGAAAGTCTTGAGTTACCGTAACTCTATTGAATCATAATGTCTATGCTATTTTATGACACGTGAGACACATTCATTTTTGTAGGAAATTAGATTGCTGGGAAATACATATGGTTGTAACAGACACAGCTATATAGTACGGTGCAAAATTCTTGAGTCACCCCTCATTTCTTCATAGAAAAAAAATTGATGTACATCAAATTAAAGAAATGGGAACTCTTTTCCTGCAACAGGCTGCAGAGTGTCTAATTACACAATTAAAAAATTGGTTGCATATGTAATAAACATAGCAGCAACCTCATTTCCCGGCTCGTCTGTTCCAAACACTAAGTATTCATCATTGCCAGTGTACTAATCATCGGCCTAATCATCTGTCAACATCTGCACCTGTTTCTCACTGTTTACGCCTTGAGTTTTTTTTTTTTCATAGGTCAGTGAGCGGTTTAACAAACCAAAACATTCCTTTTTGACAGTACTATATCTATATGCACACACAAATGCATACAGCATAATTCCACTCAGAGGCTTGATTGGCACACGTGGAAATCATTCTTGTTCCAAAACATCTCAATAAATGCAAATATTAATAATTTGGTTTTCTTTAAACTTACACAGCAAATACACATAATAAAAAGACAAAACACAGTCAGTTTTTGATTATGTAGTAATAATCTTAATTATTTTCCTAGGCTGCCTCTGTGCCTCGTTCACAGCTAAACACACACTGTTGCTCCAGTGACAGCCAGCAGGGATAACCGGTACACCTCTGGAGGGCATGGCTCGTAAAGCTGCACCTTCAGTGGGATGTATAGCTTTACTTATTTATAATGTGTGTGTGAGTGTGTACGTGCAAATGTGTATATCTGCATGAAGTAACCTCCAACCTCCTCTGGCAAACATCCTCACCTGGGCCATGTCTTCAGTTTGCTTGCTGAAGCTTCCTAGATGCTGGCATTGCAATGATCCTTAGCTATTTTCTTCATACACAACCTCCAGATCAGGACACGAGCTCTCATGTTGCTGCACCTTTCCAAAAACACCAAGCTTCCCTGTCACTGTTGGTAAGTCTGTCGTTCTGGCTTCCTCCAGCAGCAAAGTCAACGATATCAGGAGCGATGTCAGGAGACCTTCCCTTGTCCTCCCCCTCTGATGTCTCTCCTCTATCACTTGTTCATTCAGATGGAAAAAGAAAAGGTGATCCTCCTTTCCTTCCTTAAGGTCACGGGGGAAGCATAAACAACCGTGCTGCTCTTTCACACACTCCTCTTACTCATTTGCTTGCTCACTCTCACTAAGCTGGTTTCATCTCTGTGCCTCAGCTCAATGCTCCTTTCCCTCCCTTACTTCCCCTCCTCCCCACCCATAGCACCCCTCCCCCTTCCTCCCTCCCTTCCTCTGATGGTACAGTACACACATACACACACAGACACACACACACACAGCTTTACCATCCTGAGAGAGGGGGATAAAAAAGGGGGGGATTGTGAGGATGTCATGTGACCCAATAGAAGTGAATGTATTGGATCGTTCAGCAGTTGGCACGCCCATTCCTCCATAGATGGAGAAAGCGGTCACCGTTGACAACCACTACTACTGATCCTGTTGGTGTTCTGGAGCCATATGGCTCCTAGTTGTGCTTCCAGCCCATCCTGTAATTACAGCCTGAGGGAGCATGGGTAATGCAGTTTTCAGAATATCTCTGGAATGGCCATTTTGGTTTGCCAAAGGAAAACAAACAGTAATTAAAAGAACCAGAAATGTACTGGCTGCATCTACTTGCACTTGTACATTCTCCATCTCACACATACACTCTGAGGTGCTCAGGACATCCTCTGGCGTTTCCTTCAAGCTCTATGACGGGAAACTCCCAGTCCTCAACAACAGGAAGCTCGCTCCTGCTGTGGCCTCATATTTCCCTTCACCACATCTCTCTGCTTCAAGAAAGCATTAAATTGGCAGCACAACACCTCTCCTGCGAGAAACCATGGATCATGTTCATATAAAGGCTCATTCATGTAGAGCACTTACTACTTATTTCATACACTGAACCCAGAATTAGGTTAGTGCTGTGATCATCCTGGTCATGTTACTAAATGAGGAAAATGGAGCAGATATGGATGTAATGACATCTCTGTGCTCCCATACCCAGATGATTAGTTCTGCTGCCACACAGACAAAAAGAATTGATAAGATGGTGACATCTACTGGTCACAGAGGATGCTCGCAGCAGTGTTGCCAGATTGGGCAGTTTATAGCTGTTTGAGCTGTTATTTAAAAAATCCTTAAACTGTGGTTCAGGCATGATGCAATTAGGGCAATATTCAGACAGTTGGCTAGGGATATCAATCCAATCTGGCAACTGTGACAGAAATTTTCCATAATCTCATTGTAACAAGAATTTTATTATTATTTTTTAATGGATGAGACCTTGGCTGCATGGATGATGATGATGAAGAGGAGGAGGAGGAGAAGGCACAAAAGAAAAACAATTATGTAAAATGTCTGCAGATAACTTCTTACAGTAGAGTACAAAAGTTTAATTATATAGATTAAAGAATTGGAAACAAATGTTTTACTGCAAAAGAAAATTTGTATATTGGCACATTGGTATACTGGTACTTTGTGTCTGCCATGCTAGAGACAACCGTAGCACAGATTGATGTTATTTTCCACTTTCCACCGCAACCACACATTTTTTAAAAAGTTGTTTGATGTTAAATGTTTGATGTTCTGTTTAAAGTCATACAATTTAAGTGACAATTCAAACGGTCACAAATAATAAATATAATAATTTTGACAATGGGTATGATTTTCACCATTTCAAATAAATTAAATTTCACCTGGGGTTCCTTGGCCTGACTTGGTGAACCACTGGTATAAAGTCAATAGTCTAGACCACGGATTCTCAAACTTAATATTTAACGGTTTAGATCTGATTTCTGTTCAAGGTCAAAGGTCAGGAAGGATTGATGATGAGCAAATTATTAAACTTGCTTAAAATTACAAGCATTATGTTCGCATTTAAGGCAGTGTGAAAAACTATGCTGACCCTTGAACTGATGTTAAACACCATATGCTTGCCGCCTGTCAACATTGCCATGATAATGAAGTCAAACAGTATTTGAGAAGCCCTGGTCTAGACTATTAGATTTTACCAGTACCTGAAGTCAAATTAAACTACCTGATGATATCATAACATGCACGAAATGTATGTTTTTGTCAAAAGGTTAATGACTTGCATCTTTGCTATGTATGTTTAATCTAAATTAATGGGCAAAAACAGTCATAAAAAAGTTAGAAAGAAAATGAGAAAATAAACCCAAAACATTTTAATGTATTTGAAATGTCAACATCCCAACATCAGGCATGGGTGAAACTGTGGTGCACTATGTAATGTTGCCACATTATACAGAAGCTCCAGAGGTCATTAGTATCTCTTAGGTTTTCTTCACTTTCCAAAAACATGTCAGTAGGTGGATTGGCTACACTTATATTGGCCCTAGAGGTGAATGACTGGGTGTGTGCATGGTGCCTTTTAGGAGTGGTGTTTCATCAGGCCTCATGATAAGCTCCAGATCCACTGCAACCCTGAAAGAGATAGAGAAATTAAGTGACAGTTTGAAAGTAAATATTACATCTATCTATCTATCTATCTATCTATCTATCTATCTATCTATCTATCTATCTATCTACAGTATATACAGGTCCTTCTCAAAAAATTAGCATATTCTGATAAAGTTCATTATTTTCTGTAATGTACTGCTAAACATTAGACTTTCATATATTTTAGATTCATTACACACAACTGAAGTAGTTCAAGCCTTTTATTGTTTTAATATTGATGATTTTGGCATACAGCTCATGAAAACCCAAAATTCCTATCTCAAATAATTAGCATATTTCATCCGACCAATAAAAGAAAAGTGTTTTTAATACAAAAAAAGTCAACCTTCAAATAATTATGTTCAGTTATGCACTCAATACTTGGTCGGGAATCCTTTTGCAGAAATGAATGCTTCAATGCGGCGTGGCATGGAGGCAATCAGCCACTGCTGAGGTGTTATGGAGGCCCAGGATGCTTCGATAGCGGCCTTAAGCTCATCCAGAGTGTTGGGTCCTGTGTCTCTCAACTTTCTCTTCACAATATCCCACCGATTCTCTATGGGTTTCAGGTCAGGAGAGTTGGCAGGCCAATTGAGCACAGTAATACCATGGTCAGTAAACCATTTACCAGAAAATAATGAACTTTATCAGAACATGCTAATTTTTTTAGAAGGACCTGTATAGTATATACTGTATACATATATCAGCCATACCAGTAAAATAATTAAATCAAAACCAGCTAGGTTTCAGGCTTTCCTAGTGCCAAAAAAACAGCTCTGACCCCTCAAGGCATGACTCCAGAAGACCTCTGAATGTGTGCTGTGATATCCGGCACCAGGGCAGGGCATTCACAGCAGATTCATTCTTTAAGTGCTATAAGTTCCAAGGTGGGGCCTCCATGGATCAGACTTGTTTGGCAAGCACATTCAATGAATTCGCAATGAAATCGAGATCCGGGGAATTTTGAAGCCAGATCAACAATCTCGAACTTTTTTGTCTGCTAATAACCAGCATGAAGTGTTTTTCAGCAATTTGTGCATGCTAACATTGGCTTATCTGTGGGACTGGACCAGATGGGCTAGCCTTTGGTCCCCATAAGCATAAATAAGTTTTGGCTGTCACAGGTTTATTGGTATATACTTGATAATATTACTCAATTGAGGATAATGTTATGGCAGATTGGTCTTTAATAATCAGAAATGGGCACAAGTGCAACACAAAACAAGACTGATTATGTATGTTGATCATTCTGCAAAAATAGTGGAATGCGCTGTGGAAAGCTTTGGTGTTACTCATTTTATAATTATAACTGTCAAAAATTTGACATAAAACCTGACTAAATCTACTCCGATTTCCTTTCACATTTCAAAGACATGTAGGTTAGGTTAATTGACGTTCCCAAATTGCACGTAGTGTGTGTGTGAGTGTGTGTATGTGTGTGCGCCCTGCGATGGACTGACACCCTGTCCAGGGTGTACACCGCCTTGTGCCCTAAGCCTCCTGGGATAGGATCCAGGCTCCCCGCGACCCTGAATACAGGATAAAGCTGTATAGACGATGAGTGAGAGTGAGTACATCTAATAATTAATTGATACTGACATAACTAAAAACTATGTAGTTTTACACATGGAAGTCATTTTGTAAATAGCTAAGAAGTTTCTTTAAATTGCCCTTGGTGTCACCATCACTGATGTTACCAGGAAGAGAAGTAACATCTGTCATTAAATATATAAATAATAAAAATGCATTAAGCTCTACTTTTTGTGTATTCATAAAGTTTAAAAGTAAGATATCACTTTGGTTTAGTGGTTTCCACTGTCGTCTCACACCTCCAGGGTCCGAGTTCGATTCACGCCTCAGGGTATGTGTGGATGGAGTTTGCATGTTCTCCACCTGCTTGGTGTGTTTCCTCCAGGTACTCCGATACTCCACAGTCCAAAGACATGCATTAGGTAATCGGCGTTCCCAAATTGCCCGTAGTGTGTGAATGTGTTTGTTTGTGTGTGTGTGTATAAAAGTGGGACTATCTAATCATTTTGATTCATACACATTCACATTTCATACAAACCTCCATAATTTCCTTTGATTGTGTGAGGCTGCTTTGCGTCAATGACAACTGTTAAAAGCGCGATACAAATAAAACTGAATTGAATTGAATTGAATGTTGACCGTCGGTCCTACCACGGTCATAACAATGGCCTCCACAGTCCCTAGTTGGATTACAGAGGTTCCTGGAAGGATTGCTATTGAATAAGTTCTAGTTGTGAAAGAAGAAATACATTTCATGATATTTCTATGACTCAAATTCCACCTTTTTCTGTAGAAAGTCCCATTTGTAGAACAATATGTAATGGAATATGAAAAGGACCCAAATTTGGCCTGTGTAAACTTTAATAACCGTATTAAGGAATATCTGCTAGTTTGCTAGCTTTGTGTGTAATTTGTTTGTAATTGTAATATCTATGTTTAGTCAGTATTAACGTCGCAGGATCAATGTGTGGCCAAAATCCACTTCTAAATTCAGTTATACACTGACAGTTCAAGATTTGTTTTTTTACAGAGGAGCCTCAAGGAAGGAAAAGGAGTTTCCTCATAGAGCGTGTTTATGTTTTTACTCAGACATTTCGGTGTTGAATTTTAAATTGATGCTCTACTCAAGAGTTGTGTTTTCCTGTTTGCAGGCCATCCTTCCCACTGTAAACACCGGCCAGAGGTGGCGTAGCGTACTGTGTTGACACAGCGTTTATAAGGTAGTATGCGGTTTGCGTGCGGATAATTCCTCTTCCTGGTGTGTGCTGGCTTTACAGTAGCTCAGCTCAGCAGTTACCGGCGGTACCGGACAGCGAGTCGCGGCAGATGGCGGCTCCGGCGCGGAGTGATCATGTAGCGCTGCTGCTGGGAAACGTGCTGCACGTCTGGGGCGGATTACAGGTGAGCCGCATCACACCTGATGCTTTTATTTTATATCCGTCCGCAATAAAAGATAGAGAAGGAGGCAAAACAGAGGTAGTAAGTCGCATCCGTTATGACAAAACTTATATCTTAGTTATTTCTTTTGCACCCGGATAAAAACCTTCACGCAACTTTTCCCGGATTTGATTTGTTGTTTGCAGTATGCGAATGGAGAAGAAGTTGTGTTACCTAGTGACCAGATCTGGCTCTACGATCTTGAGAGTGGACTCTGGTGAGCTGGAAAACAACACACCTTTCAGGTTTTTCAGGAGTTATCTCATTACTCAGGACATTTGACATTCCTGATACACGTCATATAGGCTACTCAATTAAACCAAGTGACCTTTAAACTAACTCCTTATGTATGTAATATCTTCATCTTTGAAGTTAGACATGAGCATTTGGCTTGGCTGTAGTTCTTTTGTACAGCATAATAATTCCATAAAAATCCTCCAAAAAGAGGTTGTAATCTGTATCATCTTTGCCACCAAAGACAATAGCAAGATAGACAAACACCAGATCTCCCTGAAGACTGACTTTCTCTCAATCTCTCTCTCTCTCTCTCTCGCTCTCTGTCTGTCTCCTGTGTGTTTATATGTGTGCGCGCGCATGCACACAAGGACTCGTATGGGAATGGGTGGAGAATTGCCTCCTCTGCTTTCTCAGACATGTGGGTCGCTTCTCAGTGGTATGCTTTATGTTTTTGGAGGAAGAGACAGCGACTCCTACACCAACCAGGTAAGCTCTGTACCAGGGGGTGGTGTCAGCATAGCTGTAGGAACACAGCTGAGCGAGTCATCCCATTATCATAGAAGTGATCCGACATGTTTTTCAAGGCCAGATGTACAAATAAATTGCACAATACCCTATTGTGCATCATCATGCTTTAAATTCAACTTCAGCCAAAACAGTCAAAGAATGCGGAAAGGAATGATAATAATTACAGTGCACATGCCAGTTGTTGCAAAACCCACTCACTGTAATAGGCTACCATAACCACATAAACATACCGTAAAAAACATAAAGATAAACACACACTGTAATTTGTGTTTTTGCTGTATAATCATTTTGTTATCCTTATAGATGTATTGTGTAGACTTGCAAGATGGAAAATACATGTGGAAGAAATCGAGTGCCTGTGCAGGAACCCCTCCCTCACCCAGAGACCGGCACTCATGCTGGGTCTACAAGGACAGGTAGTGCAATGTTAAGACCTCCAAAAAGACAACGCGCCCTGGCGCACCGCACAACCTGCTGCGTGCCCTTTGAGCATGCTAAGACCTAAAAAGCACATTATGACATAAGCCCTATTAAAATATCAGCATTGTCAGAGCCATGGTGATTATGTAATAGTCGTGTCGCCATCGTGCTGATGGTATAGTGCTTGGGCTCTAATAAAAAATAATAATCCTTAAAAGAACAACAGAGCCTTCGCACATTATGACATCAGCACTATTGAAAAATTAACATGATCAGAGGGATGGCGATGACGTCATCTCATCATGCAGGCAAGTCAACCAATCACAGAGAAAAATACATTCACCCATCCCTGGCTGCAGAAAGGATCAAATCAAATGCATAATAGTCATTCATACATATTACATGCATAACTTACCTGTGTACATGCATACATTACATTCATCACTGTTTTAAGGATATAGACTTATAATGGAATCTCTATTATATTTGTCTAGGCTTATCTATTTTGGCGGATATGGATGGAAAACAGTTCAAGATATTAACAACTACAAAACTTTTACAGTTGATGAGACATCATGGGTAAGAATGAACACAGTGGTTTTAGTAACTAATCTACAGGAATTTCTCTAAGAAATATTACTTTCTACTCAGGTGATGAATGGTCGTGTGTTATTCCGCTTTTGGGGTTGGAATAATGAGGTTCACGTATATGAACCCTACACAGTTACATGGATTGAGCCCCAAATCCAGGTAATGGTCCCATGCCAGCAAAGTCTACGGGAGAGCCCAATTTTTTTTTTTGTACAATTGGACAAATAGGTGATCATTTGATTTTTTTTCTGTTCTTGTTTGTCTGTTGCAGGGTCGGCCACCTGAACCAAGGGCATCCCATGCTAGTGCCACCCTCGGCAGCAAGGGTTACATCTGTGGTGGTTTGGTACGTGGATCATAATGCATTCCTTAATTCCAAATCAGCTGTTCTTTCATTTTCTTATTTTGGCTTGTACATGTTGGCTAAAGGCGGTACATTTCATCATCTTTATTCAGGAAACACAGAATTTAGACATCCACTGTTTAGATCTGGCCACGTGGACATGGACACAAATGTGAGTACTATCTATCCTTCCCTTGCATTTCCGGTCGTAGCCCAAGAATAATAATGCCTGTTTACTCTAAAGCATATGCTGTTAACGGCTTACTATCAGGGCTTAGAATTTCAGTGTATTGTCTTGTATGGGGAAAGAAACAGTCTACCTGCTTACTCAAAACTTAGATGATGGTTTTGCTGGGAACCATTAGATTTTTTCATAATGTCATTTTGTAAATGTTTAAGACAATGTTAATTTTGAACTTAGCTAAAACAATGTAGTTATTATTGACTATGTTTACTATTTGAACAACAAAGCTATAATAGCATTTAAACAGATATTAATTCACTAGCATTTAATTTAACTGTAAAAACAGTAGGAACACACACATATATATAGCTAAGTCTTCGTCTGTTCACAAACCAGCTGCTGCAACTTCTGCATGCCTCGGCAGGTTACATCTCCTGCTTAATGTCCCTATACATCTGTTTCTCTCTCTTCAGTTTTATAGGGATATGGCTCTGAAATCACCTCAAATGTTCTGCATCACTTTCTCAGTATGAGAATGTTGGCAATTATTAAAAAAAAAAAAAAAACTAATATTTGCTGATGAACAAAGCAAGGAACTAACACTGTTATCTCTTAGTCAACAACATTAGTGAACTTCAATGTCAACAGAGATGTGTCTCAGTTTCCACCGGATTGTACATTTATAGCAGAACAAATATTTTGAAAAGGTGGAAGCTGACACACTTTTTTTTTTTACTTGATTTCTCAAATGTGCAAACGTTTTGATGAATTCTTCTGCCATGTCTTTCTCATGCTTAAAAGTTTGTTAAAGTTCATCTTATAGCCCATAAGCTTATATATGCTTTTCTGCTCATTTCAGTTGTATAGCGTGGTTTGCTGATTTTCTGTCACTTTTTAACTGCCTGGCAATTTCCGTTAACCTCTCTCGTCAACAAGGCACTCACTGGATGATTTTACTTTATTGCACTATTCAGAGTAAACTCTAGAAACGTTTACAGAAAATCAGCAGTTTTTGAAATACTTAAACCATCTCATCTGGCACCAAAAATCACACCACTAAAATGTAAAAATAATCTGGGCTCAAATTTTCCCTATTCTAACAGCTTATATGAACACTATTTAAATCTGATGGTCAGTACCTTCGTGAATTTATCCATTTTAATGTACTTGTACAATGGTTTGGTTAGATAATTAAATAAATGCATAGGTCCTAATAAAGTCTTCTGTAGAAGGAAATAATCTTGTTAAACCTAGCTATTCATTATACTGTAGGTGATTACAATATTCCAGAATGTATGTTCTCTATTCTCTATAGCTTTGTTAAATATGTATGTTATGGCAATAAATATAGGCAAGGACCTTTTTAGGGCCCAAGCACTGAGTGCGCAGGGCCCTATTGTTCTTCTAAGGATTATTAGGGCCCAAGCACTGAGTGCGCAGGGCCCTATTGTTTTCGTTAGGATTATTATTAGGGCCCAAGCACTGAGTGCGCAGGGCCCTCTTGTTTTCGTTAGGATTATTATTTTTTAGGGCCCAAGCACTGAGTGCGCAGGGCCCTATTGTTTTCGTTAGGATTATTATTTTTTTTTTTTTTTTTTTTTTTTTTTTTTTTTATTATTTTTTTTCCACACTTTTGGTACTTTTGGGGTCCTTAACATACTCAAAAACTCATCAAAATTTGCATCCAGATTGGAATCCGCGGCCATCAGGTCCTCAGTGGGGCTCGGCCCGGGGAGTCGCACACGCCCGTCACAGCGCCCCCTAGAAAATCGTGCCTCATAGCTCAGAGACACTTGCACGCACACTCAGAAAACTCCGTGTACATTTAGATCTCATCAAGCTGAACAAGTTTTGCAATGCATGTCATCAGGGCTAATCAACAGGAAGTGAGTTATTTTGAGGTCTTTGCAAAACGCACCCAATGGAATTTGAAATACTCCTCCTAGGAAATTTACAGAATTTCCACCAAACCAGGCAAATATGATCTAAACAAGTTGCCGATGCAAAATTGCAGAGATCTTTTTGATACCTCGAACGGTTCGGCCGTGGCGACGCTTTAAAATTATGGCGAATAAAATGAAACAGGAAGTGGCTAATAACTTCTGTGTACATTACGTTATGCATATGAAACTTTACAGGTGTGTTAAGAGTAGGAAGATGATCACATCAAATGACAATCATGAGTCTATGTCATAGCGCCACCAACTGGCAGCAGGAAGTGTGTCACTTTTGGAAATCAGTAATATTTTGTCCTTTACTTTCACCTGATTTGGTTCAAAATCAGTCAGAATAATGAAAAGACATGGATGATTTGAGACCATGAAGGATTTTTTTATAATTTGAATCGTCTTGTTATGGCGACGATTTATCTAGAGAAAAAACCTAAAATGAAGTGCAAAAAAATAAATCTTCTCATATCGTACGAGTGGAAAGACCTACGGTTCCAAACTTTTACGGCTATACACTGAAACTGATTATGAGTAAGGCCTGAGAGCCTGGAGACCGGGCGTGGCTCAGGGCCTGGACAGCGCCCCCTGGAACTTTGTAAAAAATTTAGCTGCATAATTCATATCCACTTTCACATATATGCATGAGACCCAGTAGAAATTTAGATCTCATTGAGATGAACAACTTGCATATCCCATACTGGAATCCGCTGAACAGAAAGTCAGTTATTTGGCGTTGATTGAAAAACGCACCCATTGGAATGTGATATACTACTCTTACAGGATTCATAGGTTTTTGACCAAACAGGGTCTAATATAATCTCAAGACATTGAGGATCTAATATTGTGAAGGGCTGGTTGATATCTAAAACGGGTCGGCCGTGGCGAGCCCTTAAACCTACGGCGAATCACAGGAAACAGGAAGTGGCTAATAACTTCTGTATAAATTGAGTGACATTCATCAAACCTCAGCAGTAGGTTAAGAGAAGAGTCCTGCTCACAGTGACATGGGTCCCGTGAGTCTCAGTCATAGCGCCACCAACTGGCAGCAGAAAGTGTCTACTTTCAGAAATTAAATTCTTTTGTGGCTAATTTTCAGCAAATTGGCTTCAAAATCAGGCACAATAATTGGAAGACACGGCTGATGTGACACTGTAAAGGACTTTTTGATACGTTGAATAGTATTGCTATGGCAACATATCATTTTGAGCAAATATAAGATACTTATATCCACCAAGTGGAAAATCATAATGTGCCCAAACATTTTAGGTAGAAAGAACAACTGCTTCTGAGTAGATTTCTTGAGTTTCATGTTTTTGTGATGCTCACACAGCTCCCAACAATTTTTACAGTATATTTATCAGCTTTGGCCTGAACTGTCTCCACTCAGTCCTGCAGTAATAAAATATGTCCAGTAGATGGCAGTAGTAGGCAGGTATTCTGCAGTCAGGTCTTTCCCCTTCTCCTTTACTATGGCTTCATGTTTACAATTTAAACATATGCAGAAATGATCAAAAATATACAATAGAAACATTTAAATTGCCCACTGTACAACATACACACACACACACACACACACACACACACACACACACACATTATATGTGACATCACATTCAGGAACATCCTTAACCTTACACCGATAATTTATTTATAACACACATCACCAATATTAACACACAGACTCACACACCATACACACACACACACACACACACACACACACACACACACACACACACACACACACACACACCATATACACAAACTCGCACAAACACAAGCACATTTACTCGTCACACACATACTGACACATCTACATGTCACACACATCTCTCCCTCACTCTCACACACACACACACACACACACACACACACACACACACACACACACACACACACACACACACACACACACACACACACACACAGGACAAGCCAAAGACTGATCCAGCATCAGCATCAAATAAATCCCATTGCGTGTCATACTCAAACTTGACCTCACATCACATCACTGTCACACACCTCTCTCCCTCACTCTCACACACACATCACACATTTTGATATCTCAAACGGGTCAGCCGTGATAATGTCTTAAACTTACACCCAACAATTATTAATAACACACACATCACTAATATTAACACACAGATGCAGACACCATACACACAAACATGCACAAACACAAGCACACATCTCTAATGTTAACACACTAAATAAACACACACACAAACACAAAGATATCTCACACACATGCATGCACACACACAAACAAGTACACTCATATATCACACACATGCACACCTACATACACACACATTATAACATCACAAATTGTAACACTCACATCTCTGTCTCACACACCCTCACGCAGAAACACACACACCCATTAACAAGTCACATATCTTAAACATACTAACACACACTACTGTTAACACAGACTTACACACCACACACACACACTCATTATATTCAGTGACACAGACAGTGACATCACATTCAGGAACATCCTTAAACTTACACCGATAAATTATTCATAACACACATCACCAATATTAACACACAGACTCACACACCATACACACACACACACACACACACCATATACACAAACTCACACAAGCACATTTACTCGTCACACACAGACTGACACATCTACATGTCACACACCTCTCTCCCTGACTCTCTCTCACACACACACACACACACACACACACACATCACATCACATCACTGTCACACACCTCTCTCCCTCACTCTCACACACACATCACACATTTTGATATCTCAAACGGGTCAGCCGTGATAATGTCTTAAACTTACACCCAACAATTATTAATAACACACATCACTAATGTTAACACACAGATGCAGACACCATACTCACAAACATGCACAAACACAAGCACACATCACTAATGTTAACACACTAAATAAACACACACACAGAAACACACACACACACACACACACACACACACACACACACACACACACACACACACACACACACACACACACACACACACACACACACACAAAAAAAAACACCTCTCACACACACGCACACACATGCATGCACACACAAACAAATACACTCGTACAATACACAAATGAGCACCTACATAAACACACATTATAACATCACAAATTATAACACTCACACACTCACATCTCTGTCTCACACACCCTCACGCAGAAACACACACATCCACTAACAAGTCACATGTCTTAGACATACTAACACACACATCACTAATGTTAACACACAGACTCACACACCACACACACACAAACACGCAAAAACACATTTACTCATCAGAGACAGACTGACACATTAACTAGTCACACACACACACACACACACACACACACACACACACACACACACACACACACACACACACATATTTAGGGCCCAAACTGATATTAGCCCAGTATGATGTGTGACGTTCGGTGTGCAAGTTCCGCGGTGCAACCGGGTGCCAATGACTTTTTCGAGGTTTTGACACACTCGAATAACACGCAGGTTGTGCGGTGCGCCCGGGGTGGGGACCGCGCCCGTTGCTTGGGCCCGTCATCGTTGCTTGCAACTTTAATTTTTTTTTTTTCTTTTTTTTATTATTTTTCTTTCAATCATCCGGGCACTTTCGGGCCTCTTAACATACTCAAAAACTCCCCAAAATTTGCACACAGATTGGAATCTGCGGCCAACAGGTCCTCAGTGGGGCTCGGCCCGGGGCGTCGCACACGCCCCGCGCAGCGCCCCCTACAGTGTCTTGCCTTATAGCTCAGACACACTTGCACGTATACTTATAAAACTCGGTGAACATTTAGATCTCATCAAACTGAACAAGTTTCGCGCTGCATGTCATCAGGTCTAATCAACAGGAAGTGAGTTATTTTGAGTTGTTTGCAAAACGCACCCAATGGAATGTGATAAACTCCTCCTAGGAAATTTTTACAATTCGCACCAAACCAGCTAAATATGATCTAAACAAGTTGCCGATGCAAAATTGCAGAGATCTTTTTGATACCTCGAACGGTTCGGCCGTGGCGACGCTTTAAAATTATGGCGAATAAAATG
This sequence comes from Clarias fuscus, assembly GCA_030347435.1. Lineage (NCBI taxonomy): Eukaryota > Metazoa > Chordata > Actinopteri > Siluriformes > Clariidae > Clarias > Clarias fuscus. The sequence goes on from CM059220.1 coordinate 19,242,485, forward strand.
AAACAGGAAGTGGCTAATAACTTCTGTGTACATTAAGTTATGCACATGAAACTTTACAGGTATGTTAAGAGTAGGAAGCTGATCACATGATATGACAATCATGAGTCTATGTCATAGCGCCACCAAGTGGCAGCAGGAAGTGTGTCACTTTTGGAAATCAGTAATATTTTGTCCTTTACTTTCACCTGATTTGGTTCAAAATCAGTCAGAATAATGAAAAGACATGGGTCATTTGAAATCATGAAGGATTTTTTTCTAATTTCAATCGTGTTGCTATGGTGACGATTTAACTCAAGAAAAAATCGAAGACAACTATTTTTCTCATATCTTACGAGTGGAAAGACCTACGGGTCCCAAATTGTATGGGTGTAGACTCTCACTGATTGTGAGGAAGCCCTGAGAGCCTGGAGCCCGGGCGTGGCACAGGGCCTGTACAGCGCCCCCTGGAACTTTGTAAAGTTTCAGCTGCATAACTCATATCCACTTTCACATATATGAATGAGACCCAGTATAAATTTAGATCTCATTGAGATGAACAACTTGCATACCCCATGTCATGGAATCCGCTGAACAGGAAGTCAGTTATTTGGCGTTGTTTGAAAAACGCACCCATTGGAATGTGATATACTACTCTTACAGGATTCATAGGTTTTTGACCAAACAGGGTCTAATACCATCTCAAGACATTAAGGATGTAATATTGTGAAGGGCTGGTTGATATCTTAAACGGGTCGGCCGTGGCGAGCCCTTAAACCTACGGCGAATAACAGGAAACAGGAAGTGGCTAATAACTTCTGTATAAATTGAGTAACATTCATCAAACCTCAGCAGTAGGTTAAGAGAAGAAACCTGCTCACAGTGACATGGGTCCCGTGAGTCTCAGTCATAGCGCCACCAACTGGCAGCAGAAAGTGTCTACTTTTAGAAATTAAATTCTTTTGTGACTAATTTTCAGCAAATTGGCTTCAAAATCAGGCACAATAATTGGAAGACACGGCTGATGTCACACTGTAAAGGACTTTTTGATACGTTGAATAGTGTTGATATGGCAACATATAATTTTGAGCAAATATAAGATACTTATATCCACCAAGTGGAAAGTCCTAATGTGCCCAAACATTTTAGGTAGAAGGAACAACTGCTTCTGAGTAGATTTCTTGAGTTTCATGTTTTTGTGATGCTCATACAGCTCCCAACAATTTTTACAGTATATTTATCAGCCTTGGTCTGAACTGTGTCCACTGACTCCTGCAGTAATAAAATATGTCCAGTAGATGGCAGTAGTAGGCAGTTATTCTGCAGTCAGGTCTTTCCCCTTTTCCTTTACTATGCCTTCATGTTTACTATTTCAACATATGCAGAAATTATAAAAAATAAACAATACAAACATTTAAATTGCCCACTGTACAACATACACACACACACATTATATGTGACATCACATTCAGGAACATCCTTAAACTTACACCGATAAATTATTTATCACACACATCACTAATGTTCACACACAGACTCACACACCATACACACAAACATCTACAAACAAACACACACACACACACCATATACACAAACTCACACAAGCACATTTACTCGTCACACACAGACTGACACATCTACATGTCACACACCTCTCTCCCTCACTCTCTCTCTCTCTCTCTCACACACACACACACACACACACACACACACACACACACACACACACACACACACACACACAGGACAAGCCAAAGACTGATCCAGCATCAGCATCAAATAAAACCCATTGCGTGTCATACTCAAACTTGACCTCACATCACATCACTGTCACACACCTCTCTCCCTCACTCTCACACACACATCACACATTTTGATATCTCAAACGTATCAGCCGTGATAATGTCTTAAACTTACACCCAACAATTATTAATAACACACACATCACTAATATTAACACACAGATGCAGACACCATACACACAAACATGCACAAACACAAGCACACATCACTAATGTTAACACACTAAATAAACACACACACAAACACAAAGATATCTCACACACATGCATGCACACACACAAACAAGTACACTCGTACATCACACACATGCACACACATTATAACATCACAAATTGTAACACTCACACACTCACATCTCTGTCTCACACACCCTCACGCAGAAACACACACACCCATTAACAAGTCACATATCTTAAACATACTAACACACACTACTGTTAACACAGACTTACACACCACACACACACACTCATTATATTCAGTGACACAGACAGTGACATCACATTCAGGAACATCCTTAAACTTACACCGATAAATTATTCATAACACACATCACCAATATTAACACACAGACTCACACACCATACACACACACACACACACACACACACACCATATACACAAACTCACACAAGCACATTTACTCGTCACACACAGACTGACACATCTACATGTCACACACCTCTCTCCCTCACTCTCTCACACACATCACACATTTTGATATCTCAAACGGGTCAGCCGTGATAATGTCTTAAACTTACACCCAACAATTATTAATCACACACAAATCACTAATATTTGAACACACCATACACACAAACATGCACAAACACAAGCACACATCCCTAATGTTAACACACTAAATAAACACACACACAGAAACACACACACACACACACACACACACACACACACACACACACAAAAAAACACCTCTCACACACACGCACACACATGCATGCACACACAAACAAATACACTCGTACAATACACAAATGAGCACCTACATACTCACACATTATAACATCACAAATTATAACACTCACACACTCACATCTCTGTCTCACACACCCTCACGCAGAAACACACACATCCACTAACAAGTCACATGTCTTAGACATACTAACACACCCATCACTAATGTTAACACACAGACTCACACACCACACACACACAAACACGCAAAAACACATTTACTCATCAGAGACAGACTGACACATTAACTAGTCACACACACACACACACAAACACACACACATATTTAGGGCCCAAACTGATATTAGCCCAGTATGATGTGTGACGTTCGGTGTGCAAGTTCCGCGGTGCAACCGGGTGCCAATGACTTTTTCGAGGTTTTGACACACTCGAATAACACGCAGGTTGTGCGGTGCGCCCGGGGTGGGGACCGCGCCCGTTGCTTGGGCCCGTCATCGTTGCTTGCAACTTTAATTTTTTTATTTTTTATTTTTTTTTTTTATTATTTTTCTTTCAATCATCCGGGCACTTTCGGGCCTCTTAACATACTCAAAAACTCAGCAAAATTTGCAGACAGATTGGAATCTGCGGCCAACAGGTCCTCAGTGGGGCTCGGCCCGGGGCGTCGTACACGCCCCGCACAGCGCCCCCTACAGAGTCTTGCCTTATAGCTCAGACACACTTGCACGTATACTTATAAAACTCGGTGAACATTTAGATCTCATCAAACTGAACAAGTTTCGCGCTGCATGTCATCAGGACTAATCAACAGGAAGTGAGTTATTTTGAGTTGTTTGCAAAACGCACCCAATGGAATTTGAAATACTCCTCCTAGGAACTTTTTACAATTCGCACCAAACCAGCTAAATATGATCTAAACAAGTTGCCGATGCAAAATTGCAGAGATCTTTTTGATACCTCGAACGGTTCGGCCGTGGCGACGCTTTAAAATTATGGCGAATAAAATGAAACAGGAAGTGGCTAATAACTTCTGTGTACATTAAGTTAGGCACATGAAACTTTACAGGTATGTTAAGAGCAGGAAGCTGATCACATCATATGACAACCATGAGTCTATGTCATAGCGCCACCAAGTGGCAGCAGGAAGTGTGTCACTTTTGGAAATCAGTAATATTTTGTCCTTTACTTTCACCTGATTTGGTTCAAAATCAGTCAGAATAATGAAAAGACATGGGTCATTTGAAATCATGAAGGATTTTTTTTCTAATTTGAATCGTGTTGCTATGGTGACGATTTAACTCAAGAAAAAATCGAAGACAACTATTCTTCTCATATCTTACGAGTGGAAAGACCTACGGGTCCCAAATTGTATGGGTGTAGACTCTCACTGATTGTGAGGAAGCCCTGAGAGCCTGGAGCCCGGGCGTGGCACAGGGCCTGTACAGCGCCCCCTGGAACTTTGTAAAGTTTCAGCTGCATAACTCATATCCACTTTCACATATATGAATGAGACCCAGTATAAATTTAGATCTCATTGAGATGAACAACTTGCATACCCCATGTCATGGAATCCGCTGAACAGGAAGTCAGTTATTTGGCGTTGTTTGAAAAACGCACCCATTGGAATGTGATCTACTACTCTTACAGGATTAATAGGTTTTTGACCAAACAGGGTCTAATATAATCTCAAGACATTGAGGATCTAATATTGTGAAGGGCTGGTTGATATCTTAAACGGGTCGGCCGTGGCGAGCCCTTAAACCTACGGCGAATAACAGGAAACAGGAAGTGGCTAATAACTTCTGTATAAATTGAGTGACGTTCATCAAACCTCAGCAGTAGGTTAAGAGAAGAAACCTGCTCACAGTGACATGGGTCCCGTGAGTCTCAGTCATAGCGCCACCAACTGGCAGCAGAAAGTGTCTACTTTTAGAAATTAAATTCTTTTGTGACTAATTTTCAGCAAATTGGCTTCAAAATCAGGCACAATAATTGGAAGACACGGCTGATGTCACACTGTAAAGGACTTTTTGATACGTTGAATAGTGTTGCTATGGCAACATATAATTTTGAGCAAATATAAGATACTTATATCCACCAAGTGGAAAGTCCTAATGTGCCCAAACATTTTAGGTAGAAGGAACAACTGCTTCTGAGTAGATTTCTTGAGTTTCATGTTTTTGTGATGCTCATACAGCTCCCAACAATTTTTACAGTATATTTATCAGCCTTGGTCTGAACTGTGTCCACTGACTCCTGCAGTAATAAAATATGTCCAGTAGATGGCAGTAGTAGGCAGTTATTCTGCAGTCAGGTCTTTCCCCTTTTCCTTTACTATGCCTTCATGTTTACTATTTAAACATATGCAGAAATTATAAAAAATAAACAATACAAACATTTAAATTGCCCACTGTACAACATACACACACACATTATATGTGACATCACATTCAGGAACATCCTTAAACTTACACCGATAAATTATTCATAAGACACATCACCAATATTAACACCAGACTCACACACCATACACACACACACACACACACACACACACACACACACACACACACACACACACACACACTCCATATACATGAACACGCACAAACACAAGCACATTTACTCGTCACACACAGACTGGCCCATCTACATGTCACACACCTCTCTCCCTCACTCTCACACACACACAAACACACACACACACACACACACACACTCATTTATATTCAGTATTCAGTGACACAGACAGTGACATCACATTCAGGAACATCCTTAAACTTACACCGATAAATTATTTATCACACACATCATTAATGTTCACACACAGACTCACACACCATACACACAAACATCTACAAACAAACACACACACACACACACCATATACACAAACTCACACAAACACAAGCACATTTACTCGTCACACACAGACTGACACATCTACATGTCACACACCTCTCTCCCTCACACTCTCTCTCTCTCTCTCTCTCTCACACACACACACACACACACACACACACACACAGGACAAGCCAAAGACTGATCCAGCATCAGCATCAAATAAAACCCATTGCGTGTCATACTCAAACTTGACCTCACATCACATCACTGTCACACACCTCTCTCCCTCACTCTCACACACACATCACACATTTTGATATCTCAAACGGGTCAGCCGTGATAATGTCTTAAACTTACACCCAACAATTATTAATAACACACACATCACTAATATTAACACACAGATGCAGACACCATACACACAAACATGCACAAACACAAGCACACATCACTAATGTTAACACACTAAATAAACACACACACAAACACAAAGATATCTCACACACATGCATGCACACACACAAACAAGTACACTCATATATCACACACATGCACACCTACATACACACACATTATAACATCACAAATTGTAACACTCACACACTCACATCTCTGTCTCACACACCCTCACGCAGAAACACACACACCCATTAACAAGTCACATATCTTAAACATACTAACACACACTACTGTTAACACAGACTTACACACCACACACACACACTCATTATATTCAGTGACACAGACAGTGACATCACATTCAGGAACATCCTTAAACTTACACCGATAAATTATTCATAACACACATCACCAATATTAACACACAGACTCACACACCATACACACACACACACACATACACACACACACACACACCATATACACAAACTCACACAAGCACATTTACTCGTCACACACAGACTGACACATCTACATGTCACACACCTCTCTCCCTGACTCTCTCTCACACACACACACACACACACACATCACATCACATCACTGTCACACACCTCTCTCCCTCACTCTCACACACACATCACACATTTTGATATCTCAAACGGGTCAGCCGTGATAATGTCTTAAACTTACACCCAACAATTATTAATCACACACAAATCACTAATATTTGAACACACCATACACACAAACATGCACAAACACAAGCACACATCACTAATGTTAACACACTAAATAAACACACACACAGAAACACACACACACACACACACACACACACACACACACACACAAAAACACCTCTCACACACACGCACACACATGCATGCACACACAAACAAATACACTCGTACAATACACAAATGAGCACCTACATAAACACACATTATAACATCACAAATTATAACACTCACACACTCACATCTCTGTCTCACACACCCTCACGCAGAAACACACACATCCACTAACAAGTCACATGTCTTAGACATACTAACACACACATCACTAATGTTAACACACAGACTCACACACCACACACACACAAACACGCAAAAACACATTTACTCATCAGAGACAGACTGACACATTAACTAGTCACACACACACACACACACACACACACACACACACACATATTTAGGGCCCAAACTGATATTAGCCCAGTATGATGTGTGACGTTCCACGGTGCAACCGGGTGCCAATGACTTTTTCGAGGTTTTGACACACTCGAATAACACGCAGGTTGTGCGGTGCGCCCGGGGTGGGGACCGCGCCCGTTGCTTGGGCCCGTCATCGTTGCTTGCAACTTTAATTAGGGCCCAAGCACTGAGTGCGCAGGGCCCTATTGTTCTTCTAAGGATTATTAGGGCCCAAGCACTGAGTGCGCAGGGCCCTATTGTTTTCGTTAGGATTATTATTAGGGCCCAAGCACTGTAGTGCGCAGGGCCCTATTGTTTTCGTTAGGATTATTATTTTTTTTATTATTTTTCTTTCAATCATCCGGGCACTTTTGGGGTCCTTAACATACTCAAAAAGTCATCAAAATTTGCAGACAGGTTGGAATCTGCGGCCATCAGGTCCTCAGTGGGGCTCGGCCCGGGGCGTCGCACACGCCCCGCACAGCGCCCCCTACAGAGTCTTGCCTTATAGCTCAGACACACTTGCACGTATACTTATAAAACTCGGTGAACATTTAGAGCTCATCAAACTAAACAAGTTTCGCGCTGCATGTCATCAGGTGTAATCAACAGGAAGTGAGTTATTTTGAGTTGTTTGCAAAACGCACCCAATGGAATGTGATGAACTCCTCCTAGGAAATTTTTACAATTCCCACCAAACCAGCTAAATATGATCTAAACAAGTTGCCGATGCAAAATTGCAGAGATCTTTTTGATACCTCGAACGGTTCGGCCGTGGCGACGCTTTAAAATTATGGCGAATAAAATGAAACAGGAAGTGGCTAATAACTTCTGTGTACATTAAGTTAGGCACATGAAACTTTACAAGTATGTTAAGAGTAGGAAGCTGATCACATCATATGACAATCATGAGTCTATGTCATAGCGCCACCAAGTGGCAGCAGGAAGTGTGTCACTTTTGGAAATCAGTAATATTTTGTCCTTTACTTTCACCTGATTTGGTTCAAAATCAGTCAGAATAATGAAAAGACATGGGTCATTTGAAATCATGAAGGATTTTTTTCTAATTTGAATCGTGTTGCTATGGTGACGATTTAACTCAAGAAAAAATCGAAGAAAATGATTCGTCTCATATCTTACGAGTGGAAAGACCTACGGTTCCAAAATTGTATGGGTGTAGACTCTCACTGATTGTGAGGAAGCCCTGAGAGCCTGGAGCCCGGGAGTGCCACAGGGCATGTACAGCGCCCCCTGGAACTTTGTAAAGTTTAAGCTGCATAACTCATATCCACTTTCACATATATGAATGAGACCCAGTATAAATTTAGATCTCATTGAGCTGAACAACTTGCATATCCCATACTGGAATCCGCTGAACAGGAAGTCGGTTATTTAGCGTTGTTTGAAAAACGCACCCATTGGAATGTGATCTACTACTCTTACAGGATTCATATATTATTGACCAAACAGGGTCCAATACAATCTCAAGACATTGAGGATCGAATATTGCGAAGGGCTGGTTGATATCTTAAACGGGTCGGCCGTGGCGAGCCCTTAAACCTATGGCGAATAACAGGAAACAGGAAGTGGCTAATAACTTCTGTATAAATTGAGTGACATTCATCAAACCTCAGCAGTAGGTTAAGAGAAGAGTCCTGCTCACAGTGACATGGGTCCCGTGAGTCTCAGTCATAGCGCCACCAACTGGCAGCAGAAAGTGTCTACTTTCAGAAATTAAATTCTTTTGTGGCTAATTTTCAGCAAATTGGCTTCAAAATCAGGCACAATAATTGGAAGACACGGCTGATGTGACACTGTAAAGGACTTTTTGATACGTTGAATAGTATTGCTATGGCAACATATCATTTTGAGCAAATATAAGATACTTATATCCACCAAGTGGAAAATCCTAATGTGCCCAAACATTTTAGGTAGAAAGAACAACTGCTTCTGAGTAGATTTCTTGAGTTTCATGTTTTTGTGATGCTCATACAGCTCCCAACAATTTTTACAGTATATTTATCAGCTTTGGCCTGAACTGTCTCCACTCAGTCCTGCAGTAATAAAATATGTCCAGTAGATGGGAGTAGTAGGCAGGTATTCTGCAGTCAGGTCTTTCCCCTTCTCCTTTACTATGGCTTCATGTTTACAATTTAAACATATGCAGAAATGATCAAAAATAAACAATAGAAACATTTAAATTGCCCACTGTACAACATATACACACACACACACACACACACACACACACATTATATGTGACATCACATTCAGGAACATCCTTAAACTTACACCGATAATTTATTTATAACACACATCACCAATATTAACACACAGACTCACACACCATACACACACACACACACACACACGCACACAACATATACACAAACTCGCACAAACACAAGCACATTTACTCGTCACACACATACTGACACATCTACATGTCACACACCTCTCTCCCACACACACACACACACACACACACACACACACATACATCACATCACTGTCACACACCTCTCTCCCTCACTCTCACACACACATCACACATTTTGATATCTCAAACGGATCAGCTGTGATAATGTCTTAAACTTACACCCAACAATTATTAATCACACACAAATCACTAATATTTGCACACAGATGCACACACAATACACACAAACATGCACAAACACAAGCACACATCACTAATGTTAACACACTAAATAAACACACACACACACACACCTACACAAACACAAATATATCTCACACACATGCATGCACAAACACAAACAAATACACTCATACATCACACAAATAAGCACCTACATACACACACACATTATAACATCACAAATTATAACACTCACACACTCACATCTCTGTCTCACACACCCTCACGCAGAAACACACACATCCACTAACAAGTCACATGTCTTAGACATACTAACACACACCTCACTAATGTTAACACACAGACTCACACACCACACACACACAAACACGCAAAAACACATTTACTCATCAGAGACAGACTGACACATTAACTAGTCACACACACACACACACACACACACACACACACACACACACACACACACACAAAGATTTAGGGCCCAAACTGATATTAGCCCAGTATGATGTGTGACGTTCTGTGTGCAAGTTCTGCGCTGCAACCGGGTGCCGATGACTTTTTTGAGGTTTTGACACACTCGAATAACACGCAGGTTGTGCGGTGCGCCCGGGATGGGGACCGCGCCCGTTGCTTGGGCCCGTCATCGTTGCTTGCAACTTTAATTTTTTTTTTTTTTATTATTTTTCTTTCAATCATCCGGGCACTTTCGGGCCTCTTAACATACTCAAAAACTCACCAAAATTTGCACACAGACTGGAATCTGCGGCCAACAGGTCCTCAGTGGGGCTCGGCCCGGGGCGTCGCACACGCCCCGCACAGCGCCCCCTACAGAGTCTTGCCTTATAGCTCAGACACACTTGCACGTATACTTATAAAACTCGGTGTACATTTAGATCTCATCAAACTGAACAAGTTTCGCGCTGCATGTCATCAGGTCTAATCAACAGGAAGTGAGTTATTTTGAGTTGTTTGCAAAACGCACCCAATGGAATGTGATAAACTCCTCCTAGGAAATTTTTACAATTCGCACCAAACCAGCTAAATATGATCTAAACAAGTTGCCGATGCAAAATTGCAGAGATCTTTTAGATACCTCGAACGGTTCGGCCGTGGCGACGCTTTAAAATTATGGCGAATAAAATGAAACAGGAAGTGGCTAATAACTTCTGTGTACATTAAGTTATGCACATGAAACTTTACAGGTATGTTAAGAGTAGGAAGCTGATCACATGATATGACAATCATGAGTCTATGTCATAGCGCCACCAAGTGGCAGCAGGAAGTGTGTCACTTTTGGAAATCAGTAATATTTTGTCCTTTACTTTCACCTGATTTGGTTCAAAATCAGTCAGAATAATGAAAAGACATGGGTCATTGGAAATCATGAAGGATTTTTTTCTAATTTGAATCGCGTTGCTATGGTGACGATTTAACTCAAGAAAAAATCGAAGAAAATTATTCTTCTCATATCGTACGAGTGGAAAGACCTACGGTTCCAAAATTTTATGGGTGTAGACTCTCACTGATTGTGAGGAAGCCCTGAGAGCCTGGAGTCCGGGCGTGCCACAGGGCCTGCACAGCGCCCCCTGGAACTTTGTACAGTTTAAGCTGCATAACTCATATCCACTTTCACATATATGCATGAGACCCAGTATAAATTTAGATCTCATTGAGGTGAACAACTTGCATACCCCATGTCATGGAATCCGCTGAACAGGAAGTCGGTTATTTTGCGTTGTTTGAAAAACGCACCCATTGGAATGTGATATACTACTCTTACAGGATTATTAGGTTTTTGACCAAACAGGGTCTAATATAATCTCAAGACATTGAGGATCTAATATTGTGAAGGGCTGGTTGATATCTTAAACGGGTCGGCCGTGGCGAGCCCTTAAACCTACGGCGAATAACAGGAAACAGGAAGTGGCTAATAACTTCTGTATAAATTGTGTGACGTTCATCAAACCTCAGCGGTAGGTTAAGAGAAGAATCCTGCTCACAGTGACATGGGTCCCGTGAGTCTCAGTCATAGCGCCACCAACTGGCAGCAGAAAGTGTCTACTTTCAGAAATTAAATTCTTTTGTGGCTAATTTTCAGCAAATTGGCTTCAAAATCAGGCACAATAATTGGAAGACAGGGCTGATGTCACACTGTAAAGGACTTTTTGATACGTTGAATAGTGTTGCTATGGCAACATATCATTTTGAGCAAATATAAGATACTTATATCCACCAAGTGGAAAGTCCTAATGTTCCCAAACATTTTAGGTAGAAAGAACAACTGGTTCTGAGTAGATTTCTTGAGTTTCATGTTTTTGTGATGCTCACACAGCTCCCAACAATTTTTACAGTATAATTATCAGCCTTGGTCAGAATTTTCTGCACTCACTCCTGCAGTAATAAAATATGTCCAGTAGATGGCAGTAGTAGGCAGGTATTCTGCAGTCAGGTCTTTCCCCTTCTCCTTTACTATGGCTTCATGTTTACAATTTAAACATATGCAGAAATTATAAAAAAATAAACAATACAAACATTTAAATTGCCCGCTGTACAACATACACACACACACACACACACACACACAGACACACACACACACACACACACACACATATTATATGTGACATCACATTCAGGAACATCCTTAACTTTACACCGATAAATTATTTATAACACACATCACCAATATTAACAAACAGACTCACACACCATACACACACACACACACACACACCATATACACAAACTCACACAAGCACATTTACTCGTCACACACAGACTGACACATCTACATGTCACACACCTCTCTCCCTCACTCTCACACTCACACACACACACACACACACACACACATCACATCACTGTCACACACCTCTCTCCCTCACTCTCACACACACATCACAGATTTTGATATCTCAAACGGATCAGCTGTGATAATGTCTTAAACTTACACCCAACAATTATTAATAACACACACATCACTAATGTTAACACACTAAATAAACACACACACAAACACAAAGATATCTCACACACATGCATGCACACACACAAACAAGTACACTCATACATCACACACATGCACACCTACATACACACACATTATAACATCACAAATTGTAACACTCACACACTCACATCTCTGTCTCACACACCCTCACACAGAAACACACACACCCATTAACAAGTCACATATCTTAAACATACTAACACACACTACTGTTAACACAGACTTACACACCACACACACACACACTCATTATATTCAGTGACACAGACAGTGACATCACATTCAGGAACATCCTTAAACTTACACCGATAAATTATTTATAACACACATCACCAATATTAACACACAGACTCACACACCATACACACACACACACACAAACACACACACACCATATACACAAACTCGCACAAGCACATTTACTCGTCACACACCTCTCTCCCTCACTCACACACACACACACCTACACCCACATATACACCCCCACAGATACACAATATGAACACACTAACCATCTTACATGCACACACACACACACACACACACACATCACAAGCACACGTCACTTATGTTACCTGACTAAATAAAAATCAATATATCATGAAAAAGGAAAAAGATCCTTAGGAAAACAAGAGGCTCCTGCGCACCTACAGTATGTGGGTGAGTTTTTAATTGCAAATCAGTTTTGATATCTCAAATGTCTCAGCCGTGCTTATGTCTTAAACTTACACAACGAAAAATGATTAATAACACACACATCACTAATGTCAACACACTACATTAAAAAAGAAAAGAAAAGAATGATCCTTAGGAAAACAAGAGGGTCCTGCACATCTATAGCACACATCTCTCACGACACACACACACTCACACACACACACACACACACACACACACACACACACACACACACACACACAAATATTTAGGGCCCAAACTGATATTAGCCCAGTATGATGTGTGACGTTCTGTGTGCAAGTTCTGCGGTGCAACCGGGTGCCAATGACTTTTTTGAGGTTTTGACACACTCGAATAACACGCAGGTTGTGCGGTGCGCCCGGGGTGGGGACCGCGCCCGTTGCTTGGGCCCGTCATCGTTGCTTGCAACTTTAATTAGGGCCCAAGCACTGAGTGCGCAGGGCCCTATTGTTTTCGTTAGGATTATTATTTTTAGGGCCCAAGCACTGAGTGCGCAGGGCCCTATTGTTCTTCTAAGGATTATTAGGGCCCAAGCACTGAGTGCGCAGGGCCCTCTTGTTTTTCTACGGATTATTAGGGCCCAAGCACTGTAGTGCGCAGGGCCCTATTGTTCTTCTAAGGATTATTAGGGCCCAAGCACTGAGTGCGCAGGGCCCTATTGTTTTCGTTAGGATTATTATTATTTTTTTTTTTTTTTTTTTTTTTTTTTTTTTTTCCACACTTTTGGTACTTTTGGGGTCCTTAACATACTCAAAAACTCATCAAAATTTGCATCCAGATTGGAATCCGCGGCCATCAGGTCCTCAGTGGGGCTCGGCCCGGGGAGTCGCACACGCCCGTCACAGCGCCCCCTAGAAAATCGTGCCTCATAGCTCAGAGACACTTGCACGCACACTCAGAAAACTCCGTGTACATTTAGATCTCATCAAGCTGAACAAGTTTTGCAATGCATGTCATCAGGGCTAATCAACAGGAAGTGAGTTATTTTGAGGTCTTTGCAAAACGCACCCAATGGAATTTGAAATACTCCTCCTAGGAAATTTACAGAATTTCCACCAAACCAGGCAAATATGATCTAAACAAGTTGCCGATGCAAAATTGCAGAGATCTTTTTGATACCTCGAACGGTTCGGCCGTGGCGACGCTTTAAAATTATGGCGAATAAAATGAAACAGGAAGTGGCTAATAACTTCTGTGTACATTACGTTATGCATATGAAACTTTACAGGTGTGTTAAGAGTAGGAAGATGATCACATCAAATGACAATCATGAGTCTATGTCATAGCGCCACCAACTGGCAGCAGGAAGTGTGTCACTTTTGGAAATCACTAATATTTTGGCCTTTACTTTCACCTGATTTGGTTCAAAATCAGTCAGAATAATGAAAAGACATGGATGATTTGAGACCATGAAGGATTTTTTTATAATTTGAATCGTCTTGTTATGGCGACGATTTATCTAGAGAAAAAACCTAAAATGAAGTGCAAAAAAATAAATCTTCTCATATCGTACGAGTGGAAAGACCTACGGTTCCAAACTTTTACGGCTATACACTGAAACTGATTATGAGTAAGGCCTGAGAGCCTGGAGACCGGGCGTGGCTCAGGGCCTGGACAGCGCCCCCTGGAACTTTGTAAAAAATTTAGCTGCATAATTCATATCCACTTTCACATATATGCATGAGACCCAGTAGAAATTTAGATCTCATTGAGATGAACAACTTGCATATCCCATACTGGAATCCGCTGAACAGGAAGTCAGTTATTTGGCGTTGATTGAAAAACGCACCCATTGGAATGTGATATACTACTCTTACAGGATTCATATGTTTTTGACCAAACAGGGTCTAATATAATCTCAAGACATTGAGGATCTAATATTGTGAAGGGCTGGTTGATATCTCAAACGGGTCGGCCGTGGCGAGCCCTTAAACCTACGGCGAATAACAGGAAACAGGAAGTGGCTAATAACTTCTGTATAAATTGAGTGACATTCATCAAACCTCAGCAGTAGGTTAAGAGAAGAGTCCTGCTCACAGTGACATGGGTCCCGTGAGTCTCAGTCATAGCGCCACCAACTGGCAGCAGAAAGTGTCTACTTTCAGAAATTAAATTCTTTTGTGGCTAATTTTCAGCAAATTGGCTTCAAAATCAGGCACAATAATTGGAAGACACGGCTGATGTGACACTGTAAAGGACTTTTTGATACGTTGAATAGTATTGCTATGGCAACATATCATTTTGAGCAAATATAAGATACTTATATCCACCAAGTGGAAAATCATAATGTGCCCAAACATTTTAGGTAGAAAGAACAACTGCTTCTGAGTAGATTTCTTGAGTTTCATGTTTTTGTGATGCTCACACAGCTCCCAACAATTTTTACAGTATATTTATCAGCTTTGGCCTGAACTGTCTCCACTCAGTCCTGCAGTAATAAAATATGTCCAGTAGATGGCAGTAATAGGCAGGTATTCTGCAGTCAGGTCTTTCCCCTTCTCCTTTACTATGGCTTCATGTTTACAATTTAAACATATGCAGAAATGATCAAAAATATACAATAGAAACATTTAAATTGCCCACTGTACAACATACACACACACACACACACACACACACACATTATATGTGACATCACATTCAGGAACATCCTTAACCTTACACCGATAATTTATTTATAACACACATCACCAATATTAACACACAGACTCACACACCATACACACACACACACACACACACACACACACACACACACACACACACCATATACACAAACTCGCACAAACACAAGCACATTTACTCGTCACACACATACTGTCACATCTACATGTCACACACCTCTCTCCCTCACTCTCACACACACACACACACACACACACACACACACACACACACACTCATTATATTCAGTGACACAGACAGTGACATCACATTCAGGAACATCCTTAAACTTACACCGATAAATTATTTATCACACACATCACTAATGTTCACACACAGACTCACACACCATACACATAAACATCTACAAACAAACACACACACACACACCATATACACAAACTCACACAAGCACATTTACTCGTCACACACAGACTGACACATCTACATGTCACACACCTCTCTCCCTCACTCTCTCTCTCTCTCACACACACACACACACACACACACACACACACACACACACACACACACACAGGACAAGCCAAAGACTGATCCAGCATCAGCATCAAATAAATCCCATTGCGTGTCATACTCAAACTTGACCTCACATCACATCACTGTCACACACCTCTCTCCCTCACTCTCACACACACATCACACATTTTGATATCTCAAACGGGTCAGCCGTGATAATGTCTTAAACTTACACGCAACAATTATTAATAACACACACATCACTAATATTAACACACAGATGCAGACACCATACACACAAACATGCACAAACACAAGCACACATCTCTAATGTTAACACACTAAATAAACACACACACAAACACAAAGATATCTCACACACATGCATGCACACACACAAACAAGTACACTCATATATCACACACATGCACACCTACATACACACACATTATAACATCACAAATTGTAACACTCACACACTCACATCTCTGTCTCACACACCCTCACGCAGAAACACACACACCCATTAACAAGTCACATATCTTAAACATACTAACACACACTACTGTTAACACAGACTTACACACCACACACACACACTCATTATATACAGTGACACAGACAGTGACATCACATTCAGGAACATCCTTAAACTTACACCGATAAATTATTCATAACACACATCACCAATATTAACACACAGACTCACACACCATACACACACACACACACACACACACCATATACACAAACTCACACAAGCACATTTACTCGTCACACACAGACTGACACATCTACATGTCACACACCTCTCTCCCTGACTCTCTCTCACACACACACACACACACACACACATCACATCACATCACTGTCACACACCTCTCTCCCTCACTCTCACACACACATCACACATTTTGATATCTCAAACGGGTCAGCCGTGATAATGTCTTAAACTTACACCCAACAATTATTAATAACACACATCACTAATATTAACACACAGATGCAGACACCATACTCACAAACATGCACAAACACAAGCACACATCACTAATGTTAACACACTAAATAAACACACACACAGAAACACACACACACACACACACACACACACACACACACACACAAAAAAACACCTCTCACACACACGCACACACATGCATGCACACACAAACAAATACACTCGTACAATACACAAATGAGCACCTACATAAACACACATTATAACATCACAAATTATAACACTCACACACTCACATCTCTGTCTCACACACCCTCACGCAGAAACACACACATCCACTAACAAGTCACATGTCTTAGACATACTAACACACGCATCACTAATGTTAACACACAGACTCACACACCACACACACACAAACACGCAAAAACACATTTACTCATCAGAGACAGACTGACACATTAACTAGTCACACACACACACACACACACACACACACACACACACACACACACACACACACATATTTAGGGCCCAAACTGATATTAGCCCAGTATGATGTGTGACGTTCGGTGTGCAAGTTCCGCGGTGCAACCGGGTGCCAATGACTTTTTCGAGGTTTTGACACACTCGAATAACACGCAGGTTGTGCGGTGCGCCCGGGGTGGGGACCGCGCCCGTTGCTTGGGCCCGTCATCGTTGCTTGCAACTTTAATTAGGGCCCAAGCACTGAGTGCGCAGGGCCCTATTGTTTTCGTTAGGATTATTATTATTTTTTTTTTTTTTTTTTTTTTTTATTATTTTTTTTCCACACTTTTGGTACTTTTGGGGTCCTTAACATACTCAAAAACTCATCAAAATTTGCATCCAGATTGGAATCCGCGGCCATCAGGTCCTCAGTGGGGCTCGGCCCGGGGAGTCGCACACGCCCGTCACAGCGCCCCCTAGAAAATCGTGCCTCATAGCTCAGAGACACTTGCACGCACACTCAGAAAACTCCGTGTACATTTAGATCTCATCAAGCTGAACAAGTTTTGCAATGCATGTCATCAGGGCTAATCAACAGGAAGTGAGTTATTTTGAGGTCTTTGCAAAACGCACCCAATGGAATTTGAAATACTCCTCCTAGGAAATTTACAGAATTTCCACCAAACCAGGCAAATATGATCTAAACAAGTTGCCGATGCAAAATTGCAGAGATCTTTTTGATACCTCGAACGGTTCGGCCGTGGCGACGCTTTAAAATTATGGCGAATAAAATGAAACAGGAAGTGGCTAATAACTTCTGTGTACATTACGTTATGCATATGAAACTTTACAGGTGTGTTAAGAGTAGGAAGATGATCACATCAAATGACAATCATGAGTCTATGTCATAGCGCCACCAACTGGCAGCAGGAAGTGTGTCACTTTTGGAAATCACTAATATTTTGGCCTTTACTTTCACCTGATTTGGTTCAAAATCAGTCAGAATAATGAAAAGACATGGATGATTTGAGACCATGAAGGATTTTTTTATAATTTGAATCGTCTTGTTATGGCGACGATTTATCTAGAGAAAAAACCTAAAATGAAGTGCAAAAAAATAAATCTTCTCATATCGTACGAGTGGAAAGACCTACGGTTCCAAACTTTTACGGCTATACACTGAAACTGATTATGAGTAAGGCCTGAGAGCCTGGAGACCGGGCGTGGCTCAGGGCCTGGACAGCGCCCCCTGGAACTTTGTAAAAAATTTAGCTGCATAATTCATATCCACTTTCACATATATGCATGAGACCCAGTAGAAATTTAGATCTCATTGAGATGAACAACTTGCATATCCCATACTGGAATCCGCTGAACAGGAAGTCAGTTATTTGCCGTTGATTGAAAAACGCACCCATTGGAATGTGATATACTACTCTTACAGGATTCATAGGTTTTTGACCAAACAGGGTCTAATATAATCTCAAGATATTGAGGATCTAATATTGTGAAGGGCTGGTTGATATCTTAAACGGGTCGGCCGTGGCGAGCCCTTAAACCTACGGCGAATAACAGGAAACAGGAAGTGGCTAATAACTTCTGTATAAATTGAGTGACATTCATCAAACCTCAGCAGTAGGTTAAGAGAAGAGTCCTGCTCACAGTGACATGGGTCCCGTGAGTCTCAGTCATAGCGCCACCAACTGGCAGCAGAAAGTGTCTACTTTCAGAAATTAAATTCTTTTGTGGCTAATTTTCAGCAAATTGGCTTCAAAATCAGGCACAATAATTGGAAGACACGGCTGATGTGACACTGTAAAGGACTTTTTGATACGTTGAATAGTATTGCTATGGCAACATATCATTTTGAGCAAATATAAGATACTTATATCCACCAAGTGGAAAATTATAATGTGCCCAAACATTTTAGGTAGAAAGAACAACTGCTTCTGAGTAGATTTCTTGAGTTTCATGTTTTTGTGATGCTCACACAGCTCCCAACAATTTTTACAGTATATTTATCAGCTTTGGCCTGAACTGTGTCCACTCAGTCCTGCAGTAATAAAATATGTCCAGTAGATGGCAGTAATAGGCAGGTATTCTGCAGTCAGGTCTTTCCCCTTCTCCTTTACTATGGCTTCATGTTTACAATTTAAACATATGCAGAAATGATCAAAAATATACAATAGAAACATTTAAATTGCCCACTGTACAACATACACACACACACACACACACACACACACACACACACATTATATGTGACATCACATTCAGGAACATCCTTAACCTTACACCGATAATTTATTTATAACACACATCACCAATATTAACACACAGACTCACACACCATACACACACACACACACACACACACACACACCATATACACAAACTCGCACAAACACAAGCACATTTACTCGTCACACACATACTGACACATCTACATGTCACACACCTCTCTCCCTCACTCTCTCACACACACACACACACACACACACACACACACACACACACACACACACACACACACACACACACACACACACTCATTATATTCAGTGACACAGACAGTGACATCACATTCAGGAACACCCTTAAACTTACACCGATAAATTATTCATAACACACATCACCAATATTAACACACAGACTCACACACCATACACACACACACACACACACACCATATACACAAACTCACACAAGCACATTTACTCGTCACACACAGACTGACACATCTACATGTCACACACCTCTCTCCCTGACTCTCTCTCACACACACACACACACACACACACACACACACATCACATCACATCACTGTCACACACCTCTCTCCCTCACTCTCACACACACATCACACATTTTGATATCTCAAACGGGTCAGCCGTGATAATGTCTTAAACTTACACCCAACAATTATTAATAACACACATCACTAATATTAACACACAGATGCAGACACCATACTCACAAACATGCACAAACACAAGCACACATCACTAATGTTAACACACTAAATAAACACACACACAGAAACACACACACACACACACACACACACACAAAAAAAAACACCTCTCACACACACGCACACACATGCATGCACACACAAACAAATACACTCGTACAATACACAAATGAGCACCTACATACTCACACATTATAACATCACAAATTATAACACCCACACACTCACATCTCTGTCTCACACACCCTCACGCAGAAACACACACATCCACTAACAAGTCACATGTCTTAGACATACTAACACACACATCACTAATGTTAACACACAGACTCACACACCACACACACACAAACACGCAAAAACACATTTACTCATCAGAGACAGACTGACACATTAACTAGTCACACACACACACACACACACACAGACACACACATATTTAGGGCCCAAACTGATATTAGCCCAGTATGATGTGTGACGTTCGGTGTGCAAGTTCCGCGGTGCAACCGGGTGCCAATGACTTTTTCGAGGTTTTGACACACTCGAATAACACGCAGGTTGTGCGGTGCGCCCGGGGTGGGGACCGCGCCCGTTGCTTGGGCCCGTCATCGTTGCTTGCAACTTTAATTAGGGCCCAAGCACTGAGTGCGCAGGGCCCTATTGTTTTCGTTAGGATTATTATTATTTTTTTTATTTTTTTTTTTTTTATTTTTCTTTCAATCATCCGGGCACTTTCGGGCCTCTTAACATACTCAAAAACTCACCAAAATTTGCACACAGATTGGAATCTGCGGCCAACAGGTCCTCAGTGGGGCTCGGCCCCGGGCGTCGCACACGCCCCGCACAGCGCCCCCTAGAGAGTCTTGCCTTATAGCTCAGACACACTTGCACGTATACTTATAAAACTCGGTGAACATTTAGATCTCATCAAACTAAACAAGTTTCGCGCTGCATGTCATCAGGTCTAATCAACAGGAAGTGAGTTGCTTTGAGTTGTTTGCAAAACGCACCCAATGGAATGTGATAAACTCCTCCTAGGAAATTTTTCCAATTCGCACCAAACCAGCTAAATATGATCTAAACAAGTTGCCGATGCAAAATTGCAGAGATCTTTTTGATACCTCGAACGGTTCGGCCGTGGCGACGCTTTAAAATTATGGCGAATAAAATGAAACAGGAAGTGGCTAATAACTTCTGTGTACATTAAGTTATGCACATGAAACTTCACAGGTATGTTAAGAGTAGGAAGCTGATCACATCCTATGACAATCATGAGTCTATGTCATAGCGCCACCAAGTGGCAGCAGGAAGTGTGTCACTTTTGGAAATCAGTAATATTTTGTCCTTTACTTTCACCTGATTTGGTTCAAAATCAGTCAGAATAATGAAAAGACATGGGTCATTTGAAATCATGGAGGATTTTTTTCTAATTTGAATCGTGTTGCTATGGTGACGATTTAACTCAAGAAAAAATCGAAGACAACTATTCTTCTCATATCTTACGAGTGGAAAGACCTACGGGTCCCAAATTGTATGGGTGTAGACTCTCACTGATTGTGAGGAAGCCCTGAGAGCCTGGAGCCCGGGCGTGGCACAGGGCCTGTACAGCGCCCCCTGGAACTTTGTAAAGTTTCAGCTGCATAACTCATATCCACTTTCACATATATGAATGAGACCCAGTATAAATTTAGATCTCATTGAGATGAACAACTTGCATACCCCATGTCATGGAATCCGCTGAACAGGAAGTCAGTTATTTGGCGTTGTTTGAAAAACGCACCCATTGGAATGTGATCTACTAATCTTACAGGATTAATAGGTTTTTGACCAAACAGGGTCTAATATAATCTCAAGACATTGAGGATCTAATATTGTGAAGGGCTGGTTGATATCTTAAACGGGTCGGCCGTGGCGAGCCCTTAAACCTACGGCGAATAACAGGAAACAGGAAGTGGCTAATAACTTCTGTATAAATTGAGTGACGTTCATCAAACCTCAGCAGTAGGTTAAGAGAAGAAACCTGCTCACAGTGACATGGGTCCCGTGAGTCTCAGTCATAGCGCCACCAACTGGCAGCAGAAAGTGTCTACTTTTAGAAATTAAATTCTTTTGTGACTAATTTTAAGCAAATTGACTTCAAAATCAGGCACAATAATTGGAAGACACGGCTGATGTCACACTGTAAAGGACTTTTTGATACGTTGAATAGTGTTGCTATGGCAACATATAATTTTGAGCAAATATAAGATACTTATATCCACCAAGTGGAAAGTCCTAATGTGCCCAAACATTTTATGTAGAAAGAACAACTGCTTCTGAGTAGATTTCTTGAGTTTCATGTTTTTGTGATGCTCACACAGCTCCCAACAATTTTTACAGTATATTTATCAGCCTTGGTCTGAACTGTGTCCACTGACTCCTGCAGTAATAAAATATGTCCAGTAGATGGCAGTAGTAGGCAGTTATTCTGCAGTCAGGTCTTTCCCCTTTTCCTTTACTATGGCTTCATGTTTACAATTTAAACATATGCAGAAATTATAAAAAATAAACAATACAAACATTTAAATTGCCCACTGTACAACATACACACACACATTATATGTGACATCACATTCAGGAACATCCTTAAACTTACACCGATAAATTATTTATCACACACATCACTAATGTTCACACACAGACTCACACACCATACACACAAACATCTACAAACAAACACACACACACACACCATATACACAAACTCACACAAGCACATTTACTCGTCACACACAGACTGACACATCTACATGTCACACACCTCTCTCCCTCACTCTCTCTCTCTCTCTCTCTCTCACACACACACACACACACACACACACACAGGACAAGCCAAAGACTGATCCAGCATCAGCATCAAATAAAACCCATTGCGTGTCATACTCAAACTTGACCTCACATCACATCACTGTCACACACCTCTCTCCCTCACTCTCACACACACATCACACATTTTGATATCTCAAACGTATCAGCCGTGATAATGTCTTAAACTTACACCCAACAATTATTAATAACACACACATCACTAATATTAACACACAGATGCAGATACCATACACACAAACATGCACAAACACAAGCACACATCACTAATGTTAACACACTAAATAAACACACACACAAACACAAAGATATCTCACACACATGCATGCACACACACAAACAAGTACACTCATATATCACACACATGCACACACATTATAACATCACAAATTGTAACACTCACACACTCACATCTCTGTCTCACACACCCTCACGCAGAAACACACACACCCATTAACAAGTCACATATCTTAAACATACTAACACACACTACTGTTAACACAGACTTACACACCACACACACACACTCATTATATTCAGTGACACAGACAGTGACATCACATTCAGGAACATCCTTAAACTTACACCGATAAATTATTCATAACACACATCACCAATATTAACACACAGACTCACACACCATACACACACACACACACACACACACACACACACACACACACCATATACACAAACTCACACAAGCACATTTACTCGTCACACACAGACTGACACATCTACATGTCACACACCTCTCTCCCTGACTCTCTCTCACACACACACACACACACACACACATCACATCACATCACTGTCACACACCTCTCTCCCTCACTCTCACACACACATCACACATTTTGATATCTCAAACGGGTCAGCCGTGATAATGTCTTAAACTTACACCCAACAATTATTAATAACACACACATCACTAATATTAACACACAGATGCAGACACCATACACACAAACATGCACAAACACAAGCACACATCTCTAATGTTAACACACTAAATAAACACACACACAAACACAAAGATATCTCACACACATGCATGCACACACACAAACAAGTACACTCATATATCACACACATGCACACCTACATACACACACATTATAACATCACAAATTGTAACACTCACATCTCTGTCTCACACACCCTCACGCAGAAACACACACACCCATTAACAAGTCACATATCTTAAACATACTAACACACACTACTGTTAACACAGACTTACACACCACACACACACACTCATTATATTCAGTGACACAGACAGTGACATCACATTCAGGAACATCCTTAAACTTACACCGATAAATTATTCATAACACACATCACCAATATTAACACACAGACTCACACACCATACACACACACACACACACACACCATATACACAAACTCACACAAGCACATTTACTCGTCACACACAGACTGACACATCTACATGTCACACACCTCTCTCCCTGACTCTCTCTCACACACACACACACACACACACACACATCACATCACATCACTGTCACACACCTCTCTCCCTCACTCTCACACACACATCACACATTTTGATATCTCAAACGGGTCAGCCGTGATAATGTCTTAAACTTACACCCAACAATTATTAATAACACACATCACTAATGTTAACACACAGATGCAGACACCATACTCACAAACATGCACAAACACAAGCACACATCACTAATGTTAACACACTAAATAAACACACACACAGAAACACACACACACACACACACACACACACACACACACACACACACACACACACACACACACACAAAAAAAAACACCTCTCACACACACGCACACACATGCATGCACACACAAACAAATACACTCGTACAATACACAAATGAGCACCTACATAAACACACATTATAACATCACAAATTATAACACTCACACACTCACATCTCTGTCTCACACACCCTCACGCAGAAACACACACATCCACTAACAAGTCACATGTCTTAGACATACTAACACACACATCACTAATGTTAACACACAGACTCACACACCACACACACACAAACACGCAAAAACACATTTACTCATCAGAGACAGACTGACACATTAACTAGTCACACACACACACACACACACACACACACACACACACACACACACACACACACACACACATATTTAGGGCCCAAACTGATATTAGCCCAGTATGATGTGTGACGTTCGGTGTGCAAGTTCCGCGGTGCAACCGGGTGCCAATGACTTTTTCGAGGTTTTGACACACTCGAATAACACGCAGGTTGTGCGGTGCGCCCGGGGTGGGGACCGCGCCCGTTGCTTGGGCCCGTCATCGTTGCTTGCAACTTTAATTTTTTTTTTTTCTTTTTTTTATTATTTTTCTTTCAATCATCCGGGCACTTTCGGGCCTCTTAACATACTCAAAAACTCCCCAAAATTTGCACACAGATTGGAATCTGCGGCCAACAGGTCCTCAGTGGGGCTCGGCCCGGGGCGTCGCACACGCCCCGCGCAGCGCCCCCTACAGTGTCTTGCCTTATAGCTCAGACACACTTGCACGTATACTTATAAAACTCGGTGAACATTTAGATCTCATCAAACTGAACAAGTTTCGCGCTGCATGTCATCAGGTCTAATCAACAGGAAGTGAGTTATTTTGAGTTGTTTGCAAAACGCACCCAATGGAATGTGATAAACTCCTCCTAGGAAATTTTTACAATTCGCACCAAACCAGCTAAATATGATCTAAACAAGTTGCCGATGCAAAATTGCAGAGATCTTTTTGATACCTCGAACGGTTCGGCCGTGGCGACGCTTTAAAATTATGGCGAATAAAATGAAACAGGAAGTGGCTAATAACTTCTGTGTACATTAAGTTATGCACATGAAACTTTACAGGTATGTTAAGAGTAGGAAGCTGATCACATGATATGACAATCATGAGTCTATGTCATAGCGCCACCAAGTGGCAGCAGGAAGTGTGTCACTTTTGGAAATCAGTAATATTTTGTCCTTTACTTTCACCTGATTTGGTTCAAAATCAGTCAGAATAATGAAAAGACATGGGTCATTTGAAATCATGAAGGATTTTTTTCTAATTTCAATCGTGTTGCTATGGTGACGATTTAACTCAAGAAAAAATCGAAGACAACTATTTTTCTCATATCTTACGAGTGGAAAGACCTACGGGTCCCAAATTGTATGGGTGTAGACTCTCACTGATTGTGAGGAAGCCCTGAGAGCCTGGAGCCCGGGCGTGGCACAGGGCCTGTACAGCGCCCCCTGGAACTTTGTAAAGTTTCAGCTGCATAACTCATATCCACTTTCACATATATGAATGAGACCCAGTATAAATTTAGATCTCATTGAGATGAACAACTTGCATACCCCATGTCATGGAATCCGCTGAACAGGAAGTCAGTTATTTGGCGTTGTTTGAAAAACGCACCCATTGGAATGTGATATACTACTCTTACAGGATTCATAGGTTTTTGACCAAACAGGGTCTAATACCATCTCAAGACATTAAGGATGTAATATTGTGAAGGGCTGGTTGATATCTTAAACGGGTCGGCCGTGGCGAGCCCTTAAACCTACGGCGAATAACAGGAAACAGGAAGTGGCTAATAACTTCTGTATAAATTGAGTAACATTCATCAAACCTCAGCAGTAGGTTAAGAGAAGAAACCTGCTCACAGTGACATGGGTCCCGTGAGTCTCAGTCATAGCGCCACCAACTGGCAGCAGAAAGTGTCTACTTTTAGAAATTAAATTCTTTTGTGACTAATTTTCAGCAAATTGGCTTCAAAATCAGGCACAATAATTGGAAGACACGGCTGATGTCACACTGTAAAGGACTTTTTGATACGTTGAATAGTGTTGATATGGCAACATATAATTTTGAGCAAATATAAGATACTTATATCCACCAAGTGGAAAGTCCTAATGTGCCCAAACATTTTAGGTAGAAGGAACAACTGCTTCTGAGTAGATTTCTTGAGTTTCATGTTTTTGTGATGCTCATACAGCTCCCAACAATTTTTACAGTATATTTATCAGCCTTGGTCTGAACTGTGTCCACTGACTCCTGCAGTAATAAAATATGTCCAGTAGATGGCAGTAGTAGGCAGTTATTCTGCAGTCAGGTCTTTCCCCTTTTCCTTTACTATGCCTTCATGTTTACTATTTCAACATATGCAGAAATTATAAAAAATAAACAATACAAACATTTAAATTGCCCACTGTACAACATACACACACACACATTATATGTGACATCACATTCAGGAACATCCTTAAACTTACACCGATAAATTATTTATCACACACATCACTAATGTTCACACACAGACTCACACACCATACACACAAACATCTACAAACAAACACACACACACACACCATATACACAAACTCACACAAGCACATTTACTCGTCACACACAGACTGACACATCTACATGTCACACACCTCTCTCCCTCACTCTCTCTCTCTCTCTCTCACACACACACACACACACACACACACACACACACACACACACACACACACACACACACACACAGGACAAGCCAAAGACTGATCCAGCATCAGCATCAAATAAAACCCATTGCGTGTCATACTCAAACTTGACCTCACATCACATCACTGTCACACACCTCTCTCCCTCACTCTCACACACACATCACACATTTTGATATCTCAAACGTATCAGCCGTGATAATGTCTTAAACTTACACCCAACAATTATTAATAACACACACATCACTAATATTAACACACAGATGCAGACACCATACACACAAACATGCACAAACACAAGCACACATCACTAATGTTAACACACTAAATAAACACACACACAAACACAAAGATATCTCACACACATGCATGCACACACACAAACAAGTACACTCGTACATCACACACATGCACACACATTATAACATCACAAATTGTAACACTCACACACTCACATCTCTGTCTCACACACCCTCACGCAGAAACACACACACCCATTAACAAGTCACATATCTTAAACATACTAACACACACTACTGTTAACACAGACTTACACACCACACACACACACTCATTATATTCAGTGACACAGACAGTGACATCACATTCAGGAACATCCTTAAACTTACACCGATAAATTATTCATAACACACATCACCAATATTAACACACAGACTCACACACCATACACACACACACACACACACACACACACCATATACACAAACTCACACAAGCACATTTACTCGTCACACACAGACTGACACATCTACATGTCACACACCTCTCTCCCTCACTCTCTCACACACATCACACATTTTGATATCTCAAACGGGTCAGCCGTGATAATGTCTTAAACTTACACCCAACAATTATTAATCACACACAAATCACTAATATTTGAACACACCATACACACAAACATGCACAAACACAAGCACACATCCCTAATGTTAACACACTAAATAAACACACACACAGAAACACACACACACACACACACACACACACACACACACACACACACAAAAAAACACCTCTCACACACACGCACACACATGCATGCACACACAAACAAATACACTCGTACAATACACAAATGAGCACCTACATACTCACACATTATAACATCACAAATTATAACACTCACACACTCACATCTCTGTCTCACACACCCTCACGCAGAAACACACACATCCACTAACAAGTCACATGTCTTAGACATACTAACACACCCATCACTAATGTTAACACACAGACTCACACACCACACACACACAAACACGCAAAAACACATTTACTCATCAGAGACAGACTGACACATTAACTAGTCACACACACACACACACAAACACACACACATATTTAGGGCCCAAACTGATATTAGCCCAGTATGATGTGTGACGTTCGGTGTGCAAGTTCCGCGGTGCAACCGGGTGCCAATGACTTTTTCGAGGTTTTGACACACTCGAATAACACGCAGGTTGTGCGGTGCGCCCGGGGTGGGGACCGCGCCCGTTGCTTGGGCCCGTCATCGTTGCTTGCAACTTTAATTTTTTTATTTTTTATTTTTTTTTTTTATTATTTTTCTTTCAATCATCCGGGCACTTTCGGGCCTCTTAACATACTCAAAAACTCAGCAAAATTTGCAGACAGATTGGAATCTGCGGCCAACAGGTCCTCAGTGGGGCTCGGCCCGGGGCGTCGTACACGCCCCGCACAGCGCCCCCTACAGAGTCTTGCCTTATAGCTCAGACACACTTGCACGTATACTTATAAAACTCGGTGAACATTTAGATCTCATCAAACTGAACAAGTTTCGCGCTGCATGTCATCAGGACTAATCAACAGGAAGTGAGTTATTTTGAGTTGTTTGCAAAACGCACGCAATGGAATTTGAAATACTCCTCCTAGGAACTTTTTACAATTCGCACCAAACCAGCTAAATATGATCTAAACAAGTTGCCGATGCAAAATTGCAGAGATCTTTTTGATACCTCGAACGGTTCGGCCGTGGCGACGCTTTAAAATTATGGCGAATAAAATGAAACAGGAAGTGGCTAATAACTTCTGTGTACATTAAGTTAGGCACATGAAACTTTACAGGTATGTTAAGAGCAGGAAGCTGATCACATCATATGACAACCATGAGTCTATGTCATAGCGCCACCAAGTGGCAGCAGGAAGTGTGTCACTTTTGGAAATCAGTAATATTTTGTCCTTTACTTTCACCTGATTTGGTTCAAAATCAGTCAGAATAATGAAAAGACATGGGTCATTTGAAATCATGAAGGATTTTTTTTCTAATTTGAATCGTGTTGCTATGGTGACGATTTAACTCAAGAAAAAATCGAAGACAACTATTCTTCTCATATCTTACGAGTGGAAAGACCTACGGGTCCCAAATTGTATGGGTGTAGACTCTCACTGATTGTGAGGAAGCCCTGAGAGCCTGGAGCCCGGGCGTGGCACAGGGCCTGTACAGCGCCCCCTGGAACTTTGTAAAGTTTCAGCTGCATAACTCATATCCACTTTCACATATATGAATGAGACCCAGTATAAATTTAGATCTCATTGAGATGAACAACTTGCATACCCCATGTCATGGAATCCGCTGAACAGGAAGTCAGTTATTTGGCGTTGTTTGAAAAACGCACCCATTGGAATGTGATCTACTACTCTTACAGGATTAATAGGTTTTTGACCAAACAGGGTCTAATATAATCTCAAGACATTGAGGATCTAATATTGTGAAGGGCTGGTTGATATCTTAAACGGGTCGGCCGTGGCGAGCCCTTAAACCTACGGCGAATAACAGGAAACAGGAAGTGGCTAATAACTTCTGTATAAATTGAGTGACGTTCATCAAACCTCAGCAGTAGGTTAAGAGAAGAAACCTGCTCACAGTGACATGGGTCCCGTGAGTCTCAGTCATAGCGCCACCAACTGGCAGCAGAAAGTGTCTACTTTTAGAAATTAAATTCTTTTGTGACTAATTTTCAGCAAATTGGCTTCAAAATCAGGCACAATAATTGGAAGACACGGCTGATGTCACACTGTAAAGGACTTTTTGATACGTTGAATAGTGTTGCTATGGCAACATATAATTTTGAGCAAATATAAGATACTTATATCCACCAAGTGGAAAGTCCTAATGTGCCCAAACATTTTAGGTAGAAGGAACAACTGCTTCTGAGTAGATTTCTTGAGTTTCATGTTTTTGTGATGCTCATACAGCTCCCAACAATTTTTACAGTATATTTATCAGCCTTGGTCTGAACTGTGTCCACTGACTCCTGCAGTAATAAAATATGTCCAGTAGATGGCAGTAGTAGGCAGTTATTCTGCAGTCAGGTCTTTCCCCTTTTCCTTTACTATGCCTTCATGTTTACTATTTAAACATATGCAGAAATTATAAAAAATAAACAATACAAACATTTAAATTGCCCACTGTACAACATACACACACACATTATATGTGACATCACATTCAGGAACATCCTTAAACTTACACCGATAAATTATTCATAAGACACATCACCAATATTAACACCAGACTCACACACCATACACACACACACACACACACACACACACACACACACACACACACACACACACACACACACACACTCCATATACATGAACACGCACAAACACAAGCACATTTACTCGTCACACACAGACTGGCCCATCTACATGTCACACACCTCTCTCCCTCACTCTCACACACACACAAACACACACACACACACACACACACACTCATTTATATTCAGTATTCAGTGACACAGACAGTGACATCACATTCAGGAACATCCTTAAACTTACACCGATAAATTATTTATCACACACATCATTAATGTTCACACACAGACTCACACACCATACACACAAACATCTACAAACAAACACACACACACACACACCATATACACAAACTCACACAAACACAAGCACATTTACTCGTCACACACAGACTGACACATCTACATGTCACACACCTCTCTCCCTCACACTCTCTCTCTCTCTCTCTCTCTCACACACACACACACACACACACACACACACACAGGACAAGCCAAAGACTGATCCAGCATCAGCATCAAATAAAACCCATTGCGTGTCATACTCAAACTTGACCTCACATCACATCACTGTCACACACCTCTCTCCCTCACTCTCACACACACATCACACATTTTGATATCTCAAACGGGTCAGCCGTGATAATGTCTTAAACTTACACCCAACAATTATTAATAACACACACATCACTAATATTAACACACAGATGCAGACACCATACACACAAACATGCACAAACACAAGCACACATCACTAATGTTAACACACTAAATAAACACACACACAAACACAAAGATATCTCACACACATGCATGCACACACACAAACAAGTACACTCATATATCACACACATGCACACCTACATACACACACATTATAACATCACAAATTGTAACACTCACACACTCACATCTCTGTCTCACACACCCTCACGCAGAAACACACACACCCATTAACAAGTCACATATCTTAAACATACTAACACACACTACTGTTAACACAGACTTACACACCACACACACACACTCATTATATTCAGTGACACAGACAGTGACATCACATTCAGGAACATCCTTAAACTTACACCGATAAATTATTCATAACACACATCACCAATATTAACACACAGACTCACACACCATACACACACACACACACATACACACACACACACACACCATATACACAAACTCACACAAGCACATTTACTCGTCACACACAGACTGACACATCTACATGTCACACACCTCTCTCCCTGACTCTCTCTCACACACACACACACACACACACATCACATCACATCACTGTCACACACCTCTCTCCCTCACTCTCACACACACATCACACATTTTGATATCTCAAACGGGTCAGCCGTGATAATGTCTTAAACTTACACCCAACAATTATTAATCACACACAAATCACTAATATTTGAACACACCATACACACAAACATGCACAAACACAAGCACACATCACTAATGTTAACACACTAAATAAACACACACACAGAAACACACACACACACACACACACACACACACACACACACAAAAACACCTCTCACACACACGCACACACATGCATGCACACACAAACAAATACACTCGTACAATACACAAATGAGCACCTACATAAACACACATTATAACATCACAAATTATAACACTCACACACTCACATCTCTGTCTCACACACCCTCACGCAGAAACACACACATCCACTAACAAGTCACATGTCTTAGACATACTAACACACACATCACTAATGTTAACACACAGACTCACACACCACACACACACAAACACGCAAAAACACATTTACTCATCAGAGACAGACTGACACATTAACTAGTCACACACACACACACACACACACACACACACACACACACATATTTAGGGCCCAAACTGATATTAGCCCAGTATGATGTGTGACGTTCCACGGTGCAACCGGGTGCCAATGACTTTTTCGAGGTTTTGACACACTCGAATAACACGCAGGTTGTGCGGTGCGCCCGGGGTGGGGACCGCGCCCGTTGCTTGGGCCCGTCATCGTTGCTTGCAACTTTAATTAGGGCCCAAGCACTGAGTGCGCAGGGCCCTATTGTTCTTCTAAGGATTATTAGGGCCCAAGCACTGAGTGCGCAGGGCCCTATTGTTTTCGTTAGGATTATTATTAGGGCCCAAGCACTGTAGTGCGCAGGGCCCTATTGTTTTCGTTAGGATTATTATTTTTTTTATTATTTTTCTTTCAATCATCCGGGCACTTTTGGGGTCCTTAACATACTCAAAAAGTCATCAAAATTTGCAGACAGGTTGGAATCTGCGGCCATCAGGTCCTCAGTGGGGCTCGGCCCGGGGCGTCGCACACGCCCCGCACAGCGCCCCCTACAGAGTCTTGCCTTATAGCTCAGACACACTTGCACGTATACTTATAAAACTCGGTGAACATTTAGAGCTCATCAAACTAAACAAGTTTCGCGCTGCATGTCATCAGGTGTAATCAACAGGAAGTGAGTTATTTTGAGTTGTTTGCAAAACGCACCCAATGGAATGTGATGAACTCCTCCTAGGAAATTTTTACAATTCCCACCAAACCAGCTAAATATGATCTAAACAAGTTGCCGATGCAAAATTGCAGAGATCTTTTTGATACCTCGAACGGTTCGGCCGTGGCGACGCTTTAAAATTATGGCGAATAAAATGAAACAGGAAGTGGCTAATAACTTCTGTGTACATTAAGTTAGGCACATGAAACTTTACAAGTATGTTAAGAGTAGGAAGCTGATCACATCATATGACAATCATGAGTCTATGTCATAGCGCCACCAAGTGGCAGCAGGAAGTGTGTCACTTTTGGAAATCAGTAATATTTTGTCCTTTACTTTCACCTGATTTGGTTCAAAATCAGTCAGAATAATGAAAAGACATGGGTCATTTGAAATCATGAAGGATTTTTTTCTAATTTGAATCGTGTTGCTATGGTGACGATTTAACTCAAGAAAAAATCGAAGAAAATGATTCGTCTCATATCTTACGAGTGGAAAGACCTACGGTTCCAAAATTGTATGGGTGTAGACTCTCACTGATTGTGAGGAAGCCCTGAGAGCCTGGAGCCCGGGAGTGCCACAGGGCATGTACAGCGCCCCCTGGAACTTTGTAAAGTTTAAGCTGCATAACTCATATCCACTTTCACATATATGAATGAGACCCAGTATAAATTTAGATCTCATTGAGCTGAACAACTTGCATATCCCATACTGGAATCCGCTGAACAGGAAGTCGGTTATTTAGCGTTGTTTGAAAAACGCACCCATTGGAATGTGATCTACTACTCTTACAGGATTCATATATTATTGACCAAACAGGGTCCAATACAATCTCAAGACATTGAGGATCGAATATTGCGAAGGGCTGGTTGATATCTTAAACGGGTCGGCCGTGGCGAGCCCTTAAACCTATGGCGAATAACAGGAAACAGGAAGTGGCTAATAACTTCTGTATAAATTGAGTGACATTCATCAAACCTCAGCAGTAGGTTAAGAGAAGAGTCCTGCTCACAGTGACATGGGTCCCGTGAGTCTCAGTCATAGCGCCACCAACTGGCAGCAGAAAGTGTCTACTTTCAGAAATTAAATTCTTTTGTGGCTAATTTTCAGCAAATTGGCTTCAAAATCAGGCACAATAATTGGAAGACACGGCTGATGTGACACTGTAAAGGACTTTTTGATACGTTGAATAGTATTGCTATGGCAACATATCATTTTGAGCAAATATAAGATACTTATATCCACCAAGTGGAAAATCCTAATGTGCCCAAACATTTTAGGTAGAAAGAACAACTGCTTCTGAGTAGATTTCTTGAGTTTCATGTTTTTGTGATGCTCATACAGCTCCCAACAATTTTTACAGTATATTTATCAGCTTTGGCCTGAACTGTCTCCACTCAGTCCTGCAGTAATAAAATATGTCCAGTAGATGGGAGTAGTAGGCAGGTATTCTGCAGTCAGGTCTTTCCCCTTCTCCTTTACTATGGCTTCATGTTTACAATTTAAACATATGCAGAAATGATCAAAAATAAACAATAGAAACATTTAAATTGCCCACTGTACAACATATACACACACACACACACACACACACACACACACATTATATGTGACATCACATTCAGGAACATCCTTAAACTTACACCGATAATTTATTTATAACACACATCACCAATATTAACACACAGACTCACACACCATACACACACACACACACACACACGCACACAACATATACACAAACTCGCACAAACACAAGCACATTTACTCGTCACACACATACTGACACATCTACATGTCACACACCTCTCTCCCACACACACACACACACACACACACACACACACACATACATCACATCACTGTCACACACCTCTCTCCCTCACTCTCACACACACATCACACATTTTGATATCTCAAACGGATCAGCTGTGATAATGTCTTAAACTTACACCCAACAATTATTAATCACACACAAATCACTAATATTTGCACACAGATGCACACACAATACACACAAACATGCACAAACACAAGCACACATCACTAATGTTAACACACTAAATAAACACACACACACACACACCTACACAAACACAAATATATCTCACACACATGCATGCACAAACACAAACAAATACACTCATACATCACACAAATAAGCACCTACATACACACACACATTATAACATCACAAATTATAACACTCACACACTCACATCTCTGTCTCACACACCCTCACGCAGAAACACACACATCCACTAACAAGTCACATGTCTTAGACATACTAACACACACCTCACTAATGTTAACACACAGACTCACACACCACACACACACAAACACGCAAAAACACATTTACTCATCAGAGACAGACTGACACATTAACTAGTCACACACACACACACACACACACACACACACACACACACACACACACACAAAGATTTAGGGCCCAAACTGATATTAGCCCAGTATGATGTGTGACGTTCTGTGTGCAAGTTCTGCGCTGCAACCGGGTGCCGATGACTTTTTTGAGGTTTTGACACACTCGAATAACACGCAGGTTGTGCGGTGCGCCCGGGATGGGGACCGCGCCCGTTGCTTGGGCCCGTCATCGTTGCTTGCAACTTTAATTTTTTTTTTTTTTATTATTTTTCTTTCAATCATCCGGGCACTTTCGGGCCTCTTAACATACTCAAAAACTCACCAAAATTTGCACACAGACTGGAATCTGCGGCCAACAGGTCCTCAGTGGGGCTCGGCCCGGGGCGTCGCACACGCCCCGCACAGCGCCCCCTACAGAGTCTTGCCTTATAGCTCAGACACACTTGCACGTATACTTATAAAACTCGGTGTACATTTAGATCTCATCAAACTGAACAAGTTTCGCGCTGCATGTCATCAGGTCTAATCAACAGGAAGTGAGTTATTTTGAGTTGTTTGCAAAACGCACCCAATGGAATGTGATAAACTCCTCCTAGGAAATTTTTACAATTCGCACCAAACCAGCTAAATATGATCTAAACAAGTTGCCGATGCAAAATTGCAGAGATCTTTTAGATACCTCGAACGGTTCGGCCGTGGCGACGCTTTAAAATTATGGCGAATAAAATGAAACAGGAAGTGGCTAATAACTTCTGTGTACATTAAGTTATGCACATGAAACTTTACAGGTATGTTAAGAGTAGGAAGCTGATCACATGATATGACAATCATGAGTCTATGTCATAGCGCCACCAAGTGGCAGCAGGAAGTGTGTCACTTTTGGAAATCAGTAATATTTTGTCCTTTACTTTCACCTGATTTGGTTCAAAATCAGTCAGAATAATGAAAAGACATGGGTCATTGGAAATCATGAAGGATTTTTTTCTAATTTGAATCGCGTTGCTATGGTGACGATTTAACTCAAGAAAAAATCGAAGAAAATTATTCTTCTCATATCGTACGAGTGGAAAGACCTACGGTTCCAAAATTTTATGGGTGTAGACTCTCACTGATTGTGAGGAAGCCCTGAGAGCCTGGAGTCCGGGCGTGCCACAGGGCCTGCACAGCGCCCCCTGGAACTTTGTACAGTTTAAGCTGCATAACTCATATCCACTTTCACATATATGCATGAGACCCAGTATAAATTTAGATCTCATTGAGGTGAACAACTTGCATACCCCATGTCATGGAATCCGCTGAACAGGAAGTCGGTTATTTTGCGTTGTTTGAAAAACGCACCCATTGGAATGTGATATACTACTCTTACAGGATTATTAGGTTTTTGACCAAACAGGGTCTAATATAATCTCAAGACATTGAGGATCTAATATTGTGAAGGGCTGGTTGATATCTTAAACGGGTCGGCCGTGGCGAGCCCTTAAACCTACGGCGAATAACAGGAAACAGGAAGTGGCTAATAACTTCTGTATAAATTGTGTGACGTTCATCAAACCTCAGCGGTAGGTTAAGAGAAGAATCCTGCTCACAGTGACATGGGTCCCGTGAGTCTCAGTCATAGCGCCACCAACTGGCAGCAGAAAGTGTCTACTTTCAGAAATTAAATTCTTTTGTGGCTAATTTTCAGCAAATTGGCTTCAAAATCAGGCACAATAATTGGAAGACAGGGCTGATGTCACACTGTAAAGGACTTTTTGATACGTTGAATAGTGTTGCTATGGCAACATATCATTTTGAGCAAATATAAGATACTTATATCCACCAAGTGGAAAGTCCTAATGTTCCCAAACATTTTAGGTAGAAAGAACAACTGGTTCTGAGTAGATTTCTTGAGTTTCATGTTTTTGTGATGCTCACACAGCTCCCAACAATTTTTACAGTATAATTATCAGCCTTGGTCAGAATTTTCTGCACTCACTCCTGCAGTAATAAAATATGTCCAGTAGATGGCAGTAGTAGGCAGGTATTCTGCAGTCAGGTCTTTCCCCTTCTCCTTTACTATGGCTTCATGTTTACAATTTAAACATATGCAGAAATTATAAAAAAATAAACAATACAAACATTTAAATTGCCCGCTGTACAACATACACACACACACACACACACACACACAGACACACACACACACACACACACACACACATATTATATGTGACATCACATTCAGGAACATCCTTAACTTTACACCGATAAATTATTTATAACACACATCACCAATATTAACAAACAGACTCACACACCATACACACACACACACACACCATATACACAAACTCACACAAGCACATTTACTCGTCACACACAGACTGACACATCTACATGTCACACACCTCTCTCCCTCACTCTCACACTCACACACACACACACACACACACACATCACATCACTGTCACACACCTCTCTCCCTCACTCTCACACACACATCACAGATTTTGATATCTCAAACGGATCAGCTGTGATAATGTCTTAAACTTACACCCAACAATTATTAATAACACACACATCACTAATGTTAACACACTAAATAAACACACACACAAACACAAAGATATCTCACACACATGCATGCACACACACAAACAAGTACACTCATACATCACACACATGCACACCTACATACACACACATTATAACATCACAAATTGTAACACTCACACACTCACATCTCTGTCTCACACACCCTCACACAGAAACACACACACCCATTAACAAGTCACATATCTTAAACATACTAACACACACTACTGTTAACACAGACTTACACACCACACACACACACACTCATTATATTCAGTGACACAGACAGTGACATCACATTCAGGAACATCCTTAAACTTACACCGATAAATTATTTATAACACACATCACCAATATTAACACACAGACTCACACACCATACACACACACACACACAAACACACACACACCATATACACAAACTCGCACAAGCACATTTACTCGTCACACACCTCTCTCCCTCACTCACACACACACACACCTACACCCACATATACACCCCCACAGATACACAATATGAACACACTAACCATCTTACATGCACACACACACACACACACACACACATCACAAGCACACGTCACTTATGTTACCTGACTAAATAAAAATCAATATATCATGAAAAAGGAAAAAGATCCTTAGGAAAACAAGAGGCTCCTGCGCACCTACAGTATGTGGGTGAGTTTTTAATTGCAAATCAGTTTTGATATCTCAAATGTCTCAGCCGTGCTTATGTCTTAAACTTACACAACGAAAAATGATTAATAACACACACATCACTAATGTCAACACACTACATTAAAAAAGAAAAGAAAAGAATGATCCTTAGGAAAACAAGAGGGTCCTGCACATCTATAGCACACATCTCTCACGACACACACACACTCACACACACACACACACACACACACACACACACACACACACACACACAAATATTTAGGGCCCAAACTGATATTAGCCCAGTATGATGTGTGACGTTCTGTGTGCAAGTTCTGCGGTGCAACCGGGTGCCAATGACTTTTTTGAGGTTTTGACACACTCGAATAACACGCAGGTTGTGCGGTGCGCCCGGGGTGGGGACCGCGCCCGTTGCTTGGGCCCGTCATCGTTGCTTGCAACTTTAATTAGGGCCCAAGCACTGAGTGCGCAGGGCCCTATTGTTTTCGTTAGGATTATTATTTTTAGGGCCCAAGCACTGAGTGCGCAGGGCCCTATTGTTCTTCTAAGGATTATTAGGGCCCAAGCACTGAGTGCGCAGGGCCCTCTTGTTTTTCTACGGATTATTAGGGCCCAAGCACTGTAGTGCGCAGGGCCCTATTGTTCTTCTAAGGATTATTAGGGCCCAAGCACTGAGTGCGCAGGGCCCTATTGTTTTCGTTAGGATTATTATTATTTTATTTATTTTTTTTTTTTTTTTTTTTTTTTCCACACTTTTGGTACTTTTGGGGTCCTTAACATACTCAAAAACTCATCAAAATTTGCATCCAGATTGGAATCCGCGGCCATCAGGTCCTCAGTGGGGCTCGGCCCGGGGAGTCGCACACGCCCGTCACAGCGCCCCCTAGAAAATCGTGCCTCATAGCTCAGAGACACTTGCACGCACACTCAGAAAACTCCGTGTACATTTAGATCTCATCAAGCTGAACAAGTTTTGCAATGCATGTCATCAGGGCTAATCAACAGGAAGTGAGTTATTTTGAGGTCTTTGCAAAACGCACCCAATGGAATTTGAAATACTCCTCCTAGGAAATTTACAGAATTTCCACCAAACCAGGCAAATATGATCTAAACAAGTTGCCGATGCAAAATTGCAGAGATCTTTTTGATACCTCGAACGGTTCGGCCGTGGCGACGCTTTAAAATTATGGCGAATAAAATGAAACAGGAAGTGGCTAATAACTTCTGTGTACATTACGTTATGCATATGAAACTTTACAGGTGTGTTAAGAGTAGGAAGATGATCACATCAAATGACAATCATGAGTCTATGTCATAGCGCCACCAACTGGCAGCAGGAAGTGTGTCACTTTTGGAAATCACTAATATTTTGGCCTTTACTTTCACCTGATTTGGTTCAAAATCAGTCAGAATAATGAAAAGACATGGATGATTTGAGACCATGAAGGATTTTTTTATAATTTGAATCGTCTTGTTATGGCGACGATTTATCTAGAGAAAAAACCTAAAATGAAGTGCAAAAAAATAAATCTTCTCATATCGTACGAGTGGAAAGACCTACGGTTCCAAACTTTTACGGCTATACACTGAAACTGATTATGAGTAAGGCCTGAGAGCCTGGAGACCGGGCGTGGCTCAGGGCCTGGACAGCGCCCCCTGGAACTTTGTAAAAAATTTAGCTGCATAATTCATATCCACTTTCACATATATGCATGAGACCCAGTAGAAATTTAGATCTCATTGAGATGAACAACTTGCATATCCCATACTGGAATCCGCTGAACAGGAAGTCAGTTATTTGGCGTTGATTGAAAAACGCACCCATTGGAATGTGATATACTACTCTTACAGGATTCATATGTTTTTGACCAAACAGGGTCTAATATAATCTCAAGACATTGAGGATCTAATATTGTGAAGGGCTGGTTGATATCTCAAACGGGTCGGCCGTGGCGAGCCCTTAAACCTACGGCGAATAACAGGAAACAGGAAGTGGCTAATAACTTCTGTATAAATTGAGTGACATTCATCAAACCTCAGCAGTAGGTTAAGAGAAGAGTCCTGCTCACAGTGACATGGGTCCCGTGAGTCTCAGTCATAGCGCCACCAACTGGCAGCAGAAAGTGTCTACTTTCAGAAATTAAATTCTTTTGTGGCTAATTTTCAGCAAATTGGCTTCAAAATCAGGCACAATAATTGGAAGACACGGCTGATGTGACACTGTAAAGGACTTTTTGATACGTTGAATAGTATTGCTATGGCAACATATCATTTTGAGCAAATATAAGATACTTATATCCACCAAGTGGAAAATCATAATGTGCCCAAACATTTTAGGTAGAAAGAACAACTGCTTCTGAGTAGATTTCTTGAGTTTCATGTTTTTGTGATGCTCACACAGCTCCCAACAATTTTTACAGTATATTTATCAGCTTTGGCCTGAACTGTCTCCACTCAGTCCTGCAGTAATAAAATATGTCCAGTAGATGGCAGTAATAGGCAGGTATTCTGCAGTCAGGTCTTTCCCCTTCTCCTTTACTATGGCTTCATGTTTACAATTTAAACATATGCAGAAATGATCAAAAATATACAATAGAAACATTTAAATTGCCCACTGTACAACATACACACACACACACACACACACACACACATTATATGTGACATCACATTCAGGAACATCCTTAACCTTACACCGATAATTTATTTATAACACACATCACCAATATTAACACACAGACTCACACACCATACACACACACACACACACACACACACACACACACACACACACACACACCATATACACAAACTCGCACAAACACAAGCACATTTACTCGTCACACACATACTGTCACATCTACATGTCACACACCTCTCTCCCTCACTCTCACACACACACACACACACACACACACACACACACACACACTCATTATATTCAGTGACACAGACAGTGACATCACATTCAGGAACATCCTTAAACTTACACCGATAAATTATTTATCACACACATCACTAATGTTCACACACAGACTCACACACCATACACATAAACATCTACAAACAAACACACACACACACACCATATACACAAACTCACACAAGCACATTTACTCGTCACACACAGACTGACACATCTACATGTCACACACCTCTCTCCCTCACTCTCTCTCTCTCTCACACACACACACACACACACACACACACACACACACACACACACACACAGGACAAGCCAAAGACTGATCCAGCATCAGCATCAAATAAATCCCATTGCGTGTCATACTCAAACTTGACCTCACATCACATCACTGTCACACACCTCTCTCCCTCACTCTCACACACACATCACACATTTTGATATCTCAAACGGGTCAGCCGTGATAATGTCTTAAACTTACACGCAACAATTATTAATAACACACACATCACTAATATTAACACACAGATGCAGACACCATACACACAAACATGCACAAACACAAGCACACATCTCTAATGTTAACACACTAAATAAACACACACACAAACACAAAGATATCTCACACACATGCATGCACACACACAAACAAGTACACTCATATATCACACACATGCACACCTACATACACACACATTATAACATCACAAATTGTAACACTCACACACTCACATCTCTGTCTCACACACCCTCACGCAGAAACACACACACCCATTAACAAGTCACATATCTTAAACATACTAACACACACTACTGTTAACACAGACTTACACACCACACACACACACTCATTATATACAGTGACACAGACAGTGACATCACATTCAGGAACATCCTTAAACTTACACCGATAAATTATTCATAACACACATCACCAATATTAACACACAGACTCACACACCATACACACACACACACACACACACACCATATACACAAACTCACACAAGCACATTTACTCGTCACACACAGACTGACACATCTACATGTCACACACCTCTCTCCCTGACTCTCTCTCACACACACACACACACACACACACACATCACATCACATCACTGTCACACACCTCTCTCCCTCACTCTCACACACACATCACACATTTTGATATCTCAAACGGGTCAGCCGTGATAATGTCTTAAACTTACACCCAACAATTATTAATAACACACATCACTAATATTAACACACAGATGCAGACACCATACTCACAAACATGCACAAACACAAGCACACATCACTAATGTTAACACACTAAATAAACACACACACAGAAACACACACACACACACACACACACACACACACACACACACAAAAAAACACCTCTCACACACACGCACACACATGCATGCACACACAAACAAATACACTCGTACAATACACAAATGAGCACCTACATAAACACACATTATAACATCACAAATTATAACACTCACACACTCACATCTC
Organism: Clarias fuscus; assembly: GCA_030347435.1. Lineage (NCBI taxonomy): Eukaryota > Metazoa > Chordata > Actinopteri > Siluriformes > Clariidae > Clarias > Clarias fuscus. The sequence goes on from CM059220.1 coordinate 19,287,139, forward strand.
TGTCTCACACACCCTCACGCAGAAACACACACATCCACTAACAAGTCACATGTCTTAGACATACTAACACACGCATCACTAATGTTAACACACAGACTCACACACCACACACACACAAACACGCAAAAACACATTTACTCATCAGAGACAGACTGACACATTAACTAGTCACACACACACACACACACACACACACACACACACACACACACACATATTTAGGGCCCAAACTGATATTAGCCCAGTATGATGTGTGACGTTCGGTGTGCAAGTTCCGCGGTGCAACCGGGTGCCAATGACTTTTTCGAGGTTTTGACACACTCGAATAACACGCAGGTTGTGCGGTGCGCCCGGGGTGGGGACCGCGCCCGTTGCTTGGGCCCGTCATCGTTGCTTGCAACTTTAATTAGGGCCCAAGCACTGAGTGCGCAGGGCCCTATTGTTTTCGTTAGGATTATTATTATTTTTTTTTTTTTTTTTTTTTTTATTATTTTTTTTCCACACTTTTGGTACTTTTGGGGTCCTTAACATACTCAAAAACTCATCAAAATTTGCATCCAGATTGGAATCCGCGGCCATCAGGTCCTCAGTGGGGCTCGGCCCGGGGAGTCGCACACGCCCGTCACAGCGCCCCCTAGAAAATCGTGCCTCATAGCTCAGAGACACTTGCACGCACACTCAGAAAACTCCGTGTACATTTAGATCTCATCAAGCTGAACAAGTTTTGCAATGCATGTCATCAGGGCTAATCAACAGGAAGTGAGTTATTTTGAGGTCTTTGCAAAACGCACCCAATGGAATTTGAAATACTCCTCCTAGGAAATTTACAGAATTTCCACCAAACCAGGCAAATATGATCTAAACAAGTTGCCGATGCAAAATTGCAGAGATCTTTTTGATACCTCGAACGGTTCGGCCGTGGCGACGCTTTAAAATTATGGCGAATAAAATGAAACAGGAAGTGGCTAATAACTTCTGTGTACATTACGTTATGCATATGAAACTTTACAGGTGTGTTAAGAGTAGGAAGATGATCACATCAAATGACAATCATGAGTCTATGTCATAGCGCCACCAACTGGCAGCAGGAAGTGTGTCACTTTTGGAAATCACTAATATTTTGGCCTTTACTTTCACCTGATTTGGTTCAAAATCAGTCAGAATAATGAAAAGACATGGATGATTTGAGACCATGAAGGATTTTTTTATAATTTGAATCGTCTTGTTATGGCGACGATTTATCTAGAGAAAAAACCTAAAATGAAGTGCAAAAAAATAAATCTTCTCATATCGTACGAGTGGAAAGACCTACGGTTCCAAACTTTTACGGCTATACACTGAAACTGATTATGAGTAAGGCCTGAGAGCCTGGAGACCGGGCGTGGCTCAGGGCCTGGACAGCGCCCCCTGGAACTTTGTAAAAAATTTAGCTGCATAATTCATATCCACTTTCACATATATGCATGAGACCCAGTAGAAATTTAGATCTCATTGAGATGAACAACTTGCATATCCCATACTGGAATCCGCTGAACAGGAAGTCAGTTATTTGCCGTTGATTGAAAAACGCACCCATTGGAATGTGATATACTACTCTTACAGGATTCATAGGTTTTTGACCAAACAGGGTCTAATATAATCTCAAGATATTGAGGATCTAATATTGTGAAGGGCTGGTTGATATCTTAAACGGGTCGGCCGTGGCGAGCCCTTAAACCTACGGCGAATAACAGGAAACAGGAAGTGGCTAATAACTTCTGTATAAATTGAGTGACATTCATCAAACCTCAGCAGTAGGTTAAGAGAAGAGTCCTGCTCACAGTGACATGGGTCCCGTGAGTCTCAGTCATAGCGCCACCAACTGGCAGCAGAAAGTGTCTACTTTCAGAAATTAAATTCTTTTGTGGCTAATTTTCAGCAAATTGGCTTCAAAATCAGGCACAATAATTGGAAGACACGGCTGATGTGACACTGTAAAGGACTTTTTGATACGTTGAATAGTATTGCTATGGCAACATATCATTTTGAGCAAATATAAGATACTTATATCCACCAAGTGGAAAATTATAATGTGCCCAAACATTTTAGGTAGAAAGAACAACTGCTTCTGAGTAGATTTCTTGAGTTTCATGTTTTTGTGATGCTCACACAGCTCCCAACAATTTTTACAGTATATTTATCAGCTTTGGCCTGAACTGTGTCCACTCAGTCCTGCAGTAATAAAATATGTCCAGTAGATGGCAGTAATAGGCAGGTATTCTGCAGTCAGGTCTTTCCCCTTCTCCTTTACTATGGCTTCATGTTTACAATTTAAACATATGCAGAAATGATCAAAAATATACAATAGAAACATTTAAATTGCCCACTGTACAACATACACACACACACACACACACACACACACACACACACATTATATGTGACATCACATTCAGGAACATCCTTAACCTTACACCGATAATTTATTTATAACACACATCACCAATATTAACACACAGACTCACACACCATACACACACACACACACACACACACACACACCATATACACAAACTCGCACAAACACAAGCACATTTACTCGTCACACACATACTGACACATCTACATGTCACACACCTCTCTCCCTCACTCTCTCACACACACACACACACACACACACACACACACACACACACACACACACACACACACACACTCATTATATTCAGTGACACAGACAGTGACATCACATTCAGGAACACCCTTAAACTTACACCGATAAATTATTCATAACACACATCACCAATATTAACACACAGACTCACACACCATACACACACACACACACACACACCATATACACAAACTCACACAAGCACATTTACTCGTCACACACAGACTGACACATCTACATGTCACACACCTCTCTCCCTGACTCTCTCTCACACACACACACACACACACACACACACACACACATCACATCACATCACTGTCACACACCTCTCTCCCTCACTCTCACACACACATCACACATTTTGATATCTCAAACGGGTCAGCCGTGATAATGTCTTAAACTTACACCCAACAATTATTAATAACACACATCACTAATATTAACACACAGATGCAGACACCATACTCACAAACATGCACAAACACAAGCACACATCACTAATGTTAACACACTAAATAAACACACACACAGAAACACACACACACACACACACACACACACAAAAAAAAACACCTCTCACACACACGCACACACATGCATGCACACACAAACAAATACACTCGTACAATACACAAATGAGCACCTACATACTCACACATTATAACATCACAAATTATAACACCCACACACTCACATCTCTGTCTCACACACCCTCACGCAGAAACACACACATCCACTAACAAGTCACATGTCTTAGACATACTAACACACACATCACTAATGTTAACACACAGACTCACACACCACACACACACAAACACGCAAAAACACATTTACTCATCAGAGACAGACTGACACATTAACTAGTCACACACACACACACACACACACAGACACACACATATTTAGGGCCCAAACTGATATTAGCCCAGTATGATGTGTGACGTTCGGTGTGCAAGTTCCGCGGTGCAACCGGGTGCCAATGACTTTTTCGAGGTTTTGACACACTCGAATAACACGCAGGTTGTGCGGTGCGCCCGGGGTGGGGACCGCGCCCGTTGCTTGGGCCCGTCATCGTTGCTTGCAACTTTAATTAGGGCCCAAGCACTGAGTGCGCAGGGCCCTATTGTTTTCGTTAGGATTATTATTATTTTTTTTATTTTTTTTTTTTTTATTTTTCTTTCAATCATCCGGGCACTTTCGGGCCTCTTAACATACTCAAAAACTCACCAAAATTTGCACACAGATTGGAATCTGCGGCCAACAGGTCCTCAGTGGGGCTCGGCCCCGGGCGTCGCACACGCCCCGCACAGCGCCCCCTAGAGAGTCTTGCCTTATAGCTCAGACACACTTGCACGTATACTTATAAAACTCGGTGAACATTTAGATCTCATCAAACTAAACAAGTTTCGCGCTGCATGTCATCAGGTCTAATCAACAGGAAGTGAGTTGCTTTGAGTTGTTTGCAAAACGCACCCAATGGAATGTGATAAACTCCTCCTAGGAAATTTTTCCAATTCGCACCAAACCAGCTAAATATGATCTAAACAAGTTGCCGATGCAAAATTGCAGAGATCTTTTTGATACCTCGAACGGTTCGGCCGTGGCGACGCTTTAAAATTATGGCGAATAAAATGAAACAGGAAGTGGCTAATAACTTCTGTGTACATTAAGTTATGCACATGAAACTTCACAGGTATGTTAAGAGTAGGAAGCTGATCACATCCTATGACAATCATGAGTCTATGTCATAGCGCCACCAAGTGGCAGCAGGAAGTGTGTCACTTTTGGAAATCAGTAATATTTTGTCCTTTACTTTCACCTGATTTGGTTCAAAATCAGTCAGAATAATGAAAAGACATGGGTCATTTGAAATCATGGAGGATTTTTTTCTAATTTGAATCGTGTTGCTATGGTGACGATTTAACTCAAGAAAAAATCGAAGACAACTATTCTTCTCATATCTTACGAGTGGAAAGACCTACGGGTCCCAAATTGTATGGGTGTAGACTCTCACTGATTGTGAGGAAGCCCTGAGAGCCTGGAGCCCGGGCGTGGCACAGGGCCTGTACAGCGCCCCCTGGAACTTTGTAAAGTTTCAGCTGCATAACTCATATCCACTTTCACATATATGAATGAGACCCAGTATAAATTTAGATCTCATTGAGATGAACAACTTGCATACCCCATGTCATGGAATCCGCTGAACAGGAAGTCAGTTATTTGGCGTTGTTTGAAAAACGCACCCATTGGAATGTGATCTACTAATCTTACAGGATTAATAGGTTTTTGACCAAACAGGGTCTAATATAATCTCAAGACATTGAGGATCTAATATTGTGAAGGGCTGGTTGATATCTTAAACGGGTCGGCCGTGGCGAGCCCTTAAACCTACGGCGAATAACAGGAAACAGGAAGTGGCTAATAACTTCTGTATAAATTGAGTGACGTTCATCAAACCTCAGCAGTAGGTTAAGAGAAGAAACCTGCTCACAGTGACATGGGTCCCGTGAGTCTCAGTCATAGCGCCACCAACTGGCAGCAGAAAGTGTCTACTTTTAGAAATTAAATTCTTTTGTGACTAATTTTAAGCAAATTGACTTCAAAATCAGGCACAATAATTGGAAGACACGGCTGATGTCACACTGTAAAGGACTTTTTGATACGTTGAATAGTGTTGCTATGGCAACATATAATTTTGAGCAAATATAAGATACTTATATCCACCAAGTGGAAAGTCCTAATGTGCCCAAACATTTTATGTAGAAAGAACAACTGCTTCTGAGTAGATTTCTTGAGTTTCATGTTTTTGTGATGCTCACACAGCTCCCAACAATTTTTACAGTATATTTATCAGCCTTGGTCTGAACTGTGTCCACTGACTCCTGCAGTAATAAAATATGTCCAGTAGATGGCAGTAGTAGGCAGTTATTCTGCAGTCAGGTCTTTCCCCTTTTCCTTTACTATGGCTTCATGTTTACAATTTAAACATATGCAGAAATTATAAAAAATAAACAATACAAACATTTAAATTGCCCACTGTACAACATACACACACACATTATATGTGACATCACATTCAGGAACATCCTTAAACTTACACCGATAAATTATTTATCACACACATCACTAATGTTCACACACAGACTCACACACCATACACACAAACATCTACAAACAAACACACACACACACACCATATACACAAACTCACACAAGCACATTTACTCGTCACACACAGACTGACACATCTACATGTCACACACCTCTCTCCCTCACTCTCTCTCTCTCTCTCTCTCTCTCACACACACACACACACACACACACACAGGACAAGCCAAAGACTGATCCAGCATCAGCATCAAATAAAACCCATTGCGTGTCATACTCAAACTTGACCTCACATCACATCACTGTCACACACCTCTCTCCCTCACTCTCACACACACATCACACATTTTGATATCTCAAACGTATCAGCCGTGATAATGTCTTAAACTTACACCCAACAATTATTAATAACACACACATCACTAATATTAACACACAGATGCAGATACCATACACACAAACATGCACAAACACAAGCACACATCACTAATGTTAACACACTAAATAAACACACACACAAACACAAAGATATCTCACACACATGCATGCACACACACAAACAAGTACACTCATATATCACACACATGCACACACATTATAACATCACAAATTGTAACACTCACACACTCACATCTCTGTCTCACACACCCTCACGCAGAAACACACACACCCATTAACAAGTCACATATCTTAAACATACTAACACACACTACTGTTAACACAGACTTACACACCACACACACACACTCATTATATTCAGTGACACAGACAGTGACATCACATTCAGGAACATCCTTAAACTTACACCGATAAATTATTCATAACACACATCACCAATATTAACACACAGACTCACACACCATACACACACACACACACACACACACACACACACACACACACACACCATATACACAAACTCACACAAGCACATTTACTCGTCACACACAGACTGACACATCTACATGTCACACACCTCTCTCCCTGACTCTCTCTCACACACACACACACACACACACACATCACATCACATCACTGTCACACACCTCTCTCCCTCACTCTCACACACACATCACACATTTTGATATCTCAAACGGGTCAGCCGTGATAATGTCTTAAACTTACACCCAACAATTATTAATCACACACAAATCACTAATATTTGAACACACCATACACACAAACATACACAAGCACACATCACTAATGTTAACACACTAAATAAACACACACACACACACACACACACACACACACACAAACACATCTCACACATACGCACACACATGCATGCACACACAAACAAATACACTCGTACAATACACAAATGAGCACCTACATACTCACACATTATAACATCACAAATTATAACACTCACACACTCACATCTCTGTCTCACACACCCTCACGCAGAAACACACACATCCACTAACAAGTCACATGTCTTAGACATACTAACACACACATCACTAATGTTAACACACAGACTCACACACCACACACACACAAACACGCAAAAACACATTTACTCATCAGAGACAGACTGACACATTAACTAGTCACACACACACACACACACACACACACACACACACATATTTAGGGCCCAAACTGATATTAGCCCAGTATGATGTGTGACGTTCCGCGGTGCAACCGGGTGCCAATGACTTTTTCGAGGTTTTGACACACTCGAATAACACGCAGGTTGTGCGGTGCGCCCGGGGTGGGGACCGCGCCCGTTGCTTGGGCCCGTCATCGTTGCTTGCAACTTTAATTTTTTTTATTTTTAGGGCCCAAGCACTGAGTGCGCAGGGCCCTCTTGTTTTCGTTAGGATTATTATTTTTTTTTTTTTTTTTTTTCTTTTTTTTATTATTTTTCTTTCAATCATCCGGGCACTTTCGGGCCTCTTAACATACTCAAAAACTCCCCAAAATTTGCACACAGATTGGAATCTGCGGCCAACAGGTCCTCAGTGGGGCTCGGCCCGGGGCGTCGCACACGCCCCGCGCAGCGCCCCCTACAGTGTCTTGCCTTATAGTTCAGACACACTTGCACGTATACTTATAAAACTCGGTGAACATTTAGATCTCATCAAACTGAACAAGTTTCGCGCTGCATGTCATCAGGTCTAATCAACAGGAAGTGAGTTATTTTGAGTTGTTTGCAAAACGCACCCAATGGAATGTGATAAACTCCTCCTAGGAAATTTTTACAATTCGCACCAAACCAGCTACATATGATCTAAACAAGTTGCCGATGCAAAATTGCAGAGATCTTTTTGATACCTCGAACGGTTCGGCCGTGGCGACGCTTTAAAATGATGGCGAATAAAATGAAACAGGAAGTGGCTAATAACTTCTGTGTACATTAAGTTATGCACATGAAACTTTACAGGTATGTTAAGAGTAGGAAGCTGATCACATGATATGACAATCATGAGTCTATGTCATAGCGCCACCAAGTGGCAGCAGGAAGTGTGTCACTTTTGGAAATCAGTAATATTTTGTCCTTTACTTTCACCTGATTTGGTTCAAAATCAGTCAGAATAATGAAAAGACATGGGTCATTTGAAATCATGAAGGATTTTTTTCTAATTTGAATCGTGTTGCTATGGTGACGATTTAACTCAAGAAAAAATCGAAGAAAATGATTCTTCTCATATCTTACGAGGGGAAAGACCTACGGTTCCAAAATTGTATGGGTGTAGACTCTCACTGATTGTGAGGAAGCCCTGAGAGCCTGGAGCCCGGGCGTGCCACAGGGCCTGTACAGCGCCCCCTGGAACTTTGTAAAGTTTAAGCTGCATAACTCATATCCACTTTCACATATATGAATGAGACCCAGTATAAATTTAGATCTCATTGAGGTGAACAACTTGCATACCCCATGTCATGGAATCTGCTGAACAGGAAGTCGGTTATTTGGCGTTGTTTGAAAAACGCACCCATTGGAATGTGATATACTACTCTTACAGGATTCATATGTTTTTGACCAAACAGGGTCTAATATAATCTCAAGACATTGAGGATCTAATATTGTGAAGGGCTGGTTGATATCTTAAACGGGTCGGCCGTGGCGAGCCCTTAAACCTACGGCGAATAACAGGAAACAGGAAGTGGCTAATAACTTCTGTATAAATTGAGTGACGTTCATCAAACCTCAGCGGTAGGTTAAGAGAAGAATCCTGCTCACAGTGACATGGGTCCAGTGAGTCTCAGTCATAGCGCCACCAACTGGCAGCAGAAAGTGTCTACTTTCAGAAATTAAATTCTTTTGTGGCTAATGTTCAGCAAATTGGCTTCAAAATCAGGCACAATAATTGGATGACACGGCTGATGTCACACTGTAAAGGACTTTTTGATACGTTGAATAGTGTTGCTATGGCAACATATAATTTTGAGCAAATATAAGATACTTATATCCACCAAGTGGAAAGTCCTAATCTTCCCAAACATTTTAGGTAGAAAGAACAACTGGTTCTGAGTAGATTTCTTGTGTTTCATGTTTTTGTGATGCTCACACAGCTTCCAACAATTTTTACAGTATATTTATCAGCCTTGGTCTGAACTGTGTCCACTGACTCCTGCAGTAATAAAATATGTCCAGTAGATGGCAGTAGTAGGCAGTTATTCTGCAGTCAGGTCTTTCCCCTTTTCCTTTACTATGCCTTCATGTTTACTATTTAAACATATGCAGAAATTATAAAAAATAAACAATACAAACATTTAAATTGCCCACTGTACAACATACACACACACATTATATGGGACATCACATTCAGGAACATCCTTAAACTTACACCGATAAATTATTCATAAGACACATCACCAATATTAACACCAGACTCACACACCATACACACACACACACACACACACACACACACACACACACACACACACACACACTCCATATACATGAACACGCACAAACACAAGCACATTTACTCGTCACACACAGACTGGCCCATCTACATGTCACACACCTCTCTCCCTCACTCTCTCACACACACACACACACACACACACACACACACACACACACACTCATTTATATTCAGTATTCAGTGACACAGACAGTGACATCACATTCAGGAACATCCTTAAACTTACACCGATAAATTATTTATCACACACATCATTAATGTTCACACACAGACTCACACACCATACACACAAACATCTACAAACAAACACACACACACACACCATATACACAATCTCACACAAACACAAGCACATTTACTCGTCACACACAGACTGACACATCTACATGTCACACACCTCTCTCCCTCACTCTCTCTCTCTCTCACACACACACACACACACACACACACACACACACACACACACACACACACACACAGGACAAGCCAAAGACTGATCCAGCATCAGCATCAAATAAAACCCATTGCGTGTCATACTCAAACTTGACCTCACATCACATCACTGTCACACACCTCTCTCCCTCACTCTCACACACACATCACACATTTTGATATCTCAAACGGGTCAGCCGTGATAATGTCTTAAACTTACACCCAACAATTATTAATAACACACACATCACTAATATTAACACACAGATGCAGACACCATACACACAAACATGCACAAACACAAGCACACATCACTAATGTTAACACACTAAATAAACACACACACAAACACAAAGATATCTCACACACATGCATGCACACACACAAACAAGTACACTCATACATCACACACATGCACACCTACATACACACACATTATAACATCACAAATTGTAACACTCACACACTCACATCTCTGTCTCACACACCCTCACGCAGAAACACACACACCCATTAACAAGTCACATATCTTAAACATACTAACACACACTACTGTTAACACAGACGTACACACCACACACACACACACACTCATTATATTCAGTGACACAGACAGTGACATCACATTCAGGAACATCCTTAAACTTACACCGATAAATTATTTATAACACACATCACCAATATTAACACACAGACTCACACACCATACACACACACACACACACACACACACACACACACACACACACACCATATACACAAACTCACACAAGCACATTTACTCGTCACACACAGACTGACACATCTACATGTCACACACCTCTCTCCCTCACTCTCACACACACACATCACACATTTTGATATCTCAAACGGGTCAGCAGTGATAATGTCTTAAACTTACACACGAACAATTATTAATCACACACAAATCACTAATATTTGAACACACCATACACACAAACATACACAAGCACACATCACTAATGTTAACACACTAATTAAACACACACACACACACACACACAAACACATCTCACACACACGCACACACATGCATGCACACACAAACAAATACACTCGTACATCACACAAATGAGCACCTACATACTCACACATTATAACATCACAAATTATAACACTCACACACTCACATCTCTGTCTCACGCAGAAACACACACATCCACTAACAAGTCACATGTCTTGGACATACTAACACACACATCACTAATGTTAACACACAGATTCACACACCACACACACACAAACACACAAAAACACATTTACTCATCAGAGACAGACTGACACATTAACTAGTCACACACACACACACACACACAAATATTTAGGGCCCAAACTGATATTAGCCCAGTATGATGTGTGACGTTCTGTGTGCAAGTTCTGCGGTGCAACCGGGTGCCAATGACTTTTTTGAGGTTTTGACACACTCGAATAACACGCAGGTTGTGCGGTGCGCCCGGGGTGGGGACCGCGCCCGTTGCTTGGGCCCGTCATCGTTGCTTGCAACTTTAATTTTTATTTTTATTATTTTTCTTTCAATCATCCGGGCACTTTCGGGCCTCTTAACATACTCAAAAACTCACCAAAATTTGCAGACAGGTTGGAATCTGCGGCCAACAGGTCCTCAGTGGGGCTCGGCCCCGGGCGTCGCACACGCCCCGCACAGCGCCCCCTACAGAGTCTTGCCTTATAGCTCAGACACACTTGCACGTATACTTATAAAACTCGGTGAACATTTAGATCTCATCAAACTGAACAAGTTTCGCGCTGCATGTCATCAGGTCTAATCAACAGGAAGTGAGTTATTTTGAGTTGTTTGCAAAACGCACCCAATGGAATGTGATAAACTCCTCCTAGGAAATTTTTCCAATTCGCACCAAACCAGCTAAATATGATCTAAACAAGTTGCCGATGCAAAATTGCAGAGATCTTTTTGATACCTCGAACGGTTCGGCCGTGGCGACGCTTTAAAATTATGGCGAATAAAATGAAACAGGAAGTGGCTAATAACTTCTGTGTACATTAAGTTAGGCACATGAAACTTCACAGGTATGTTAAGAGTAGGAAGCTGATCACATGATATGACAATCATGAGTCTATGTCATAGCGCCACCAAGTGGCAGCAGGAAGTGTGTCACTTTTGGAAATCAGTAATATTTTGTCCTTTACTTTCACCTGATTTGGTTCAAAATCAGTCAGAATAATGAAAAGACATGGGTCATTTGAAATCATGAAGGATTTTTTTTCTAATTTGAATCGTGTTGCTATGGTGACGATTTAACTCAAGAAAAAATCGAAGACAACTATTCTTCTCATATCTTACGAGTGGAAAGACCTACGGGTCCCAAATTGTATGGGTGTAGACTCTCACTGATTGTGAGGAAGCCCTGAGAGCCTGGAGCCCGGGCGTGGCACAGGGCCTGTACAGCGCCCCCTGGAACTTTGTAAAGTTTAAGCTGCATAACTCATATCCACTTTCACATATATGAATGAGACCCAGTATAAATTTAGATCTCATTGAGATGAACAACTTGCATACCCCATGTCATGGAATCCGCTGAACAGGAAGTCAGTTATTTGGCGTTGTTTGAAAAACGCACCCATTGGAATGTGATCTACTACTCTTACAGGATTAATAGGTTTTTGACCAAACAGGGTCTAATATAATCTCAAGACATTGAGGATCTAATATTGTGAAGGGCTGGTTGATATCTTAAACGGGTCGGCCGTGGCGAGCCCTTAAACCTACGGCTAATAACAGGAAACAGGAAGTGGCTAATAACTTCTGTATAAATTGAGTGACGTTCATCAAACCTCAGCAGTAGGTTAAGAGAAGAAACCTGCTCACAGTGACATGGGTCCCGTGAGTCTCAGTCATAGCGCCACCAACTGGCAGCAGAAAGTGTCTACTTTTAGAAATTAAATTCTTTTGTGACTAATTTTCAGCAAATTGGCTTCAAAATCAGGCACAATAATTGGAAGACACGGCTGATGTCACACTGTAAAGGACTTTTTGATACGTTGAATAGTGTTGCTATGGCAACATATAATTTTGAGCAAATATAAAATACTTATATCCACCAAGTGGAAAGTCCTAATGTGCCCAAACATTTTAGGTAGAAGGAACAACTGCTTCTGAGTAGATTTCTTGAGTTTCATGTTTTTGTGATGCTCATACAGCTCCCAACAATTTTTACAGTATATTTATCAGCCTTGGTCTGAACTGTGTCCACTGACTCCTGCAGTAATAAAATATGTCCAGTAGATGGCAGTAGTAGGCAGTTATTCTGCAGTCAGGTCTTTCCCCTTTTCCTTTACTATGGCTTCATGTTTACAATTTAAATATATGCAGAAATTATAAAAAATAAACAATACAAACATTTAAATTGCCCACCGTACAACATACACACACATTATATGTGACATCACATTCAGGAACATCCTTAAACTTACACCGATAAATTATTCATAAGACACATCACCAATATTAACACCAGACTCACACACCATACACACACACGCACAAACACAAGCACATTTACTCGTCACACACAGACTGGCCCATCTACATGTCACACACCTCTCTCCCTCACTCTCACACACACACACACACACACACACACACACACACACACACACACACACACACACACTCATTTATATTCAGTATTCAGTGACACAGACAGTGACATCACATTCAGGAACATCCTTAAACTTACACCGATAAATTATTTATCACACACATCATTAATGTTCACACACAGACTCACACACCATACACACAAACATCTACAAACAAACACACACACACACACCATATACACAAACTCACACAAACACAAGCACATTTACTCGTCACACACAGACTGACACATCTACATGTCACACACCTCTCTCCCTCACTCTCTCTCTCTCTCTCTCACACACACACACACACACACACACACACACACACACACACACACACACACACATCACATCACATCACTGTCACACACCTCTCTCCCTCACTCTCACACACACATCACACATTTTGATATCTCAAACGGGTCAGCCGTGATAATGTCTTAAACTTACACCCAACAATTATTAATCACACACAAATCACTAATATTTGAACACACCATACACACAAACATGCACAAACACAAGCACACATCACTAATGTTAACACACTAAATAAACACACACACAGAAACACACACACACACACACACACACACACACACACACACACAAAAACACCTCTCACACACACGCACACACATGCATGCACACACAAACAAATACACTCGTACAATACACAAATGAGCACCTACATAAACACACATTATAACATCACAAATTATAACACTCACACACTCACATCTCTGTCTCACACACCCTCACGCAGAAACACACACATCCACTAACAAGTCACATGTCTTAGACATACTAACACACACATCACTAATGTTAACACACAGACTCACACACCACACACACACAAACACGCAAAAACACATTTACTCATCAGAGACAGACTGACACATTAACTAGTCTCACACACACACACACACACACACACACATATTTAGGGCCCAAACTGATATTAGCCCAGTATGATGTGTGACGTTCCGCGGTGCAACCGGGTGCCAATGACTTTTTCGAGGTTTTGACACACTCGAATAACACGCAGGTTGTGCGGTGCGCCCGGGGTGGGGACCGCGCCCGTTGCTTGGGCCCGTCATCGTTGCTTGCAACTTTAATTATTTTTATTTTTATTTTTTTTTTTTTTATTATTTTTCTTTCAATCATCCGGGCACTTTCGGCCCTCTTAACATACTCAAAAACTCACCAAAATTTGCACACAGACTGGAATCTGCGGCCAACAGGTCCTCAGTGAGGCTCGGCCCGGGGCGTCGCGCACGCCCCGCACAGCGCCCCCTACAGAGTCTTGCCTTATAGCTCAGACACACTTGCACGTATACTTATAAAACTCGGTGTACATTTAGATCTCATCAAACTGAACAAGTTTCGCGCTGCATGTCATCAGGTCTAATCAACAGGAAGTGAGTTATTTTGAGTTGTTTGCAAAACGCACCCAATGGAATGTGATAAACTCCTCCTAGGAAATTTTTACAATTCGCACCAAACCAGCTAAATATGATCTAAACAAGTTGCCGATGCAAAATTGCAGAGATCTTTTTGATAACTCGAACGGTTCGGCCGTGGCGACGCTTTAAAATTATGGCGAATAAAATGAAACAGGAAGTGGCTAATAACTTCTGTGTACATTAAGTTAGGCACATGAAACTTTACAGGTATGTTAAGAGTAGGAAGCTGATCACATGATATGACAATCATGAGTCTATGTCATAGCGCCACCAAGTGGTAGCAGGAAGTGTGTCACTTTTGGAAATCAGTAATATTTTGTCCTTTACTTTCACCTGATTTGGTTCAAAATCAGTCAGAATAATGAAAAGACATGGGTCATTTGAAATCATGAAGGATTTTTTTCTAATTTGAATCGTGTTGCTATGGTGACGATTTAACTCAAGAAAAAATCGAAGAAAATTATTCTTCTCATATCGTACGAGTGGAAAGACCTACGGTTCCAAAATTTTATGGGTGTAGACTCTCACTGATTGTGAGGAAGCCCTGAGAGCCTGGAGCCCGGGCGTGCCACAGGGCCTGTACAGCGCCCCCTGGAACTTTGGAAAGTTTCAGCTGCATAACTCATATCCACTTTCACATATATGAATGAGACCCAGTATAAATTTAGATCTCATTGAGGTGAACAACTTGCATACCCCATGTCATGGAATCCGCTGAACAGGAAGTCGGTTATTTTGCGTTGTTTGAAAAACGCACCCATTGGAATGTGATATACTACTCTTACAGGATTATTAGGTTTTTGACCAAACAGGGTCTAATATAATCTCAAGACATTGAGGATCTAATATTGTGAAGGGCTGGTTGATATCTTAAACGGGTCGGCCGTGGCGAGCCCTTAAACCTACGGCGAATAACAGGAAACAGGAAGTGGCTAATAACTTCTGTATAAATTGTGTGACGTTCATCAAACCTCAGCAGTAGGTTAAGAGAAGAGTCCTGCTCACACTGTCATGGGTCCCGTGAGTCTCAGTCATAGCGCCACCAACTGGCAGCAGAAAGTGTCTACTTTCAGAAATTAAATTCTTTTGTGGCTAATTTTCAGCAAATTGGCTTCAAAATCAGGCACAATAATTGGAAGACACGGCTAATGTCACATTGTAAAGGACTTTTTGATACGTTGAATAGTATTGCTATGGCAACATATAATTTTGAGCAAATATAAGATACTTATATCCACCAAGTGGAAAGTCCTAATCTTCCCAAACATTTTAGGTAGAAAGAACAACTGGTTCTGAGTAGATTTCTTGAGTTTCATGTTTTTGTGATGCTCATACAGCTCCCAACATTTTTTTACAGTATATTTATCATCCTTGTCCTGAACTGTCTGTACTGACTCCTGCAGTAATAAAATATGTCCAGTAGATGGCAGTAGTAGGCAGGTATTCTGCAGTCAGGTCTTTCCCCTTCTCCTTTACTATGGCTTCATGTTTACAATTTAAATATATACAGAAATCATAAAAAATAAACAATACAAACATTTAAATTGCCCACTGTGCAACATTCAGTCTGGTGGACAAGCGCGGCGATATACACACCAGACCACACATTCTAAACACACACACACACACACACACACACACACCCCATACAAACACACACACTCTACACATCGGTCATGTACACATCCCAACAAATACACAATATGAACACACTAACTATCCTACATGCACACACACACACACACACACACACACACACACACACCCCATACAAACACACACACTCTACACATCGGTCATGTACACATCCCAACAAATACACAATATGAACACAGTAACTATCCTACATGCACACACACACACACACATCACAAGCACACGTCACTAATGTTACCAGACTAAATAAAAATCAATATATCATGAAAAAGGAAAAAGATCCTTAGGAAAACAAGAGGCTCCTGCGAACCTATAGTGTGTGGGTGAGTTTGTCATTGCAAATCAGTTTTGATATCTCAAATGTCTCAGCCGTGCTAATGTCTTAAACTTACACCGACAAATGATTAATAACAAACACATCACTAATGTTCACACACTAGATGAAAAAAAAGGAATAATCCTTAGAAAAAACAAAAGGGTCCTGCGCATCTATAGCACACATCTCTCACGACACACACACACTCACACACACACACTCATCATATTCAGTGACAAGGACAGTGACATCACATTCAGGAACATCCTTAAACTTACACCGAAACATTATTTATAACACACACATCACTAATGTTAACAAACAGACTCACACACCATACCCACAAACATCCACAAACACACACACACACACACACACACACCATATACACAAACTCGCACAAACACAAGCACATTTACTCGTCACACACAGACTGACACATCTACATGTCACACACCTCTCTCCCTCACTCTCACACACACACACACCACATCACATCACATCACTGTCACACACCTCTCTCCCTCACTCTCACACACACATCACACATTTTGATATCTCAAACGGGTCAGCCGTGATAATGTCTTTAACTTACACCCAACAATTATTAATAACACACACATCACTAATATTAACACACAGATGCACACACCATACACACAAACATGCACAAACACAAGCACACACCACTAATGTTAACACACTAAATAAACACACACACACACACACACACACACAAACACATCTCACACACACGCACACACATGCATGCACACACAAACAAATACACTCGTACATCACACAAATGAGCACCTACATACTCACACATTATAACATCACAAATTATAACACTCACACACTCACATCTCTGTCTCACACACCCTCACGCAGAAACACACACATCCACTAACAAGTCACATGTCTTGGTCATACTAACACACACATCACTAATGTTAACACACAGATTCACACACCACACACACACACAAACACGCAAAAACACATTTACTCATCAGAGACAGACTGACACATTAACTAGTCACACACACACACACACACACACACAAATATTTAGGGCCCAAACTGATATTAGCCCAGTATGATGTGTGACGTTCTGTGTGCAAGTTCTGCGGTGCAACCGGGTGCCAATGACTTTTTCGAGGTTTTGACACACTCGAATAACACGCAGGTTGTGCGGTGCACCCGGGGTGGGGACCGCGCCCGTTGCTTGGGCCCGTCATCGTTGCTTGCAACTTTAATTAGGGCCCAAGCACTGAGTGCGCAGGGCCCTATTGTTTTCGTTAGGATTATTAGGGCCCAAGCACTGAGTGCGCAGGGCCCTATTGTTTTCGTTAGGATTATTATTATTTTTTTTTTTTTTATTTTTATTTTTTTTATTTTTTTTTTTCCACACTTTTGGTACTTTTGGGGTCCTTAACATACTCAAAAACTCATCAAAATTTGCATCCAGATTGGAATCCGCGGCCATCAGGTCCTCAGTGGGGCTCGGCCCGGGGAGTCGCACACGCCCGTCACAGCGCCCCCTAGAAAATCGTGCCTCATAGCTCAGAGACACTTGCACGCACACTCAGAAAACTCCGTGTACATTTAGATCTCATCAAGCTGAACAAGTTTTGCAATGCATGTCATCAGGGCTAATCAACAGGAAGTGAGTTATTTTGAGGTCTTTGCAAAACGCACCCAATGGAATTTGAAATACTCCTCCTAGGAAATTTACAGAATTTCCACCAAACCAGGCAAATATGATCTAAACAAGTTGCCGATGCAAAATTGCAGAGATCTTTTTGATACCTCGAACGGTTCGGCCGTGGCGACGCTTTAAAATTATGGCGAATAAAATGAAACAGGAAGTGGCTAATAACTTCTGTGTACATTACGTTATGCATATGAAACTTTACAGGTGTGTTAAGAGTAGGAAGATGATCACATCAAATGACAATCATGAGTCTATGTCATAGCGCCACCAACTGGCAGCAGGAAGTGTGTCACTTTTGGAAATCACTAATATTTTGGCCTTTACTTTCACCTGATTTGGTTCAAAATCAGTCAGAATAATGAAAAGACATGGATGATTTGAGACCATGAAGGATTTTTTTATAATTTGAATCGTCTTGTTATGGCGACGATTTATCTAGAGAAAAAACCTAAAATGAAGTGCAAAAAAATAAATCTTCTCATATCGTACGAGTGGAAAGACCTACGGTTCCAAACTTTTACGGCTATACACTGAAACTGATTATGAGTAAGGCCTGAGAGACTGGAGACCGGGCGTGGCTCAGGGCCTGGACAGCGCCCCCTGGAACTTTGTAAAAAATTTAGCTGCATAATTCATATCCACTTTCACATATATGCATGAGACCCAGTAGAAATTTAGATCTCATTGAGATGAACAACTTGCATATCCCATACTGGAATCCGCTGAACAGGAAGTCAGTTATTTGGCGTTGATTGAAAAACGCACCCATTGGAATGTGATATACTACTCTTACAGGATTCATAGGTTTTTGACCAAACAGGGTCTAATATAATCTCAAGACATTGAGGATCTAATATTGTGAAGGGCTGGTTGATATCTCAAACGGGTCGGCCGTGGCGAGCCCTTAAACCTACGGCGAATAACAGGAAACAGGAAGTGGCTAATAACTTCTGTATAAATTGAGTGACATTCATCAAACCACAGCAGTAGGTTAAGAGAAGAGTCCTGCTCACAGTGACATGGGTCCCGTGAGTCTCAGTCATAGCGCCACCAACTGGCTGCAGAAAGTGTCTACTTTCAGAAATTAAATTCTTTTGTGGCTAATTTTCAGCAAATTGGCTTCAAAATCAGGCACAATAATTGGAAGACACGGCTGATGTGACACTGTAAAGGACTTTTTGATACGTTGAATAGTATTGCTATGGCAACATATCATTTTGAGCAAATATAAGATACTTATATCCACCAAGTGGAAAATCATAATGTGCCCAAACATTTTAGGTAGAAAGAACAACTGCTTCTGAGTAGATTTCTTGAGTTTCATGTTTTTGTGATGCTCACACAGCTCCCAACAATTTTTACAGTATATTTATCAGCTTTGGCCTGAACTGTCTCCACTCAGTCCTGCAGTAATAAAATATGTCCAGTAGATGGCAGTAATAGGCAGGTATTCTGCAGTCAGGTCTTTCCCCTTCTCCTTTACTATGGCTTCATGTTTACAATTTAAACATATGCAGAAATGATCAAAAATATACAATAGAAACATTTAAATTGCCCACTGTACAACATATACACACACACACACACACACACACACACACACACACACACCATATACACAAACTCGCACAAACACAAGCACATTTACTCGTCACACACATACTGACACATCTACATGTCACACACCTCTCTCCCTCACTCTCACACACACACACACACACACACACACACACACACACACACACACACACACACACACTCATTATATTCAGTGACACAGACAGTGACATCACATTCAGGAACATCCTTAAACTTACACCGATAAATTATTTATCACACACATCACTAATGTTCACACACAGACTCACACACCATATACACAAACTCACACAAGCACATTTACTCGTCACACACAGACTGACACATCTACATGTCACACACCTCTCTCCCTCACTCTCTCTCTCTCTCTCACACACACACACACACACACACACACACACACACACACACACACACACACAGGACAAGCCAAAGACTGATCCAGCATCAGCATCAAATAAATCCCATTGCGTGTCATACTCAAACTTGACCTCACATCACATCACTGTCACACACCTCTCTCCCTCACTCTCACACACACATCACACATTTTGATATCTCAAATGTATCAGCCGTGATAATGTCTTAAACTTACACCCAACAATTATTAATAACACACACATCACTAATATTAACACACAGATGCAGACACCATACACACAAACATGCACAAACACAAGCACACATCTCTAATGTTAACACACTAAATAAACACACACACAAACACAAAGATATCTCACACACATGCATGCACACACACAAACAAGTACACTCATATATCACACACATGCACACCTACATACACACACATTATAACATCACAAATTGTAACACTCAGACACTCACATCTCTGTCTCACACACCCTCACGCAGAAACACACACACCCATTAACAAGTCACATATCTTAAACATACTAACACACACTACTGTTAACACAGACTTACACACCACACACACACACTCATTATATTCAGTGACACAGACAGTGACATCACATTCAGGAACATCCTTAAACTTACACCGATAAATTATTCATAACACACATCACCAATATTAACACACAGACTCACACACCATACACACACACACACACACACACACACCATATACACAAACTCACACAAGCACATTTACTCGTCACACACAGACTGACACATCTACATGTCACACACCTCTCTCCCTGACTCTCTCTCACACACACACACACACACACACACATCACATCACATCACTGTCACACACCTCTCTCCCTCACTCTCACACACACATCACACATTTTGATATCTCAAACGGGTCAGCCGTGATAATGTCTTAAACTTACACCCAACAATTATTAATAACACACATCACTAATATTAACACACAGATGCAGACACCATACTCACAAACATGCACAAACACAAGCACACATCACTAATGTTAACACACTAAATAAACACACACACAGAAACACACACACACACACACACACACACACAAAAAAACACCTCTCACACACACGCACACACATGCATGCACACACAAACAAATACACTCGTACAATACACAAATGAGCACCTACATAAACACACATTATAACATCACAAATTATAACACTCACACACTCACATCTCTGTCTCACACACCCTCACGCAGAAACACACACATCCACTAACAAGTCACATGTCTTAGACATACTAACACACACATCACTAATGTTAACACACAGACTCACACACCACACACACACAAACACGCAAAAACACATTTACTCATCAGAGACAGACTGACACATTAACTAGTCACACACACACACACACACACACACACACACACACACACACACACACACATATTTAGGGCCCAAACTGATATTAGCCCAGTATGATGTGTGACGTTCGGTGTGCAAGTTCCGCGGTGCAACCGGGTGCCAATGACTTTTTCGAGGTTTTGACACACTCGAATAACACGCAGGTTGTGCGGTGCGCCCGGGGTGGGGACCGCGCCCGTTGCTTGGGCCCGTCATCGTTGCTTGCAACTTTAATTATTTTTATTTTTTTTTTTATTATTTTTTTTCCACACTTTTGGTACTTTTGGGGTCCTTAACATACTCAAAAACTCATCAAAATTTGCAGACATATTGGAACCGGCGGCCATCAGGTCCTCAGTGGGGCTCGGCCCGGGGAGTCGCACACGCCCGGCACAGCGCCCCCTAGAAAATCGTGCCTCATAGCTCAGGCACACTTGCACGTATACTTATAAAACTCAGTGTACATTTAGATCTCATCAAACTGAACAAGTTTCGCGCTGCATGTCATCAGATATTATCAACAGGAAGTGAGTTATTTTGAGTTGTTTGCAAAACGCACCCAATGGAATTTGAAATACTCCTCCTAGGGAATTTTTACAATTCGCACCAAACCAGCTAAATATGATCTAAACAAGTTGCCGATGCAAAATTGCAGAGATCTTTTTGATACCTTGAACGATTCGGCCGTGGTGAAGCTTTAAAATTATGGCGAATAAAATGAAACAGGAAGTGGCTAATAACTTCTGTCTACATTAAGTTATGTACATGAAACTTTACAGCTGTCTTAAGAGCAGGAAGCTGATCACATTATATGACAATGATGAGTCTATGTCATAGCGCCACCAAGTGGCAGCAGGAAGTGTGTCACTTTTGGAAATCACTAATATTTTGGCCTTTACTTTCACCCGATTTGGTTCAAAATCAGTCAGAATAATGAAAACACATGGGTCATTTGACACTATGAAGGATTTTTTTCTAATTTGAATTGTCTTGCTATGGCGACGATTTATCTAGAGAAAAAACATAAAATGAAGTGCAAAAAAATGAATCATCTCATATCGAACGAGTGGAAAGACCTAGGGTTCCAAACTTTTACGGCTATACACTGAAACTGATTATGAGTAAGGCCTGAGAGCCTGGACCCCGGGCGTGGCACAGGGCCTGTACAGCGCCCCCTGGAACTTTGTGAAAAACTTAGCTGCATAACTCATATCCACTTTCACATATATGAATGAGACCCAGGATAAATTTAGATCTCATTGAGATGAACAAGTTGCATACCCCATACTGGAATCCGCTGAACAGGAAGTCGGTTATTTAGCGTTGTTTGAAAAACGCACCCATTGGAATGTGATCTACTACTCTTACAGGATTCATATATTTTTGACCAAACAGGGTCCAATACAATCTCAAGACATTGAGGATCTAATATTGCGAAGGGCTGCTTGATATCTTAAACAGGTCGGCCGTGGCGAGCCCTTAAACCTATGGCGAATAACAGGAAACAGGAAGTGGCTAATAACTTCTGTATAAATTGTGTGACGTTCATCAAACCTCAGGAGTAGGTTAAGAGAAGAAACCTGCTCACAGTGACATGGGTCCCATGAGTCTCAGTCATAGCGCCACCAACTGGCAGCAGAAAGTGTTTACTTTTAGAAATTAATTTCTTTTGTGGCTAATTTTCAGCTAATTGGCTTCAAAATCAGGCACAATAATTGGAAGACATGGCTGACGTCACACTGTGAAGGACTTTTTGATACGTTGAATAGTATTGCTATGGCAACATAACATTTGGAGCAAACATAAGATACTTATATCCACCAAGTGGAAAGTCCTAATGTGCCCAAACATTTTAGGTAGAAAGAACAACTGCTTCTGAGTAGATTTCTTCAGTTTCATGTTTTTGTGATGCTCATACAGCTCCCAACAATTTTTACAGTATATTTATCAGCCTTGGTCTAAATTTTCTGCACTGACTCCTGCAGTAATAAAATACGTCCAGTAGATGGCAGTAGTAGGCAGGTATTCTGCAGTCAGGTCTTTCCCCTTCTCCTTTACTATGGCTTCATCTTTACAATTTAAATATATGCAGAAATGATAGAAAATAAACAATACAAACATTTAAATTGCCCACTGTACAACATACACATACACACACACACACATTATATGTGACATCACATTCAGGAACATCCTTACACTTACACCGATAAATTATTTATAACACACATCACCAATATTAACACACAGACTCACACACCATACACACACACACACACCATATACACAAACTCGCACAAACACAAGCACATTTACTCGTCACACACAGACTGACACATCTACATGTCACACACCTCTCTCCCTCACTCTCACTCACACACACACACACACACACACACATCACATCACATCACATCACATCACTGTCACACACCTCTCTCCCTCACTCTCACACACACATCACACATTTTGATATCTCAAACGGGTCAGCCGTGATAATGTCTTAAACTTACACCCAACAATTATTAATAACACACACATCACTAATATTAACACACAGATGCAGACACCATACACACAAACATGCACAAACACAAGCACACATCACTAATGTTAACACACTAAATAAACACACACACAAACACAAAGATATCTCACACACATGCATGCACACACACAAACAAGTACACTCATACATCACACACATGCACACCTACATACACACACATTATAACATCACAAATTGTAACACTCACACCCTCACATCTCTGTCTCACACACCCTCACGCAGAAACACATACACCCATTAACAAGTCACATATCTTAAACATACTAACACACACTACTGTTAACACAGACTTACACACCACACACACACTCATTATATTCAGTGACACAGACAGTGACATCACATTCAGGAACATCCTTAAACTTACACCGATAAATTATTTATAACACACATCACTAATGTTAACACACAGACTCACACACCATACACACAAACATCCACAAACACACACACACACACACACACACACACACACACACACTCCATATACACAAACACGCACAAACACAAGCACATTTACTCATCACACACAGACTGACACATCTACATCTCACACACCTCTCTCCCTCACTCTCACACACATACACACACACACACACACACACACACACACACACACACACACACACACACACATACATCACATCACATCACTGTCACACACCTCTCTCCCTCACTCTCACACACACATCACACATTTTGATATCTCAAACGGATCAACATCACTGTCACACACCTCTCTCCCTCACACACACACACACTCTACACATCGGTCATGTACACATCCCGACAAATACACAATATGAACACACTAACTATCCTACATGCGCACACACACACACACACACACACACATCACAAGCACACGTCACTAATGTGACCTGACTAAATAAAAATCAATATATCATGAAAAAGGAAAAAGATCCTTAGGAAAACAAGAGGCTCCTGCGCATCTATAGCACACATCTCTCACGACAGACACACACTCACACTCATCATATTCAGTGACACGGACAGTGACATCACATTCAGGAACATCCTTAAACTTACACCGAAACATTATTAATAACACACATCACTAATGTTAACACAGACTCACACACCATACACACAAACAACCACACACACACACACACACACACACACACACACTCCATATACACAAACACAAGCACATTTACTCGTCACACACAGACTGACACATCTACATCTCACACACCTCTGTCCCTCACTCTCACACACACTAAACCTCCCACACACTAAACCTCCCACACACACACATGCACACACACACACGCACACACACACACGCACACACACACACACACACACAAATCACATCACATCACATCACTGTCACACACCTCTCTCCCTCACTCTCACACACACATCACACATGTTGATATCTCAAACGGGTCAGCCGTGATAATGTCTTAAACTTACACCGAACAATTATTAATAACACACACATCACTAATATTTGAACACACCATACACACAAACATACACAAGCACACATCACTAATGTTAACACACTAAATAAACACACACACACACACACACACAAACACATCTCACACACACGCACACACATGCATGCACACACAAACAAATACACTCGTACATCACACAAATGAGCACCTACATACTCACACATTATAACATCACAAATTATAACACTCACACACTCACATCTCTGTCTCACGCAGAAACACACACATCCACTAACAAGTCACATGTCTTGGACATACTAACACACACATCACTAATGTTAACACACAGATTCACACACCACACACACACAAACACACAAAAACACATTTACTCATCAGAGACAGACTGACACATTAACTAGTCACACCCACACACACACACACACACACACACACACACACACACACACACACACACACAAATATTTAGGGCCCAAACTGATATTAGCCCAGTATGATGTGTGACGTTCTGTGTGCAAGTTCTGCGGTGCAACCGGGTGCCAATGACTTTTTTGAGGTTTTGACACACTCGAATAACACGCAGGTTGTGCGGTGCGCCCGGGGTGGGGACCGCGCCCGTTGCTTGGGCCCGTCATCGTTGCTTGCAACTTTAATTAGGGCCCAAGCACTGTAGTGCGCAGGGCCCTATTGTTTTCGTTAGGATTATTATTTTTTTTATTATTTTTCTTTCAATCATCCGGGCACTTTTGGGGTCCTTAACATACTCAAAAAGTCATCAAAATTTGCAGACAGGTTGGAATCTGCGGCCATCAGGTCCTCAGTGGGGCTCGGCCCGGGGCGTCGCACACGCCCCGCACAGCGCCCCCTACAGAGTCTTGCCTTATAGCTCAGACACACTTGCACGTATACTTATAAAACTCGGTGAACATTTAGAGCTCATCAAACTAAACAAGTTTCGCGCTGCATGTCATCAGGTGTAATCAACAGGAAGTGAGTTATTTTGAGTTGTTTGCAAAACGCACCCAATGGAATGTGATGAACTCCTCCTAGGAAATTTTTACAATTCACACCAAACCAGCTAAATATGATCTAAACAAGTTGCCGATGCAAAATTGCAGAGATCTTTTTGATACCTCGAACGGTTCGGCCGTGGCGACGCTTTAAAATTATGGCGAATAAAATGAAACAGGAAGTGGCTAATAACTTCTGTGTACATTAAGTTAGGCACATGAAACTTTACAGGTATGTTAAGAGTAGGAAGCTGATCACATCATATGACAATCATGAGTCTATGTCATAGCGCCACCAAGTGGCAGCAGGAAGTGTGTCACTTTTGGAAATCAGTAATATTTTGTCCTTTACTTTCACCTGATTTGGTTCAAAATCAGTCAGAATAATGAAAAGACATGGGTCATTTGAAATCATGAAGGATTTTTTTCTAATTTGAATCGTGTTGCTATGGTGACGATTTAACTCAAGAAAAAATCGAAGAAAATTATTCGTCTCATATCTTACGAGTGGAAAGACCTACGGTTCCAAAATTGTATGGGTGTAGACTCTCACTGATTGTGAGGAAGCCATGAGAGCCTGGAGCCCGGGAGTGCCACAGGGCATGTACAGCGCCCCCTGGAACTTTGTAAAGTTTAAGCTGCATAACTCATATCCACTTTCACATATATGAATGAGACCCAGTATAAATTTAGATCTCATTGAGGTGAACAACTTGCATATCCCATACTGGAATCCGCTGAACAGGAAGTCGGTTATTTAGCGTTGTTTGAAAAACGCACCCATTGGAATGTGATCTACTACTCTTACAGGATTCATATATTATTGACCAAACAGGGTCCAATACAATCTCAAGACATTGAGGATCTAATATTGCGAAGGGCTGGTTGATATCTTAAACGGGTCGGCCGTGGCGAGCCCTTAAACCTATGGCGAATAACAGGAAACAGGAAGTGGCTAATAACTTCTGTATAAATTGAGTGACATTCATCAAACCTCAGCAGTAGGTTAAGAGAAGAGTCCTGCTCACAGTGACATGGGTCCCGTGAGTCTCAGTCATAGCGCCACCAACTGGCAGCAGAAAGTGTCTACTTTCAGAAATTAAATTCTTTTGTGGCTAATTTTCAGCAAATTGGCTTCAAAATCAGGCACAATAATTGGAAGACACGGCTGATGTCACACTGTAAAGGACTTTTTGATACGTTGAATAGTATTGCTATGGCAACATATCATTTTGAGCAAATATAAGATACTTATATCCACCAAGTGGAAAATCCTAATGTGCCCAAACATTTTAGGTAGAAAGAACAACTGCTTCTGAGTAGATTTCTTGAGTTTCATGTTTTTGTGATGCTCATACAGCTCCCAACAATTTTTACAGTATATTTATCAGCTTTGGCCTGAACTGTCTCCACTCAGTCCTGCAGTAATAAAATATGTCCAGTAGATGGCAGTAGTAGGCAGGTATTCTGCAGTCAGGTCTTTCCCCTTCTCCTTTACTACGGCTTCATGTTTACAATTTAAACATATGCAGAAATGATCAAAAATAAACAATAGAAACATTTAAATTGCCCACTGTACAACATATACACACACACACACACACACACACACACACACACATTATATGTGACATCACATTCAGGAACATCCTTAAACTTACACCGATAATTTATTTATAACACACATCACCAATATTAACACACAGACTCACACACCATACACACACACACACACACACACACACACACACACACACACACACACATACATCACATCACTGTCACACACCTCTCTCCCTCACTCTCACACACACATCACACATTTTGATATCTCAAACGGGTCAGCCGTGATAATGTCTTAAACTTACACCCAACAATTATTAATCACACACAAATCACTAATATTTGCACACAGATGCACACACAATACACACAAACATGCACAAACACAAGCACACATCACTAATGTTAACACACTAAATAAACACACACACACACACACCTACACAAACACAAATATATCTCACACACATGCATGCACAAACACAAACAAATACACTCATACATCACACAAATAAGCACCTACATACACACACACATTATAACATCACAAATTATAACACTCACACACTCACATCTCTGTCTCACACACCCTCACGCAGAAACACACACATCCACTAACAAGTCACATGTCTTAGACATACTAACACACACCTCACTAATGTTAACACACAGACTCACACACCACACACACACAAACACGCAAAAACACATTTACTCATCAGAGACAGACTGACACATTAACTAGTCACACACACACACACACACACACACACACAAAGATTTAGGGCCCAAACTGATATTAGCCCAGTATGATGTGTGACGTTCTGTGTGCAAGTTCTGCGGTGCAACCGGGTGCCAATGACTTTTTTGAGGTTTTGACACACTCGAATAACACGCAGGTTGTGCGGTGCGCCCGGGATGGGGACCGCGCCCGTTGCTTGGGCCCGTCATCGTTGCTTGCAACTTTAATTATTTTTCTTTTTTTTTTTTTTTTTTTTATTATTATTTTTCTTTCAATCATCCGGGCACTTTCGGGCCTCTTAACATACTCAAAAACTCACCAAAATTTGCACACAGACTGGAATCTGCGGCCAACAGGTCCTCAGTGGGGCTCGGCCCGGGGCGTCGCACACGCCCCGCACAGCGCCCCCTACAGAGTCTTGCCTTATAGCTCAGACACACTTGCACGTATACTTATAAAACTTGGTGAACATTTAGATCTCATCAAACTGAACAAGTTTCGCGCTGCATGTCATCAGGTCTAATCAACAGGAAGTGAGTTATTTTGAGTTGTTTGCAAAACGCACCCAATGGAATGTGATAAACTCCTCCTAGGAAATTTTTACAATTCGCACCAAACCAGCTACATATGATCTAAACAAGTTGCCGATGCAAAATTGCAGAGATCTTTTTGATACCTCGAACGGTTCGGCCGTGGCGACGCTTTAAAATTATGGCGAATAAAATGAAACAGGAAGTGGCTAATAACTTCTGTGTACATTAAGTTATGCACATGAAACTTTACAGGTATGTTAAGAGTAGGAAGCTGATCACAAGATATGACAATCATGAGTCTATGTCATAGCGCCACCAAGTGGCAGCAGGAAGTGTGTCACTTTTGGAAATCAGTAATATTTTGTCCTTTACTTTCACCTGATTTGGTTCAAAATCAGTCAGAATAATGAAAAGACATGGGTCATTTGAAATCATGAAGGATTTTTTTCTAATTTGAATCGTGTTGCTATGGTGACGATTTAACTCAAGAAAAAATCGAAGAAAATTATTCTTCTCATATCTCTTACAAGTGGAAAGACCTACGGTTCCAAAATTGTATGGGTGTAGACTCTCACTGATTGTGAGGAAGCCCTGAGAGCCTGGAGCCTGGGCGTGGCACAGGGCCTGTACAGCGCCCCCTGGAACTTTGTAAAGTTTAAGCTGCATAACTCATATCCACTTTCACATATATGAATGAGACCCAGTATAAATTTAGATCTCATTGAGGTGAACAACTTGCATACCCCATGTCATGGAATCCGCTGAACAGGAAGTCGGTTATTTTGCGTTGTTTGAAAAACGCACCCATTGGAATGTGATATACTACTCTTACAGGATTCATATGTTTTTGACCAAACAGGGTCTAATATAATCTCAAGACATTGAGGATCTAATATTGTGAACGGCTGGTTGATATCTTAAACGGGTCGGCCGTGGCGAGCCCTTAAACATACGGCGAATAACAGGAAACAGGAAGTGGCTAATAACTTCTGTATAAATTGTGTGTCGTTCATCAAACCTCAGCAGTAGGTTAAGAGAAGAAACCTGCTCACACTGACATTGGTCCCGTGAGTCTCAGTCATAGCGCCACCAACTGGCAGCAGAAAGTGTCTACTTTCAGAAATTAAATTCTTTTGTGGCTAATTTTCAGCAAATTGCCTTCAAAATCAGGCACAATAATTGGAAGACACGGCTGATGTCACACTGTAAAGGACGTTTTGATACGTTGAATAGTATTGCTATGGCAACATATAATTTTGAGCAAATATAAGATACTTATATCCACCAAGTGGAAAGTCTTAATTTTCCCAAACATTTTATGTAAAAAGAACAACTGGTTCTGAGTAGATTTCTTCAGTTTCATGTTTTTGTGATGCTCATACAGCTCCCAACAATTTTTACAGTATATTTATCCGCCTTGGTCTAAATTTTCTGCACTGACTCCTGCAGTAATAAAATATGTCCAGTAGATGGCAGTAGTAGGCAGGTATTCTGCAGTCAGGTCTTTCCCCTTCTCCTTTACTATGGCTTCATGTTTACAATTTAAACATATGCAGAAATCATAAAAAATAAACAAACACCGCATCACATCACTGTCACACACCTCTCTCCCTCACTCTCACACACACATCACACATTTTGATATCTCAAACAGATCAGCTGTGATAATGTCTTAAACTTACACCCAACAATTATTAATAACACACACATCACTAATATTAACAACCAGATGCAGACACCATACACACAAACATGCACAAACACAAGCACACATCACTAATGTTAACACACTAAATAAACACACACACAAACAGAAAGATATCTCACACACATGCATGCACACACACAAACAAGTACACTCATACATCACACACATGCACACCTACACCCACACATACACAATATGAACACACTAACCATCTAACATGCACACACACACACACATCACAAGCACACGTCACTAATGTGACCTGACTAAATAAAAATCAATATATCATGAAAAAGGAAAAAGATCCTTAGGAAAACAAGAGGCTCCTGCGCATCTATAGCACACATCTCTCACGACAGACACACACTCACACTCATCATATTCAGTGACACGGACAGTGACATCACATTCAGGAACATCCTTAAACTTACACCGAAACATTATTAATAACACACATCACTAATGTTAACACAGACTCACACACCATACACACAAACAACCACACACACACACACACACACACACACACACACACACACACACACTCCATATACACAAACACAAGCACATTTACTCGTCACACACAGACTGACACATCTACATCTCACACACCTCTGTCCCTCACTCTCACACACACTAAACCTCCCACACACACATGCACACACACACACGCACACACACACACGCACACACACACACACACACACACACACACACACAAATCACATCACATCACATCACTGTCACACACCTCTCTCCCTCACTCTCACACACACATGTTGATATCTCAAACGGGTCAGCCGTGATAATGTCTTAAACTTTCACCGAACAATTATTAATCACACACAAATCACTAATATTTGAACACACCATACACACAAACATACACAAGCACACATCACTAATGTTAACACACTAAATAAACACACACACACACACACACACAAACACATCTCACACACACGCACACACATGCATGCACACACAAACAAATACACTCGTACATCACACAAATGAGCACCTACATACTCACACATTATAACATCACAAATTATAACACTCACACACTCACATCTGTCTCACGCAGAAACACACACATCCACTAACAAGTCACATGTCTTGGACATACTAACACACACATCACTAATGTTAACACACA
This sequence comes from Clarias fuscus, assembly GCA_030347435.1. NCBI lineage: Eukaryota > Metazoa > Chordata > Actinopteri > Siluriformes > Clariidae > Clarias > Clarias fuscus. The sequence continues at coordinate 19,320,155 of CM059220.1, forward strand.
GATTCACACACCACACACACACAAACACACAAAAACACATTTACTCATCAGAGACAGACTGACACATTAACTAGTCACACACACACACACACACACAAATATTTAGGGCCCAAACTGATATTAGCCCAGTATGATGTGTGACGTTCTGTGTGCAAGTTCTGCGGTGCAACCGGGTGCCAATGACTTTTTTGAGGTTTTGACACACTCGAATAACACGCAGGTTGTGCGGTGCGCCCGGGGTGGGGACCGCGCCCGTTGCTTGGGCCCGTCATCGTTGCTTGCAACTTTAATTTTTTTTTTTTTTTTTACAGAAGAAAGCTATTTAATTTATCTGCTTGACACTTTTAACTTAAAAATGTATTACTTGAACAGTCTGGTGATTTGCTGTGAAAATGCTTCTTCTCTAATAATGTACAAAAGGTTTGTTTTTCTGGCCAGAAACTGGTACAGAGAGGCACTCTGATTGCATATCAGGTCATTTATATCCAATGTCTGAGGTTAAGACTTACCTAAAATCCAGCATAGCACTGGTTAGCCATTACTGGTATGCAATGCTTTTTAATCTCACTGAGATATTAGTGATAGTGTATGGACAGTGTATTGTTTTTAGTTATACTATAATAGATAAGTCTTCTTTGCATTGTAAGATTATACTAGCACTTACACAACCCTTCTGTTTAATATCACCTCATATAACACATTGGACTGAGTTGTATTTCACCAGTATGTGGCTTTAGATGAATAAATCAATATGGATTACAGCAGTGGGCAGTAATTTCTTATGCTACTGATTAGGACAAATCCTGGCCAGGTCAAAGTTGCAAACTTTTGAACAAAGCCCTTAATGTTTTTAAATGTATTTTATCCTGGGATAAAATGCAAATGCTTAATGTTTTTTTATCCTGCGATAAAATGCAAACTTTGATGTTGAATGTTAACAAATGTTGACTGAAATTATTTTAGTCAAGATAAATGCCTGAGATGTAGAAAAGGGCTAAACTGTAATGAGCTTTTTCACTGCTGTATATGGTTCAAAAGTAAAAAAAAAACACTCAAAGTACATGTATGTTGTGTGAGTGATATTTCAAATGGCTCAGGATCACAAAGGTCGGTATACAAGCCACAGTTACTATTTGCATACAGCTTTGCCTTGCAGGGACTAAAATGAATGTTATACAGTACTTAGGTCGAGTCACGTGCTAAATTCCCACGAGATTTATACTTGTTGCAACATTTCTATGAGTAAAACTTCACATTGTTATATCATGCCATATTAATGTAGTATTATGACATATCAATTTGATACTTTCTAGAATTTCTGTAACTAACTATTGAATTTCCATTTATATGAGCTATGAGTTAGAGAAGATTCTTTTAACATATATAAGAGAGCCATGTGAAAAGGCTTTTATGATTGCACTGTTTTATTCTTAGCTGAAGTGTCTCTAGTAACTATACACTTTGGAGGATTTTGACCCTATTCTTTGTGTGTTTTTCTAATAGTAATTGTTTAACCTACTTAACCTTTGCTTTTACCTCCTTTCAATTTGTTCATTCTTAGACAGTGTTAAAACTGAACATACAAGGGGAACTTCAACACTGTTTGGCTCTTGGTTAAAAGGCTTTGATGACTTCCCAGCTTTATGTCTCATTTGTAACGTGATTTGAATAAAACATTTGCTAAAAGAATACATTTGTAAGGTGCTTTGAATAAAGCATCTGCTAAAAGAACATGTACATTTTAAACAACAGAGTAGTATGTGATGTACCAATCAGTCATAACATTAAAAACACTTCCAGACGAGTTAAAAAACACTGATTATAAATTTATATATACACACGTGGACAAAATTGTTGGTACCCTTCGGTCAATGAAAGAAAAACTCACAATGGTCACATAAATAACTTTAATCTGACAAAAGTAATAATTAAAAAAAATTCTATGAATGTTAACCAATGAAAGTCAGACATTGCTTTTCAACCATGCTTCAACAGAATTATTTAAAGAAATAAACTCATGGAAAAGGCCTGGACAAAAATTATGGTACCCCTAGAAAATACTGAAAATAATGTGACCAAAGGGACATGTTAATTCAAGGTGTGTCCACTAATTAGCATCACAGGCGTCTACAATCTTGTAATCAGTCAGTGGGCCTATATATAGGGCTCGAGGTAGTCACTGTGTTGTTTGGTGACATGGTGTGTATCACACTCATCATGGACCAGAGGAAGCGAAGGAAAGAGTTGTCTCAGGAGATTCGAAAGAAAATTATAGACAAGCATGTTAAAGGTAAAGGTTATAAGACCATTTCCAAGCAGCTAGATGTTCCTGTGACTACAGTTGCACATATTATTCAGAAATTTAAGATCCATGTGACTGTAGCCAACCTCCCTGGACGTGGCCGCAGGAGGAAAATTGATGACAAATCAAAGAGACGGATAATCCGAATGGTAACAAAAGAGCCCAGAAAGACTTCTAAAGAGATCCAAGGTGAACTTCAGTGTCAGTGTCAGATCGCACCATCCGTCATTGTTTGAGCCAAAGTGGACTACATGGGAGACGACCAAGGAGGACACCATTGTTGAAAACAAATCATAAAAAAGCCAGACTGGAATATGCCAAATTACATGTTGACAAGCCACAAAGCTTCTGGGAGAATGTTCTATGGACAGACGAGACAAAAATATTACTTTTTGCCAAGGCAAATCAGCTCTATGTTCACAGACATGAAAAATAAAGCATATGAAGAAAAGAACACTGTCCCTACTGTGAAACATGGAGGAGGCTCTGTTATGTTCTGGGGCTGCTTTGCTGCATCTGGCACAGGGTGTCTTGAATCTGCGCAGGGTACAATGAAATCTCAAGACTATCAAGGGATTCTAGAGAGAAATGTGCTGGCCCGTGTCAGAAAGCTGGGTCTCAGTCGCAGGTCATGGGTCTTGCAACAGGACAATGACTCAAAACACACAGCTAAAAACACCCAAGAATGGCTAAGAGGAAAACATTGGACTATTCTAAAGTGACCTTCTTTGAGCCCTGACCTCAATCCTATTGAGCATCTTTGGAAGGAGTTGAAACATGCTGTCTGGAAAAGGCACCCTTCAACCCGGAAACAACTGGAGCAGCTTGCTCATGAGGAGTGGGCCAAAATACCTGCAGAGAGGTGCAGAAGTCTCATTGACAGTTACAGGAATCGTTTGATTGCAGTGATTGCCTCAAAAGGTTGTGCAACAATCTATTAAGTTAGGGGTACCATCATTTTTGTCCAGGACTGTTCCATGAGTTTATTTTTTTTATATAATTCCGTTGAAATTCAGCATTCCATAATTCAGCATGGTTGAAAAGCAGTGTCTGACTTTCACTGGTTAACATTCATAGAATTCTTATTTATTATTACTTTTGTCAGATTAAAGTTATTTCTGTGACCATTGTGAGTTTTTCTTTCATTGACCGAAGGGTACCAACAATTTTGTCCACGTATAGTAAATTTGTGACAGGATCATGGGTACCCAATTTCACCCATGCCGACGGGGACCAAAGGTCCGATCCCACAGAAAAGCCAACATAGCCCAAATACTGTACCACAAAAAAGTAATGCTGGCCATGATAGAAAGGCACCAGAACATCTACTGCACCACCGCCAGCCATGTTCAGAGCCCAGCAGGTAAAGAGCCCAAGGCCTTCAAAATCCCAATCTGGTTGAGCACCCATGCAATCCGCTGGACAAACAAGTCTTATACCTGGAGGCCCCACCCCATCAGGCTCCACAGCATACTGTACCCCCAGAGGCCCTGCGAAGCCATACCCTGAAGGTCCAGAGCCATCCAGTGACACAAGGGGAACCTGAAACCTAGGTGTTTTTGTTTTTATGTTAACGGTTTTAGTGTTATGGTTAATTGGTGTATGTGAACTGACATTAACTTGTAAGAATGATTGATCTGACAGTGTGGGTTTGTTATTACAAACACTTTGTTCAAGATGTCACACTATGTAATATGCAATGGGTCATTTAATGAGACATTTTACTGCACTATATTTAATATTATGTTTCCTATATATAAATGAATGTACTTTTTTTTTGGTTTAACCTACATATTTTACCCACATAGAATTTCTGTTTTTAATTTAAAAATATTGATTAATTTTTTTTTTCAGTGATGCCGTCATAAATTATTTTACTCTCTTTCATGGTTTCTCAACTATAGACTAGCTGTCCTGCTCCAAGTACACCTGATCCACTATGGATTGAGGATGCTCGAATCTGGCTAGTAGGACCTCAAGACTATGACGTGAATGATGCAATGTGTCTTTGTTTATGTCCTCAGCGAGCCTTTGGGGCCTCTCCTCCCGATTGGCCGCAATCTGCACACACTCACGCCAACCTCACACAGCACGCTGTTTCTCTTCGGTGGCCTCAGCATATCTGGGCAGGTTCTCTGTAAGTTCAAAACTCAAAGTCTAAAGTCTTTATGTGGAACATTCTTTTATTATTTTTTTTTAAAAACTGTAATTCATTTACTGTAGATGATGGCTGGGAATTTGACACTGTAACAAGAGAATGGAGAGAGAGGCCACATCCTCATGAAGATAAACCCAGGTACAAATATATATATATATATATATATTGGCATTTGGCCACATACACTGCCTCCACCATGCTTGACAGTTGCTTGCTTGGTATGCTTTGGATCATAAGTTGTTTGTACATTTCCTTCTCCTTAAAAAATATTTTTTTTAGTCCAAATAAAGTTTTCTGGTAGACCTCTCTGTTATTGGGTTTTACCAGTGGTTTGCATCTTGATTGTAGACTTTGACAATGAGACACCCTCTTTCTCAAGAGTGTTCTTGACCTGGCTAGATGTTGTGAAATGGTTGCCAATTAATCTTTAACCACAAATCTTTTTAAAAACTGATGTATTGGCCACTCCCAATGTTTTTGCTGTCTTTCCAATGGGCTTTTATCAGCCTAATGATAGCCAACTTCACTTGCACCCAGACACTACTTTGGCATTCATTTTGAGAGTTCAAGTAAATAGCTACCCAATGAAAATTTAAGCGAACAAAAATAAAATCAGAATGCATAATGGCAGTTTTTGCCATTAAAATAACAGCATACTACCAGTGGTAGGTTTTTCGCCTCCCATGCGCAAGACGCAGGTTCGATTCCCAGTCAGTGCCCAAACCCAGGCCATTGGATGCAGTGCCAATCCCAAGCTCGGAGAAAATGGGAGAGTTGCATCAGGAAGGGCTGACGCAGAGAAACTGTGTTAAGCTTGCATATGCGGCCTGGATGGTCTGCTGTGGCAACCCCTTGCCGGGAGCCGCCGAAAGACCACCCAGCAACAACAACAACACCTCTAGGCCTTTTATCTGCTTGATTAGTCATGGAGTAATGAGAGAACAGGCCACACCTTGCCAGCCATTTGCTTCATTATTTATGAGTCCCCAAATTTGGGTGTGAAAATGGGTACAATTCTATGCTCTATGCTGCTGTTCAAACCCCTTGAATTAGTAAAAACCCAAAAAACATATCTTTGTTCCACAATTGTGATCTTGGAGACCTGAGACTCCGTAACTGTGCCTAGAGCTGACTAATTATGTGACAAAATTACTTTTGGGATTGCGAAGTCCAAATAGTCCAAATGTACTGTTTACAGAACTATATCACGCATATAAGTTTGTGTAGTGAACACATCGGAAAAATTATATCAAGGCATTTTTATAGGCAGCTTTGTATTTTACACATTTGTATGAAAAGGGATTAAAACTCATTGGGGGGGTGTGCTTCTATGTCATCTCTTTGTGTTTGCAAGCACAATGTGCTGGGTCTGCTTATTAGCCCATGAGAAACAGCCTATATATCTGACTGTGAGGAGTTTTTAAAACTGTAAATTATTTTATAATTCACTATTATTATTTCTAATCAAAATTGTGATTTGCTACCAAAACATGTGAACTAGGTATGTAAACAGCTTGTTGTGTCATGCCAGCATTTAATCAGACACTGCCCCCTTGTGGGATCCCTGGGAAGTGTCAGTATCCCTGAGAGTAAGTCGTCTTCAATACTAGGTTCCAGTGACCTGACCCTTGGTCTAACAGACTGAATGATTGAATCTGTCCTTAGGTTCTGGCACTCAGCAGTAGAGGGGATGGACAGTGATGTGGTGGTTTACGGAGGATGCCGAGACTTTGTCTTAGTCATGGATTCGGTATGTATATTTTTCTGGAAAAAATTAATTTGCATAGTAATATGTTTATCACATGAATGAGAGACAGGATTAGAGTAAAATTATTCAAGGAGGCTAAATCACAAGGGACAGATTTACACACGTGGACAAAATTGTTGGTAACTTTCGGTCAATTTAAGAAAAACTCACAATGGTCACAGAAATAACTTTAATCTGACAAAAGTAATAATAAATAAGAATTATATGAATGTTAACTAATGAAAGTCAGACATTGCTTTTCAACCATGCTTCAACGGAATTATTAAAAAAATGAACTCATGGAACAGGCCTGGACAAAAATTATGGTACCCCTAACTTAATAGTTTGTTGCACAACCTTTTGAGGCAATCACTGCAATCAAACGATTCCTGTAACTGTCAATGAGACTTCTGCACCTCTCTGCAGGTATTTTGGCCCACTCCTCATGAGCAAGCTGCTCCAGTTGTTTCCGGTTTGAAGGGTGCCTTTTCCAGACAGCATGTTTCAGCTCCTTCCAAAGATGCTGAATAGGATTGAGGTCAGGGCTCATAGAAGGCCACTTTAGAATAGTCCAATGTTTTCCTCTTAGCCATTCTTGGGTGTTTTTAGCTGTGTGTTTTGGGTCATTGTCCTGTTGCAAGACCCATGACCTGCGACTGAGACCCAGCTTTCTGACACTGGACAGCACATTTCTCTCTAGAATCCCTTGATAGTATTGAGATTTCATTGTACCCTGCACAGATTCAAGACACCCTGTGCCAGATGCAGCAAAGCAGCCCCAGAACATAACAGAGCCTCCTCCATGTTTCACAGTAGGGACAGTGTTCTTTTCTTGATATGCTTCATTTTTCCGTCTGTGAACATAGAGCTGATTTGCCTTGGCAAAAAGTTCCATTTTTGTCTCATCTGTCCATAGGACATTCTCCCAGAAGCTTTGTGGCTTGTCAACATGTAGTTTGGCATATTCCAGTCTGGCTTTTTTATGATTTGTTTTCAACAATGGTGTCCTCCTTGGTCGTCTCCCATGTAGTCCACTTTGGCTCAAACAACGACGGATGGTGCGATCTGACACTGATGTTCCTTGAGCATGAAGTTCACCTTGGATCTCTTTAGAAGTCTTTCTGGGCTCTTTTGTTACCATTCGGATTATCCGTCTCTTTGATTTGTCATCAATTTTCCTCCTGCGGCCACGTCCAGGGAGGTTGGCTACAGTCCCATGGATCTTAAATTTCTGAATAATATGTGCAACTGTAGTCACAGGAACATCTAGCTGCTTGGAAATGGTCTTATAGCCGTTACCTTTAACATGCTTGTCTATAATTTTCTTTTGAATCTCCTGAGACAACTCTTTCCTTCGCTTCCTCTGGTCCATGTTGAGTGTGATACACACCATGTCACCAAACAACACAGTGACTACCTGGAGCCCTATATATAGGCCCACGGACTGATTACAAGATTGTAGACACCTACAATCTTGATGCTAATTAGTGGACACACCTTGAATTAACATGTCCCTTTGGTCACATTATTTTCAGTATTTTCTAGGGGTACCATCATTTTTGTCCAGGCCTGTTCCATGAGTTTATTTTTTTTTATAATTCTGTTGAAGCATGGTTGAAAAGCAATGTCTGACTTTCATTGGTTAACATTCATATAATTTTTTAAAATTATTACTTTTGTCAGATTAAAGTGATTTAGGTGACCATTGTGAGTTTTTCTTTCATTGACCGAAGGGTACCAACAATTTTGTCTGCGTGTGTAGTTCAGGGTGAATAGGAGTGAGAGTGTATTGATATGGAAATGAAGAAGGATGAAAGATGGTGCAATAAAAAAAAGTCAGCAGTTCAAAGCAGTCAAGAGTGCAGTCTCGAGTAATCATCACCAGATTCTTTAGAGGCACTGACTGTGTACTTCCTGTAAGTCAGTTTTGGTTACTTGTGGTTCCAGACTTCAGTATTCCGCACTACCTTGGGTTACCTTAGTTTGTTGTTTTACTACTTGCATCATTGCATTTTATTTGCATTACAAAAAGGAAGTTGCATATGATAATAAAGTCTGACCATTAATTTGGACTGTGACCAATATCATTTGATAGCCCTAAATGAAGACCGTCAGCGATTACATTCTGCTGACTCGGGCACATATGACACCTAAAATAAGCATTTGGTTCTGCATATTCAGCAGCAGAAATGACTGAATTAAGCAACAAATAAAATTCCTGACTGGCTCTTGAGGCCCAGTAAGTCAGCTACACTTAGTAAATCAAGGAGTTGTTCATCAAAGCTATAAACTATAGATTACCTAAGCTTTATTTTAACCATTGATTGTCTGATCTAGTACTCTGATTTCTTTCCCCAGGTTACGGTGCTCAGATCTCCTTCACAGAGTCACTGTGGAGATGTGCTAGTGTTTCAGAGCCAGCCTTATTCACTCACCAGGTAGGTTTTAGCAGTGATCAACAAGGCAACACTCATTCTCAACGGTAAAAATTCGAAACCAAACATTTTTTGATTGTCTGTTGTGTCCAAGTTTAAGGTATAACAAAACGGATGCATAGATCCCTTAAATCCTTGACCCTGTATGGAAGCATGTTTTAAGGCCTCTTTGGGAGGTGTCAGGTCTTAATCTGATCTTGATCAGATCTTGATTTTCCTTGTTATAGATTATGTGAGGACTGCATAGGCAAACATGGATCCATTTTACGAGAGAAGGTGTCATCTTTACCACCCAGAGTTCAGAAGACTCTTCACAAGAGGATGTCTTACTTCAAAACAGAAATGCAGAAGCAAAATGGTTATGCATGAGCTTATGGACAGGAATGTTACCCCTCATATCAAGTCAGGTATTAAGTTGCACAGATTTTTATTTTATTTTATTTTAGCTATGGCCAATAAATTTTCAATTTTGTCACAAATTTGTTGATAAATACCTTATTGTCCTGATCCTTCAACAAAATTGAGAATTGCTGACCTGTGTCTACTGCTAACCTTGGACATCTGAGAATTTGAACTGCACCACAAAGCAACTGGAGAAGGTGGCCCGGTCTGATGAATAATGTGCACAACTGTTTGTGTGCATCGCTTTCCTAAGGAAGAGAATTCTTCTAGGAAACTTTGGGTCCTGGCATTCATGCGGATATTACATTGACATGTACCACCTACACATTGTGGCAGCCCGAGTACACCATTTCATGGCAATGACAATGACATGTCAGCAGAATCATACACCCTGACATACTGTAAAAATTGTTTGAGGAACAAGACATACAGTTCAAGGTGGTGACTTGGCCTCCAAATTCACTACATGTCAATAATCTAATCAACTATCAGTGGGATGTGTTGGACAAACAAGTTCAATTCATGGAGGTCCCACCTCACAACCTACAGGACCTAAAGGATCTGCTGCCAATGTTTTGGGGTTACATACCACAGCACACTTCAGAGGTCTTGTGGAGTCCACACCTTGAAGGGTCAAAGCTGTTTTGGTAGCACTGGGGTAACCGATGCAGTATTATTACATAGGTGGCTTTAATGTTATGGCTGATTGGTGTACATATTGGTGTTTATTGATCTACTTATTTAATTGCAATTAATTGCTATTTAAATTTTTGCTATACAAATGTTTGAGATAATATAGTATATTCTTATTAAATATGCCTTTAACTGCCTATTAGTATTGAAATATAGAGATGTGGCTTACACACGTGGACAAAATTGTTGGTACCCTTCGGTCAATGAAAGAAAAACTCACAATAGTCACAGAAATAACTTTAATCTGACAAAAGTAATAATAAATAAGAATTCTATGAATGTTAACCAATGAAAGTCAGACATTGCTTTTCAACCATGCTTCAACTGAATTATTTTTAAAAAATTATCTCATGGAACAGGCCTGGACAAAAATGATGGTATCCGTAGAAAATACTGAAAATAATGTGACTAAAGGGACATGTTAATTGAAGGTGTGTCCACTAATTAGCATCACAGGTGTCTACAATCTTGTAATCAGTCAGTGGGCCTATATATAGGGCTCGAGGTAGTCACTGTGTTGTTTGGTGACATGGTATGTACCACACTCAACATGGACCAGAGGAAGTGAAGGAAAGAGTTGTCTCAGGAGATTCAAAAGAAAATGATAGACAAGCATGTTAAAGGTAAAGGCTATAAGACCATTTCCAAGCAGCTAGATGTTCCTGTGACTACAGTTGCACATATTATTCAGAAATTTTAAATCCATGGGACTGTAGCCAACCTCCCTGGACGTGGCCGCAGGAGGAAAACTGATGACAAATCAAAGAGACGGATAATCCGAATGGTAACAAAAGAACCCAGAAAGACTTCTAAAGAGATCCAAGGTGAACTTCATGCTCAAGGAACATCAGTGTCAGATCGCACCATCCGTCGTTGTTTGAGCCAAAGTGGACTACATGGGAGACGACCAAGGAGGACACCATTGTTGAAAACAAATCATAAAAAAGCCAGACTGGAATACGACAAACTACATGTTGACAAGCCACAAAGCTTCTGGGAGAATGTCCTATGGACAGATGAGACAAAAATGGAACTTTTTGCCAAGGCACATCAGCTCTATGTTCACAGATGGAAAAATGAAGCACATCAAGAAAAGAACACTGTCCCTACTGTGAAACATGGAGGAGGCTCTGTTATGTTCTGGGGCTGCTTTGCTGCATCTGACACAGGGTGTCTTGAATCTGTGCAGGGTACAATGAAATCTCAAGATTATCAAGGGATTCTAGAGAGAAATGTGCTGTCCAGTGTCAGAAAGCTGGGTCTCAGTCGCAGGTCATGGGTCTTGCAACAGGACAATGACCCAAAACAGGAATTGTTTGATTGCAGTGATTGCCTCAAAAGGTTGTGCAACAAACTATTAAGTTAGGGGTACCATCATTTTTGTCCAGGCCTGTTCCATGAGTTCATTTTTTTTTTATAATTCCGTTGAAGCATGGTTGAAAAGCAATGTCTGACTTTCAATAGAATTCTTATTTATTATTACTTTTGTCAGATTAAAGTTATTTCTGTGAGCATTGTGAGTTTCTTTCAGGGTACCAACAATTTTGTCCACGTGTGTATGTATAAGGTATTTGTAAACTAGTTGTTTATGTTTTCTGTAGCTTCTGTTTGATAAAATGGTAGATTTATATATCATAATTTCAACATTAATTATAATCAATGTGAGATACCAAAGGTGGTTTAGAACAAAAAGGAACAAATTCTATTGCATAGTTCTAACATAGCCAAATCTGAAAGGATATTTTTAGACAGATAAACATCTCATGGTGTAATATTTATCATTTTAGTGTACTCTAAAACTCTGTAAAGCATACACAGTTTTAATTTGGTTTAATCACAATTTTATTATTGAATATATTCATGAATTGGAATGCTTTTTTTTGTTTTTTTTTTACAAAATTACAATGGAATGATATGTCACATTTATGCCACTATATATACTAATAAAACCTGGAGTTCTCTTCTTCTTTCATGATGACATAGTTAAGAAAGTATTGTACCATATCTAAAAATTTTTTATATAAAACCATTATATTTTTGGTATTTTTTCCCTCAAAGTGCATAAAAGGAACTAAAGGGCTTCACCAACGCAACTGCCATGCGTGCTTGAGAAAACGAGCTCATGATTAAGACAATGATTGAGTAATGAGTGCTGGTCATGAGTCTAACCAATCAGCTGATTAAAACTGCATTTCCCAGCAGCCACTGCAGCTCCTAACTTTGATTTCTGGAAAACAAATAATCCTGACAGACAACCTGACAACTCATCTCAACATTTCACCAGTGTCTTTGAAGCTGAAGGTAGAATACAATCTGAGCCATAATTTTCAGCACAAGGGCAAAGCAATGCACAAAACCAACAAACACTGTTCACATGGGAAAAGGAAAGGAAATAAAATTTTAAAACATGAAAACAATAATGCTCATTCAACTGATAGGAGCAGTTTCTTTCTTCTAAGCATATTAGCATGCCATCTAAAAAAAGCTAAATCTTAGATGCCTGATCAGGTTTCTTTCGCGTTTAATTAAGACAATGTTAAACCAATAATGAAATTAACTGGGAAGGAGAAAAAAACAAAAAGTAAATGGAGATGGCACCAAGGTCATTCAAATATATATCGCTTTCTCATGTATTCTTTTCTTTCTTTCAGCCTGGCTCACTTATATAGCCTCCACATAGTTGGAGGGTAGCATGCCCTGCTGGCCTGTGCGCTCCACGCGGCCGAACATCCATCCCTCATCTATCTGCTGCACATCCAAAATCACGTCTCCATCTGAAAACGAAACCTCATCCTCGTCAGCCGCTGCGTAGTCGTAGACCGCTCTGTAGCGCTTCTGCACACATACACACACAGGCAATATTTTACATGTTGACAATTAAATTGACTTATCTTCCATGTTAAAGTACTCCTAAATGTGACATGTTAAACCATCAAACTATGTAACATTGAAAAAATCTGATAGACATGATATGCAAATTAGAAACACATCATGCAGCCCCAAACAGCTAGTCATGAGTTTCTATTTATCAAACACTAGCCAAATAATATAAAACATTAACGTTATTGATCTCCTAGCATTAGCCAAGTTACATAACTAGCTTAGAATGTGTTCTGTGGTTACTAGTAATTTGCATTTCAAACAGGTTCTCTTGAGCATGTTTCTCGAAATTACAAACTGAGCTTGAACGCAATACAGTACTTCCACTAATATATATGTGTTTGCGTGTTACAAAAGTTCTCAAGTCTATTTTAGTTAGAAACACATGTAATGCCCTTTAACACGTTTTAAATAATCGGTCATCACAATCAGCCTCACAAAGCCGCAGATTCCTGAGCTGAAGAGATATTATGTTCAGTTACATGAGTGTGTGAATATGTGTATGCGTGGTGTCCTGCAGCGCCTGGCTGATATATCATGTGTTTGTTTCTGTCTCAATGTCAGGATAATGGGCTCTGGATCTAATTAGACCCTGACCAGGATGAAGTGGACACTAAATTAATTGAAAGATCAATGAATTAAACATTGTAATGAATTAATGAATGAAAATGTAATTAAAATAGCTCAATTGAACATTTTTGTTAAAGTTTTTTTTTTTTTAACTTGATGGGGTGCAATTCCTCACCCCGCCACCAGAAGGTGGTGGTGCTGCTGCTGCTGCAGCAGAGCGAGTAGGCTGGGACTCAAATTTGTAATTCTGAGGGCTGGTTGGGCTGGTAGGCTGGTAGCCTGTGCAAGAAAAGAGGAAGAAATGATGCACAGGTATTAGACCAACATTCAGCATGTACTTTACCTTTTGATATGAGAAACAGGAAATAACTAATGAGAACTGCAACCTTCCACTGATTAGTACCTCTGTTGGCGTTGCTCTCAGGAGCGTCGCCTCCCATTCGGCTCTTCTCAAAATCCTCATGATACTTGATCTGTTGCATGACACATAACGAACATCCATACAAACACACATACACACAATGTTACAGCAGTCTTTCCAACACAATACATCAGTGTATTCCACCGTTTAGCCACTTGGGCAGGCAGAGGAAATAATGACTCCTCGCCACCAGTCATGTGATCTTAGTGTAGCCTGGAAATAAGCCATTACATAAGATCATTAAGGTGTTGGAAAGAGAGCAAAAGGCAGGTAGCAGTAGATAATCTCAAAACATTAGAAAAGAAGCTGGGTGGAGGTGGAACTTGAACAAATTTTCAGTGTCATACTAAACAGAAAAAAAAGCAGGGAAAGAACTTGTAGACAGATGGGAAGGTCAGGAAGTGGAGCTCAGGGCAGGGAGGGAAGGGTGGAGTATGAAATAGAGTAAAACGTGCCTCGGCATGTATTCCACCTTTGGGTGACATGTTATATTAGATATTCTTCAACTTTATGAAACAGTGTATGAATGTTTTTTTTTCATATAAGGTGATATTGTAGTTCTTTGCCAGTTTGGTAGCTTACGTTGCTGATCTGGTCCTGAGTTTTCTTGATTCTTTGCATCTCCGGTGTATCAGCCACGGCACTGAAGCCTTTACCTTTGTTCTTCTCAAATTCCTCCTTATAGAGCACCTACATGGGATGATAGTGCAGAGAACAAACAGGTAGAATTATTTCAGTTCATTCATATTTACATCTGCACTGCACACCATAGTGCATGCATGAACTCCTTCATCCAACTGGCACTTCATTTCAGGTTACTCAGTGACCAACAAGACAATGAACAAGCCAATGGAAAGGTCAAAGTGGTTTCCATGATATATTGTCTCTGTAGTGAAAATGTACCTCTGACTAACATGCCCTATTTTACGTCGCCTCAATTCATTCTCCACAAACATTGATCATCTGCATGCATTCATGCACAAACCAACGTGCATGCACAGCCTTGAATTACTGCCTTTCAAGGATTAATGTATTACTATATTTGAAAAAAAAGATGGTACGCCTATAGTGAAACCTTTGGACTCAAACATTATTTACATTAAAGAAAGATATCCACAGAGATAAAAATGATGTATTTCTACTTGGGGGTATAACGTCTTTATAAAGCACTAAATATAAACACCTCAAGCATCTATACACATTAACAAACACACAGGATGTTCACTAAATGGTGGGCTTGCATGTACTGTAGAAAGGCTCTAAAATATTAGCCCGAAAATACCACACACTCTAAAAAAAAAAAAAAAAACTCCACAGAAAGAAGATGAAATCCTTCCCCCCAACCAAACAGAAATGAAACGCAGAAGCAACAGTGTCTGTATTCTTTTTTAGTTCCACCTTTCAGACTTCTGTCATAAAAGGCGCTGTAATGGCAAACAAAAGTGACAGTGTCTGCAGTGCTCTTTATTGCAAAATTAGGGTCTGTAAAATCAGACCTGGTGCTTTCACCTCGGCTGTAGTTTACTGCTGTATAAATACTGGGTAATCTCCAGACTCTCTTTAATAGACCGGTGTTCTGCTGCTGCTCTTGCAGACAATTTCACTGCAACCCGATTGTGAGATAATGAACAGACTCCAGCAGCATTCTAGTGAACTGCAAAGGTGTTTTTCAGCCCCAGACCACAAATACCTCATTGTGGTAGATAAGTTATTAATATCAGCATGCAGCCTTGTTGGGTTACTGTGGCCTAACTGTGTAATGATTAGCCTTCGCTGAGGTATGCTACGTGCAATAAAGAATAGAAGTGCAGGAAGTGCAATGCATTGTGGACATGTATCTAACCAACATTTTGGTACAGCTACAGACAGAATTGCTTGTGAGCAAACATGTCAAGCTTTGCTGTGCAGCCTGACCTAAAGCGAAACACCCCATTGCACACCAACATGCACAAGTATTTCTGAGTGATCTGAAAAAGAGAGAGAGGGGCGGGTGGGATTATAAACACACATACTCTTACAAGGCTCATGTTCTACAAATCAACATGCCCATCCCCCTCTCTTTACTTCTCCATCGTCCCGGAAATTCCCCATAAAGTGTCCAAGCGTGCTGACCCAGAGGGCCTGTTGCACTCCCACAGCCTGTAAACAAAGCCCCTAAATAGAGAAAGAAATGAAAGGCCCCCTCTGCCACACAACTATGCTAAAAATGATGAGTAACACCACTGCTATGAGTGTTATGCGTCCGTTGCAACAGTACCAACCATTAGAGTGCTCTTGTGCTTTTATGGGATTGCATTGTTGCTGGATGTCTATGCAAAAAATAAAAATAAAAAAGGCTGCGGTTCTTTTAACAGACTGCATTTAATTTTTAAAAAAATTTTTTAAGTAAGGCCAACTATTTGCACTAATCCCTATTTTAACTCCTTCGGCCCTGCTGGGTTCTTCAAACTGATTGGACAGATGTATATATTAATGTATTTTTTATATTATGTTAAACATTACGCAGTGGGATGTATCGGTACAGGTATTCATACTATAACTTTTGTTACAGGATGTTCGGCTTTAACTAGTGCTGGGCTATTGTCTTGGTAAATTAGTTTAATTCGAATTTGTGTTAACCTAGTTTTCAAAACTTTCTACTCAGATGTTCATACACGTGCCTATTAAAATTTTTAATTAAAACATCCATGACTGCTATAACACTTTAAACCAATAAAACACAGTCTTATTAACTCTTAATCAAACGACTCCTATAGCCTGCACTTTTCCCAAGTTATGCGGATCTTGTCATTTCTGACTTTGGTGTGAGGAACAAATTAAGTAGTTAACTAGACACCCCAGGGTTTCAGCTAACTCAGATTAAAGATGTATTTTTACTTTTTCAAACAGCAATATATACACTATATAGGCAATGTTTGGGATTTAATAGCATGAAAAAAAGCCAACATTGATTATTTTGACAGATACTGTAATTCAAACTGTGATTTGTGTATATTAATGCACCATTTTCTTTTATTCAAACATATTTATCTATTTATTTGAGAGCATATAAAGGCAAAATTATCTAATTAAGAGGATGTTTGCCAATAATAAAACCTTTAAATTATTTTTAAAGAAACAAATGAAAAATATTGAGAAATTCTATATAAATTTCGACTACGCATACATCACCAGTATTAAATTAAAAGCCTTTCGTGATTAAATAATGCCCTTATTTGGGTCCTTATTTTTTAAACAGAGTTGAGAAGAATTTGACTTCAGTTGCAGTAGCATTTCAATTCACCAAAGACACCCCCCCATTTAGTTCCGTCACAAATAAGCGTTCGCTGATTTGACCAAGACTAAGTGTCAACTGTACAAATGGTACAAATAATGTTTCTAAATGTATAAAAAATTCCTTATTTCAAAGAGTAATAGTTTTTCACTATTTGACCTGATATATGCGGTAAAAACATCAACATGCTATTTACAAACTTGTTACACCACACTCCTCCTACTTCTCCTTTATACATATTATATTGCACAAACATTCACAAATCACTTTAATTCCATGTACGTCACATTATTATTTGCGATACCCATATATCTTGTACAGTATATTGTGTATTGTATGAACAGCCATATACCACTTCATCATAGGTCATGCACGATACTGTTATTTGCCTTACGATGCACACTCACACTTTATCTACAATTCTGATCTGTTTAGATGCTCTATACATTTATGCCTTTATTTTATCTCTATCAGGCTTGAATGTTGTGTATTTCCGGTGTATCGTTGTCTATGAAAGGATATGTACATATGAGTCGCTAGTGTTCTGTAACAGTGAGTATGTTTATGCAAAACTGCTAAAGAATCTACGGGACAGGAATTAACCTGATAAACAGCAACAAAAAAATGTATTATCATAATTGTTAGCAGATTGCTAATAAGAGGAATAAAACACTTTGAGCTGTGTTCAAAGTAAAACAATCTTCTGAGCAACTGCAGGGCACTGTAGACAACGGTAACAATGCTTTGTTTCAGACAACACACACACACCTCACCATTGGTTATCATTTTCCTTTAACATTATGTCTTGTCTTTTATTCCTTACTTTAAACACTGAACCAGTTTTTTTTCTCTAATTCCTGTTGTTAATTACTGCCCTTAATCCATATTCTGCAGTTGAGAGAACAGGATGGTGCTCAGAACCTCAAACAATACCCAGGTCGTTGCAGAGACTGAAAGTCTGAAATCACCTTCTATTTTATGGCAAATAAAATAAGGCCTAAATTAAGAACGGGATTGTTTTAAATAGAAGGAAGTGTTAAGCTATGTGTATTCATTTTTTTTTGATAGGGCAAGGGACAAAGAAACAGAGAATGATCACTGGGAAACAGGAAAAAGAAGGGTGTGGTGGGAGAGCGAAAAGCCTGGCCTGAAAGGGGGGCAAATGGAATGAACATGGCATAGAAAAAGAGCAGATGGTTCTTATACTGTCTACATGGGGAGTGTGACCTCACAGGAAGATCACTGGACATAACACTGTCTACGCTAGGGTCACTTGTCGATCCTAGGCATGTTGTACTTTGCTTAATATACCTACTACAGTGTTTAACGTTTTCCGCTTTATTAACCTGCTCAGCTGTGCGTGTACCTTACTCTACTCATTAGGATAGGTCATTTGGTTGTCTGTCTGTTACAGGCATCACGTGGTGTGTGTGTGTGTGTGTTTGTCTGTGTACTGTAAGTAGGGGTTAGAGGAGGAAGGGAAATGGCGATAGCCTGTATTTTGGATGGTATGGAGAGACCGTCTGTTGTAGAGCGTTGCCAAGGGGATCCAATTGTCATGACAGCAGGACCTGCTGATCAGTGAGCCATAGAGGGAGGATGGGCATAAAGTATCAGACAAGAAGTAACAGTAACTGCTTAAACACCGTGTCAAATTGTAACCGTTCATACAGTATATATCCAATTATTGTGATCAGACCTGCATGTCCAGTGCTACTGGATTTGTAAGATCTGAATCAAAGATGAAGTCAGGAAGTAGACATGAAGGATTTTAAAGATTGGCTGAAGAAATAAGGCTGAGGCTGAGGCAGGAAGAGGAGCCTACCTGGCTCTGCATCTTGCTCTGCTGCTTGAGCCGGATGTTCTCTGGAGTATCAGCCACACTGGTGAAGCTCGTCTTGGGGTAGTGCCTAATCGGGGTGGGGGGGGACACAGAGACACAGAGAGGTGACTTTCAAATAGAAGTGAGGACGCATTAGTCTAAATGAAATACATTCTGTTTGCTGCAAATATAGCTTCAAAAGACTAAGCTAGAGTAGAAGGAATGCCAGGACAACGTGAAGGAAGCAGAGGTAAAGTGAAAATAAAATGCGCTTCAGTGTTTTGCATTATCATGGCAGCTAAAGACCTGCTTGGACACGTCAGTGTCTGCATTCTACACATCATTCTCTACTGGAATTTGGGAGAAAAGGGTGGAGATTATAATTGTAATGGCCAAACACCTTTCAGACCCTTCTGGATAAACTCACACTCACCACACACAGGATAAAAACCATAAGCATTCTGATACAGTCAAACTTATTCGGAGTCACTGCTTACTCCATCCAGCTTGCTATAAAAATGTCTGGTTCAATTTTTTTTTTCTTTCAGTGAGCCGAGTTTCATAAAGCAACACGTTACAACACTGCTTCCTTTAAGCTCGGTTTCACCAGCTCTCAGTACAGACCTGTGGGAGTGACTGAGCGTTTGGACAACATTTTGTAGCATTCTTCTCAGTGTCCAGCTGGGAGGAGGAGTTCGGTCTTAGTTCCAAACAAATCCCACATATTTTGCACGAGAGAGGGAAAGGAGCGTGCAGTCACTTCTGCAAACACTGTGGTACAAATAATGTATTTATCACAATACATTATTCAATAATGCATTGTGTAGCTGCAACCAACGGTCATTTCAAAACTAGGATCTCTTAAGGATAAGCAAAATAAATCGCTATATCAAAATAAATCGCAGAATATCTCTAAAATATATTTTTCAATTTTAAATAATGTTTTTCTATATGCATAATTAAACGTTTATATACCATAGAAGGTATTCTATTCTACATTTGCCACATTTTACATAATCCTGGTCTTTATTTTTTTTGTCCATGTGTGAAAATGTTCCAGTTCTTGTCCTGGTCTGACCTCATGGCCATTTCCACCACCTCGGGGAAGTGACTTTAGATTGGTAAGCAAACTCCACGAGCACAAAGCCCTTATTCACAATCCATTCAGCTCAGGTTAAATTAAATAGCAGGGATGCAGTAACTGCATTCAGGGGCAATGATGCCATTTTGCACTGCACCACATAACAGTTTCAGGCCAAAGGCAAATAGGCTGGGTTGTACAGAGATGACACATTAGCAACTAGACAGAGGAGGATACACATAAGCCTTGCACATAAGGCCCTTTTCTTATTTTAGGGAACAAACCGACAGACCGTTTCAGAAAAAGAAAAAAGAAAAACTATCTGTGCATTGTCTTGCCACACTCTTTTTACAGAGATAGTGAAAAAATTTTGAGATGAAGAAATAGCCCGATCTAAAGTGGATCAGATGGAAATGAGGTCAGATTAAACGAGTCTAAATAAAGCATGACGCTCCTCGTATTGAAAGAAAGAATGCCGTGTGTCTTTTTTCTTTAGGGTGGTGAATGAATCAAGGGCACATTACTCATACTCAGACGGGATTTTGGGTTAAAGAAGATTCTTCTCCGCTCAGGTATTAAGGTCCCGGTCTGCTGGTTTAACTTAAGCTATGAGGAATGAATGGTGTTCAAACACCTCATCGCGGAGGTGATGTGCTACAGTGTGTAATATCTTACTCGCCTGCGTAGAGAGTGAGAACGGTGTATGCCAACACTGGTAACAAGAAAAGCCACATAATGCTTACATTATTTAAAAAAAAAACCCTCAGGGTTTACAAGTTTACTATAGACATGAAATTACATTGAAACAAACCAATTAAACAACCTGTCTGGCCAAATAGGATAACAACACATGAAAGTACACATTCTTTTCATCATAATATATCCACTGAAGAAAACATTTGAGTGAAACAGCGCATTTTTATTACTAAACCAGCTTTCCCTGTCACACTCACGTTTAGTCTGACCGCTGCATCAGGTGACTCAGCAAGTAATCGATAATAATGAACCTCCTAGCTAAACTGTTAATGCTGGCACCTCTGCAGCTGGACATACTGACACAACCCTTCCCTCCAAACCATGGCATATTCCCGAAACAAACATAGCATGATACACACGAAGCTACGGAAAAGTACCTGGTACAAGTAAAACAGACAAGGTTGTACAGGTCACTGCAGAAGTGAAACTGGCAGTGCTGGAAAGAATCTTCTAAACTATGTATTTTAACACATCTGTGTGAAAATAGCATTCAGGTGCTGTAATAAAAAAAACCTATCCTAAAGCACTATGCATTCATTACTCAGGCTGATAAAAATAAATAAATAAAAATCGGTGCGGTTTGGCGATAAAGTGCAAAAGTAACCCGACACCATGTTGCTGAGGAGTGTTTGTGCAGCTTGAGAAAAATAACTGGCCGCCAAACAAAAAGAAGCCCTTATGTTTATCACTGAGTGAAGTGATGTCATAGTGAAATGAGATGTGCTCATGTTTGCATGCTACTCTGAATTTGCTTTGCTCGCACGGCTTAATGACACCCACAAGCTCAAGATTGCTGTCCAGTAACAAAGTAGGCAAATGCTTAGACTCCCACATATCTAGCCTAATGTGAAAAATATGCTCAGAACAATGAAACTCAAGGATCTTGCATTTGTTTCTATGTAACTTCTCAACACACACAGATTCTGGGCTGTGCTGACGTTCAAACATAGGCGATAAAATTGAAAGATAAGCACGACCCTTGCCAAAAAGACATTTTGCCAGGATTTTGGAGAGGAAAGACAGATTGAGAACACACCCACAGGAAACACGAGGAAAGGCAGAACGCTGGATAGAAAAGAGGGTAAAAGTGATGTGAGCTTACTGGCTGCAATATGGTTTCTTCTCGAAGCCTTTGTAGTTCTTCATGTTTAGAGTCATTTTGCAGACCTCGCAGCTGAAACATAATTTGTGCCAATACTGCAACACAAAAAAAATAACAGAACACAGAGCATAAATTTAGATTTATGATTGTCCTTCATACACAAATACTGACTCATTAAATTTAGATCATTTGACCCTATCTTGCTTCAAGATTAACAGGCAGTACTGCGCTGAATAATTTGAACTGTCATAGACTGAAATAAAGGTAAAGCAATTATTAGAAGCCAGACAGCAGTATGTAAAGTAGGACTGCCTAAATTCAGGTCACTGCAGAGAAAGCTGAGGAATAAAGAACCATACATCAGCCTGATCTTTGAGCTCATTGTATGTTATCAGAATAACCTCTAGCTTTTCAAACTCACACCAAGCAAGGTATTATTCACTGCCCAAAAATACACTCACAGCCAGACAGGAACATACGAATGTGGGAAGTCCCTAGAGAAAGACGCAACGACTCCATGATTTGACTTTAGAGCAAATACAGACAGAACTCTCCTGTCATCCTGTCACATTCCGACACAAGCTTCTCCTGCTTTCCCTGAATTCCTGTGACTTATACTGACGCTATTATCAGTTATCAGTCATTTCCTTATCAGACATTTATTATCATAGTATTACTACATAATACAAGTAAGGACACTCAGTACGAATCTTCAAAACAACTCATCTATTATTTGCCTGAAACCTGCAACTGACTAGATATGTGATCTTCGGATACTTTCGTGGTCTGACTTCATCATTTTTTTTCTACATGCTTCCTGATGGTACTTTTCTCTAGATAGCTAACCTGACTTCCTCTTTTTTGTGTGTTGTTGTTGTTCTCTACATTCAAATGCGACAGCGAGTTGCAAAGAGATGACTGGCAGAACTTTGCTCAGAAGCCGTTGCTCTTCAGCCTAGTCGCAACCCGCGGGCCTTTCACACTATGTCTATCATGCAGAGCTCATCCTGCACTGACTCAGCCTTACGTGATCTTCCAGAGGAGCTGCAGCACACCTCCACAAGGCCTTGACACAACCTTTGTGCACAAAACACACAAAACATGAAAAGCAAAAAGCAAAAGAAAGAAAGAAAGAAAAATACTACGGCAACTTTTCAGGCAGGAACCACAGAATTTAAGTCTGCGTGCTCTAATTGTGGCACAGTGACATATTTTTGGGAAATGCAATTTCTTGTGGTTAGAATTTGGAATGTAAAAAATTAGACATGAAAAGACCAGATTTGGTTTGGAAAATCTCATCGACATACACAAACTACAGTTCTGGTGTAAGTGGGGTTTCTTCCACAGGATTGAATTGCCCCTGATTTAGGCCCAAAACAGCACAGTAGCTAACACAAACCTGCTGCTGCCCATGACAACGCCCACATTTTTCTTCAGCACAAGACGCCTTGGTGAACAAGGCATATCCAAAGGTAACTACACATTCTTCTACATTTGGTATATTATACACCAAATATGTTCATCTACCTTTCAGAATGTCATCTATGCAAAAGAAAATCGTGTTGTTATAATACTGAAGTATTATGCACAGCCTCCTTTTGTGAGATTCACATTGAGAAATGTGGCTTTGAACAGGAAGCGCCTGCTCAAGTTGCAAAGTGAAGCCAAACTCATACCGACATGGTCACCGGCTGCGTTTAGCCAGAACACAAAAAGTTTTTTCCCACCAAATATCACAAATATATCATTACATTACATTACTATATTAATCAACAAGAGAAACGTTTTTTCCCAGCCCATCTGGACCAGCTATCTGTCAAATAAATACATAATAGCAAGAACAAACAGATATGTTACTTTGTTACAAGTTGCATTTTTTTTTCTCTATTACATAGGAAAGTGCAAGCTCACCTTGTCTAGGCAGTTTACTTTCTCCGTGGGATAGACCACCTTGTTACATCTGCTACAACAAGGATTCATGTTGCTTTGTTTCGCTTTCCCTTAAATCAGAATAAACAGTTTAGCGCCCTGAACACGCCGCGAGACCGGAAATTTAACGGTTATAACCACTGACGGCTGTTAAATGTGGCTAAACACTATCGACTTGTGCGGCGCTTAACTATTAAACCTCTCGTTTTAGAGATGAGGCGCGGGCACGCACCGCCCCTCGTGCACGCGCTTTGTCTGGTAGCTAATGGGAGGGGCTTTCGAGTGACTGGTGGGCGGAGCTTACGAACCCGCCAGAAAGAGCTCACAGGACCATATAAGGAGTAGAACGGGCAGAAGCCAAGAAGTGAACTAATAACGTGCGCGTAACAGGATGTGAACGTAGTACGTCACCTGGAGGAGCTCCAGTAACTTGATCATAAACTGTGTGATTAACAGTCATCGTAAACCTAAAAGGGAAGTGTTATAAATATAGACGGCTTTGGTGAAATGCTAGGAAGTCAGACATACGCTGAAGTCTGATGTCGTCAAATAAAACAAACCAACAAGCAGACAACAACAGCAGGGTAGGTGAAGTCAGGTGTAGGGAGACATCAGGTAAACTAGGTTAGTTCAGCTTAGCATAATTTACTTACAGTCCTAATTAGTGATATTCAAAAGCTTGTTACTAAGCTCTTGAAATATACCTGGTGACATCATGGGTGGATCCAGGTGACATCATATACGAGGGTGTGGACCTTACCAAAGAGGAAGCTGACTATGCTGGGGATTTTTGTTAGGTTATCTTCGTTTTTCATCTGCTTCAGTCTTAGCCTATCCTCTGTATCCTATTGTCTCACACCAACTAACTTCATGTCCTCTCTCACTGCATCCCTAAATCCCCTCTTTGGTCTTTCTCTAGACCTCCTGCCTGGCAGTTCCAACCTCAGAGTTCTTCTACCAATATGCTTACAAGCTCTCCTCAGAACACATCCAAACCACCTCAATCTAGCGGCCCCTCTGACATAATCTACAAAACGTCTAACTTGGGTTGTCCCTCTGATGAACTAATTCTTGATCCTATCTGTCCTTGTCACACATGAAGAGAACTTCAACATCTTCATCCCTGCTACCTCCAATTCTGCTTCCTGTCTTTTGTTCAGTGCCACTGTCTCTAAGCCATATTTTTGTTAGGATATAAGGTTATAAAATTATCATGTTTAAATCATTATACGTATTTATGGGGCATGTATACAGTACACAAGGTAATCTGTGCTAAATAAATAATCAGTAACAATTTCTACCTTGGGTTCAAATCCTGCCCCGGAATTCCTGCATGGAGTTTGCATGTTCCTCCCAAGCTTGGTGTGTTTCCTCTGGGTATTCTGGTTTCCTCCCACAGTCCAAAGACATGCAGATTAATCAAATTGGCATGCCCAAATTGTGTGTGTGTGTGTGTGTGTGTGTGTGCCCTGTGATGGATTGGCACCCCGTTCAGTGTTTATCCTGGCTCCATGAATAGGCTCCAGGTCCCCCGTGACTTTGTATGCAGTATAGATGACAAAAGGGTACTGTATATAGGGGCCTAGACCTGGGGATGGGGACTCAGGGCATGAGGCAGCTTACATCCTGGACCTGGGACCAATTCATCGCAGGGCACACACACACGCTCATTCACACACTAAAGGAGCACGTGGAGGAAACCCACCAAGCATGGGGAGAACATGCAAACTCCATGTACACAGACCCAAAGTGGGAATCGAATCCCCGACCCTGGAGGTGCAATGCGACAGTGCTAACCACTAGCCTAAATGTAGTACAATACAATATAATTTACTATTTACTGCTAATTGATCTTTTAGTGTGATTTAATATTCATACAAAATAATGAGCAATGTCGAAAGTAATGAAGATTTATTCTACTATATTATTGTTTCTATTATTAGGGCCCAAGCACTATGACATCAGCCCTATGATCACCCTATCTCATACACACTTGCACGTATGCACAAAAAAACCTGGTACACATTTAGAGCTCAATGAGCTGAACAATTTTCACATTGCATTTCATGGGCTCAACTAAACAGGAAGTCAGTTATTTTGTGTCGCTTGCCAAAATGCACCTGAAGAAATTTGATATTATCCTCCCAGGAAATTTATGTGATCACCACCAAACCTGTATGATCTCAAGACATTGAGGATGCAAAATTGTAGAGGGATTTTTTTTATATCTCAAATGGGTAAGCCGTGATAATGCCTCAAACGTATGCTGAAAAATTATTAATAACTTTCTGCGTGGTATTATATTGAATGACATCATGTTGTGACATCACATTGAGTGATATCATAGTGTGATGCTTTTTTTCCAGCATCTGTGGATTTTTGGCGATCTAAACATAAAATCCCCCCCTTTTCTAAAATTATGTCATAATGGTATTGGTATGTCCTCATTAAATGCATATTCCCACTGTGCCCTCTGTCTTACTGGTGTCCCTGGGTGGCAATGGCGCAGGGTGCTTGGGCCCGCTCATCACTTGCAACTATTATTATTATTATTATTATTATTATTATTATAGGAAATAAATTATAGAATATTAATTAGGTCAACCTAGTAATTTGTGGTCAGTTTTACCCCATGTGCTGTTTTCTTACAATATTAAATTATACTGGTGATAAATTTAGATTATGAATATGTATACTACAAATAAATAAAGTTTTTAATTTGTAGTTATTGATGAAAGTAAACTCTTAATCCAATGGAAATGTGACACAAATTACCATAGGGAAAAAAATGGGCTCATTTAGCATTTACAACATATTTGTGCAAAACAAGCAAAAATAAACTCAGAAACATCCTGGTCATATGTATATCGTAAATGTGTACAAAGGAGCAAACCAATCAAAAACTATATGTATGTATAAACTATATGAAGCATGCAGCAGAAGTAAACTAATAAAATGGGACAACACATAGGAATAACTTTCAAGGTGGTAAATCACTGGCGACCACATTTTTATAGACAGATTTTTCCAATTTTCCTTAAAAAAAAAAAGACTAATCAAAGATGAGTTTAGACTTCATATGCATAACATGCTGTGAACACATTTTTATGCATGCACATCAGTCCGTGTGTCTTTGCACACTCAGATCGTCTTTCATTAAGTTTAAAGAAGCAGTGTTTAGGTTTCGACCACCTCTGCTGCCTGTGAGATGAATTGCAAGCACAGTCCTTGTAATAGTTTGTACATACACTGATCAGCCACAAAATTACAACCACCCAGCTAATACTGAGTAGGTCCCCTCCCTTTGCCACCAAAACAGTAATGACCTATAAGTATATGTTCTAACACTTTTCTGTTGGAACCAGCATTAACCTTTTCCTCAATTTCAGCTCTTCTATTGGACCGGACTACACAGGCGAGTCTTCACTTCCCATGTGCATCAGTGAGTTTGGCCACCCATGACCATCTTGCCAGTTCACCGGTTTTCCTTCCTTGGATCACTTTTGGTATGTCCTGACCACTGCAGCATGAGAACATCCCATAAGAGCTGCAAGGAAACCAAATCAGTGTACTGGCAACAGGGCCATGGGTGGCCAGGGCTTACTGATGTACATGGGGAGTGAAGGGCTGGCCCATGTAGTCTGATCCAAAAGAAGAGATATTGTAGCTGAAATTGATGAAAAGGTTAATGCTGGTTGTGAAAGAAAGGTGTCAAAACATACAGTGCATTATTGTTAAGTAATATGACAGATTGCAGATGTTTAATGTGGCTCTTTAAAAAAAGGCAGCAGAATGAGATCTCTTGGACAGGAACTGTAGTTAAGTCTTGAAATCTGTGTCTTCTTTCCAGATGAATTTTGCTGGTAATAATCATTAGACAATAAGTCACAATCCTACAATTTTCATATACTAATAAATTTTTGTTGGACAATATTATAGGCCTAGAAACAGTAATATTATTTATTACTATAAATAAATAGTATTACTAGACTTATTACTAGAAAACACACATTTCATAAGCTTTAGAATGTAACTAATGTTTTATTGAATTTAGTTTTCTGTTTATGAAATACACTTCAGATTAACAAGAAAGGAGTCTTACTGCAGAAGCATATGAATACCATTTCTGTTTTAATCATTTCCGTCCACCTCTGCATGCACAGTTTTGCGATGTAATTTGTCTTTCCTAATCCTCCGCTTACGGTCTGCTGCTGTTTGATGTTACTCGTGCGCCCCCTATTGACATTTGTTAAAATGGCAGCTGTGTTATGGAATAGATTCTAAATAGGCGTAGCCATAATTATTCTAAAGCTTTTCTTTTTCTTTTTTTGTGGGAAACATAATCTAAGTCCGGATTTCATCTTGGTTACAGCGAACAACAAAAAAAGCAGCTAGTCCGTTAACATTAACCATCTGTTTTCTGTTAGGACACGGCTTCATTGTCTAGTTAGACAAACCGAATGAGCGCTCCAAAGGACACAGAAAATCCGAACCAGATTTTTTTTTATTCAAAAGAGCAATTTCCAAACAAAAAGACAACTTTAAAGTACAGACCCATACACTTTATCTAGTAGTATATATATATATATAGCTGCATATATTCTCTTCTAGCACGCGGATGGGGGGTATAGCTCAGTGGTAGAGCATTTGACTGCAGATCAAGAGGTCCCCGGTTCAAATCCGGGTGCCCCCTAATTTTTTTTGCATATAGTTTGTTAAATCCTAAATTCATTAACCATTTCCTGTGTTTGACTCGTACATATAAATAGGAGCACAGTATAATGAATTCACCCAAATAAAAGTGGGTTCCCTGTAGACTCTGGTTCCTCTGTAGGTTTCCTCAGATCTCCTTCACAGGGAGTTTCTCCCTACTCCTGTTCACTAGGGACAGTGATTTATACATATTTCCTCACACATTTCAAACTAATTCCTTATTTTTCTATTGATTCTTATAAAGCTGTTATGTGACAATTACCACTGTTAAAATGCTACCTTGATAAAACTGAATTGAATTGAATTTGGTTTATGGTGATGACACAATATGCAAACAGTGTAGTTACACAACCTGACAAAGGAAGTACTGTACAAATAAAACATCAAACCAATAAATATAAGCATTTGAAAGGATGAGAATAAATATATAAATAAATGAAAAACACCCAGACTAAATACACATTAAGTACATAATCAATGTTCAAATACATGTACTAAGAATCGCTTGTAAAGAAGATTATGTGGCAGATTGCAGATGCTTAACATGGCTTTGAAAACAAATGGCAACAGCATGAGATCGCTTGGACAGGAACTGTAGTTTAGTATTGACGTCTATGTCTGCTTTCCAGATGAATATTGAGTCAAACTAGTAGACTGGATTGTGACAATTTCTGTTTCACTACCCTTTCCAGTCAACACAAGTGGAGCTGCCACTCCAGACCATAATGCTCAGTATTATTTCCACTATATCACATTAAAGATACAGTAATGACATAAACTTTTTTACAGCATCTTTAAAGGTTTCCTCACCATCCTTAGTATTGACTGGGTTTTGTGTAACTTTCAAACTTTGTGCATATTAGTAAAAAAAAGAAGAAGTCCATCGGCTGTAAATAAGTCATGAAAGAACACCTTTCTGTGAATTCCACTGATTATAGTGAGTACAGGGTAACCTAGTAAACTAGTCTCCTAGTCAGACAGTCTGGGGTGTCAGAATGAGAAAGTCTGAGGTCCGTTTGCAAAGTGTTATTCAAACCTGGAACCGGATGGAAATCCAGTGTTAAAGTGACCTGAAGTCACCATATGGGTTTTTGTTGTGTGGAGTTCACCTGATAAGGGGCCTCTTGTGCTTTAATGGATATCAGTTTTAATTATTGGGATTTACGCAGGCAGACTCACAGTCATGATTAGCTGTATCAACTATAATGGCCTGCAGATGTTGCTGTTGATTCATGCTGTGTAGTTAAAGTTTATAACATATTATTATCATATCTCGATCAAATGTATGAAGCAGTGTGAAAGAAAATATTCCATCAATTGCCAAATCAACACAACAAATTACATGGTTTTCAAAACATTATTTTCACTTTATTGGTTCACTAAAAGCACACTTTATACTCAAAATGAATTTTAATTACTTTTTTTTACCCCAAACAATATACCAGTTTTGCCCCTGTCATAATCAGAACTTTTCTTTTAAACCAAACATCTGACATGCAATTACAATTATAAATTGTAGCAATTAGTGCATATGAGTTATGTCAAAACTGTAATATGTTAGAAAGTAATGTAAAACCGTTTCCCTGATTGGAACTGCATTCCATTTGTATTTTTTCTCATCATTCTTGGGTAATGAGATCTTTATTGTTCTTTTCAAAGGTGAATGCTTAAGAGCTTGAAAATTTTCTAGACCTTTAACAGAGATGCCTGCAAGTCAGTTTTGCAAGTCAATGTCACATGTCCATTGCACATTCAATCTAAGAAAGAGGTCTCTCAACTGTAGGCTGAGTCACATCTCAAGTCCCAATCGATGAGTGTTTGTGCTCATGTTATTATTCAAAATAGAATTTAGTCTTGTGTCCATCTTTAGTCATGAGTCAGTCAATGTGCAACTGAAGTCCAGCTAAAATCACTTAACTTGACTCCACATATCTGAATGAGAATCGTATAATTTTAATGATACCATGAAGACAATCCAATATTGCAAGTCGTTTTATTTTAGGCTTCTTTTCACATTTTTTTTCTGTTGCAAAAACCAGCTACGCCTCCAGCTGGAAAAGAGTAACTCAACTACGTATCTTTTCCTTAGAAACAGAAGAAATATATATTTTTCACAGAAGGGCTTGGTTATATTAGGAGGTGAATTTATTTGTTATTTAAGCTTGTCAGTGAATCATTGGAGTTCACCTCATAGGCAGTAGAAAGCTCTAAACGACACAAACTGCCTCTTAATTTTTGTAATTAATTTTTAATAATTTTTGTAGTTTATGTTCTTTATTAATCTATTCATAAGGGTGCTATGCTTGCAATATTGATACCTCAAACTTGATCCTAGGGCACAAATAATAAAAAAACAAAAGTACAAAAAAATAATCACATGGTATCACTATTACTACTGAGATAATTCATTTAAAGTGCAGTTCAGTCCTTGTGGCTAACTGAGTATTCTTTTTTCTCATTGAACATATAAAACACAAAACATTTTTTCTTTCTAAAAAAAAAAAAGAAAAAAGAAATTCTACAAAGTTGTTTTGTACTGTACAATAACTGCAGGACTCTTCATGGTTAATGCTTGTGCCATTCTTCCCACCTTTTCCAAGAGCGTAGCTAGCACATTTGCCATTAACACTGCTTGTTCCTTGATAAACGGAATAATCAAATAGAATAAGAGGTTTTCAGAAAAGACAGTCAAATCTATGGAGGCAGAGAAAGCTTGCAAGGTAACTATCCACAGACTCCGGTGTCCGTTCATGTGGTGGTTAACAGCTCCTCAATGTCTTATTTTGTGTTTGAACTTTTACCAAAAAACAGAGATTAATTGGTTCTTCTGAGGAGGAAGTCCAGCCTCCTCAACACTGCTCCGCCTCAATAAAGCCATCCTTTTCATGAAACCCAAGTTCAACCTCAGCGTAGCTGGAATGGCAACCCTGATTGCGAAACTTCATGGATGGCCAATAGTTATTGGTTCGGCGCTACAAACAAACAGAACAGTCACACTGTTTACACTGATTAATTGACTTTATTTGTAATGTGAAACGCAGTCATTAGATTTACCTGCATGAGGTAGAATGGAGGGGCGACAGTGGGGTGTGTGTTTATATAGTACACGGCCAACAGGGTCAAGAAGACGAGTAGGACCAGGGCTGCCACTACACCCGCAATAATTGCAGTGTGTTCTGGAGGTTCCTCCTCACCAGGAGATCCCGTCTGCACATCTAAAAAGTCATGATAGGGAAAAAAAGACCCAGAAGAACTTGAGCTGTTAAAGCTTATGCTGATAAGTGCTGTTCAGTGGATGGTGTAAATGTTCTTTGTCCATAGCTGTGAACTGCCAAATAAAGCACAAACGATAAAGCAGAACACATTTACATTAGACAGCAAGTCTTATGAATCTTAAGTGCACACACTGACCACTTTATTAGGAACACCTGTCCACCTTCTCATTTATTCATTCATGTGGAAAGCCTAGGAGAAACCCACCGGTTTAATGAATAAAACCATAGAGCTTGAGGTTGAGAGGGTAAGATATACAATTAATGTTCACATTAAAAATTATACAGAATAGGTTAACTGTGATTTTAGTCATATCAACCATGGGATGCTTGTTGGTGCAAAATGGGCTGGTTTGATTATTTCAGAAACTACTGAGCTTCTGAAATTTTCATGCAAAATATTAATATGAATTCAGAAGCATTTACATGACTATTTGAACATTGTTAATAACCACATCCATCCCTTCATGGCCATTGTTTACCCATCTTGTAATGGCTATTTCCACAATTTCACAAAATACCTTTTGTTCAAGTTTACTTCATGATTTCAGCTGGTCCTAATAAAGTGGCCGGTAAATGTAGAAATACATGCAGTTTTAGCAAAATGGAAATTGCATATTGCAGAAAATCGCTTCCTCTTGCAGTATCCAAAATGCCTATTTTATAACCATAGTGTAGAAAAAAAAAACTATGGGGGAGAATTAGCAAAATGAAAGTAGCCACTTAACTTTATTAGCGCTTCCAACATAGACCAGTGATATCAGCCATCAGAATGTGTGTGTTTTTAACACCTTGTACATTTTATAATAAAAAAAAAAAACAACCCAATCACTTTTGTTCTACATAGCCTTATTAACTAATTCTTTAGAAAGACTAATGCAGTGGCTGACTCACCATTATCATGGTGGTGAAAGAGAAGTTTGGTGTCATCTGCAGGGACAGAATGTCGTGAGATGGCAGAACAACGACGAAAGCAAGAACAGCACAAGAGCAGTTTTAGCAAAAGCGCCCATGCAAAATGAATTCAGCAGACATAGGATAAGCACCTTTAACATGTTAATGCACAACCTGTTAAATTTTACACAGCCAGCAACTGCCAATAAATATTGTGTACATAAAATTTTTTTGCATAATATATTTTCTTATAATACTTACATATTTGTATGCATTGAATAAAAGTATATGATTGTGGACAACTAATCGAAGAGGGACTTTTGTGTAGCAGCCGTTGATGTCAGTTAAAAACAGGTCAGTCTTAAAACGTCTAACATTTTGATAACTGTCAGGTCAGTCTGATCACTTCTATAACATAACATATGAATGACCACACGAAGGGAACTGCTTCAAATTATCTGCATGGCATGTGTGAATGTGGTATATATACTGTATATGTGTGTGGGATAAGATGAGTTACCCTCGGTGACAGGGCTGCCTGGCCTCGCTGCAGGGGACGGTGTAGCAGCCGGAACGGGGGAGCTGAATGGACTCAATGAACTGTCTGCACCTCCCTGAGTGTAATCTTCACATGTACCCTCCTTCGCCTGGCATAAAAATACCAACTCATAGACTGTCAATCATTCTTCAGTTGCAGATTGGAATGGCTTATTGGTATATATATATATATATATTTTTTTTTAGAAACTAGGACGTGATAAAAGTCTGCTGCCCTGAAGATAATTTATTGACAATGTAATGTAATTGACACAGGAGACTCCTTCTGTAATGAATCTGAAAACTTCACTATATTAACAAATAAAGTTTTTTTTTTTAATTCCAGTATTTGTTCATTAATAAAAAATAATAAAACAAACAAACATTTATTTAATATTAGTCTTAGATCACATCATACAAGTCATTCCTCATACAATATACTATATACACTCATACAAAGTTAAATGTTAGTAATTCAACAAGTTTTGGCTTCTCAGGTCCAGATCAATAAGCATCTGTACATCTGTATGCTACAAAAAACACACACACAAAAAGATCAAATGCAATTGTGTGCTTCCAAGTTTGTGGTGAAGTGTCCACACATCTTTGGCCATATAGTGTACTACTCTCATCACACACTAATATTTCCTTCATGCATCTTTGATTACGCCGCACAACATGGAGATCAATCCATGTGTGAAAATGATTCCTCATGTTCCCAGAACCACTTTTCCCACAATTTATGTCCTGGAATATTATCGTGCCACCCGGGAAAATAAAATACATTGATCTAATACCCTGCTGAGCTGAGCCTTGATATGACCAATTGAAGCAACCCCAGATCATAACACTGCTCTGATGAAACCATATTTCTGGAATAGTCAATCTGGACTAGTCAGATCACATGACCTTTTCCCAGTGATCCCAAGTCCAATTTTTGTGGCTTTTTAAATTAGCCCCATTAACAAGTGGCCTTCTTATGACCACACAGCTGTTTAGTCCCAATATGTGGTAATGTTCAAATTTTTGCAATTAAACATAGCTAGCCAGTTTAGAGTTTTATCCTGAGCACAGATCATCTGTGAAGTTGCCGGTTCATGTGTCAATAAAGTTGTTGGACAGTTCTTAACCTACTTACAGTAATTTAAATGTTTTCTTTGCATGTTGAAGGGTATTAATTTAACCCTTCTGAAATAGCACCTTGAGTAATGATTTAACTTGCACTATTGGTAAAAAGCTGCTTTTATAAAAAATCAATCAATAAATTCTAATCAATTAGATTCGGATATTTAGTTTAGTGGTAAAATAACAACATTATCCCCATTCGTATGGAATGTAAAAAAATCTAACCCATTTATTATTATTATTATTATTATTATTATTATTATTATTATTATTATTATTATTATTACTGAATATAAATAGAGCAAAGCTTTTTAAATATCCAGTCAGTCTTAAAGCAAAAGTCAACACAGTGTTATTATATAAATAATAAATGACGTGTATCCCTCAAATTCTTTTCATTTCAGTGATTGATTTTGCAATCAAGAAAAAAAATAACAATTCACCTGTTTTCCTTCTCTAATCATGTGGAAATCTTTCGGAAATCACTAGGAAATTATTTCAAGAACAAGAAAAATTTATCCATCTGGATGAGTGGAAATGTGGTGGTCAGATAATTTGTACCTCCTCTGAGCAGCTGAATTCAAGCCATTCCTGTCTATGCCGGTCTATTCCATCTGAACACCTGAAAACACACAAAAGCACAGACACAGACAGACGGAATTGTGTAAATAGATACTTTATGGCCAAATCAACCTTTAACCAACTACGCTTGTGGTTACCTCTGTAGGATGTTGCACCAGCCACAGCCTGTGGTGAGGTTGGAGTGGATGCACTGGTCACAGTTGGTGTGTTGGAGGCACGCTGAAGTGCAGCAACATGGAGGGATTGCAAAGAAAACATTACCATAACATAGCATAACAACATAACATAGACATCTCTATGTGTAAGCAGAATTCTATATGTGCTCCATGATCTCTCTATATATTTATTTTTTTCACTACATATATGATGGTGTTCAAGTCTAACCAGAACTTGTGATGAAATATCTGATGAAATGATAACCAGACGACGTTTACAGAAGACTTCAACACAGTATGATGATAAAACTCTTATCCGCAGGAAAGAATTTGAATGGTGCAAATGTTTTTTAAAGAGGGCCGTACTATACATCCATGAATGACTCGGATAGCTCAGCGCCCACTGTGAACATTCACTGAGTATAACGGCTGATTCTGGCAAATCAACAGATAACCTGTCACCAAATTGCAGAAGAGACACATCGGTCTGTGGGAACTGTACACACATTATTCAAGAACACCACGTGCACACTGCAGAAACTCATCTGGGAGTTATCGCCTGAACAGTCCTGACCTCGCTCCAAGCCATTCCCACCTTTTTGGGCCATTTAAGGGGTTCCTCGTAAGCCAGCATTTCAGACGTAAAGAGGCAGTCTGATCATGTCTCCGGCATACTAGGAAAACTCTCTGCCTTGATGATATCCAAGCACTACAGAAACGCTGGGAAAGGTATGTTAGTGTAGCAGTGGACAATAAAGAGAACTAAGGATAATAATAATTCTCATGATTGTGTTTGTTATTCTGCATCAACAGTCCCGGTTTGACTCGAACACCATCGTATATTTGTTTTTATATCAATAAAATATTTTTACAAACAGAAAGCTATCAGTAATTTTTAACATATTTCATATTCTACATGTTCTTACTCTTGGATCAAAACTACTCTGAAAATAACATTTTAAAGTGTTCATGGTGGTCATGGTAGCAATTATATAAAAAGTTTAGTGATAAAGTATCTAACTTTCCAATTGCTAGGAGTTAAAAGTAATGTTGGTGGTGAACCACACACACTTACTGGGTAGCGGGCTGAACACAAATGCAGAGCGACTGACAATATCAGTGGTGTTGACTTCAACCCGATGATATTCATAGATTGTCCTCCTTTTTGATTCTGCTTTTGTATATAAAATGCTATTAGCGATATGGGGAATAACACTATACTTATGAGAATGGGGACATTTAAAAGATGCCCAAAGAGTCTTAAAAAGAACTAACCTGGAGATTGTGGGGAAGAAATAAAGGCCATGAAGGCATCAGACAGACCAATCTTCACTGGGTGCTCAGTAGAGTTGATCTTTACCACCGGTAAAGGCACCTAACGACAGACAACATCCCAGAGGGTCTTTCAGGGGAACACTGTATGTGCAAAATCCTGTGTTAAGGTTTAAGTCATAAGTTTGTAGCTAGTCATTGAAGAGTTAATCACTTGACATATTTACTAAAAATACAGCAGAAACAATTGTGCAGTCACATATCTTTCTGGCCATGCTACAGCACTAGAAGTGGGGTATGTGGAATAAGTAGAGCAACATCTTAAAAAGATTTGAGCAGGGGAAGGCCTAGACCTGGTTTTTCATCTTGGACTGAATCTGGAACATTGCGGGTTTATATTGAAGTTCAAGTTTCTGATTCACAGCCCTGATATCTTGCTGCCAAATGTTCTTACATGGTTTTCTCCTGTTCCCTGGCTCTTATCTTATTTCAGGCATTTTGACAGTGTCCCACAAAACTCACGTCTCTGTAGCCAAAAACAATGGTTCCATTGCGGTGAAGCGCGGCCTGGAAGGTGAAGGCACCCTCTGCTTCCCTGCCCTGTAGCCTCACCTTATCCCACTGCACAACAAACACCTCTCCTAGAGAACCAGATGTCAAAGGTCAGTTTAGAGGTCAAAGCTCCCAGACTCACATGACGTCTAGTGGACATTACTCACCATTATCCAGGTAGCAGACTGTGGAGTTCCTGGAAAAACTCGGGTCAAAGTTGGCCATGAGAGGAGCGATGTATTGCGTGGCCGTCAGCATGCGATGTGTAACCTCTCCGGTGAAAATGAACCCTAGAGAAGAAGGATTTCATAATCAGAAGCATAAGTAAAAAGACTGAAACAGGCTAGAGTCACTTTTATATGTTGTACCATCTTGTACAAGAGATTCCTCTATTATGTCCCACTGTGGTACGACTCAATTTCCTCTTAGTGATGTGAAAATAATTATGAAAGTTAATTAGTTGAGCAGATCTAGGATGCATGAGGCCAGCCAGGCAGAATCATGGTCACTTTTCTCATCAGTAAAAGATAGGAGAGACCAAATCTTTAATTAATAAAGCCTTTCTCATTAGTGCTCCATTTTCCTGATGCTAATTTAAGAAACGGCAGACCATTATAAAATTTCCTTAAAAGAAGTCCAGCTCCTTCAGACAAAATGAATTGACCTACTCTTTATAAACATAAAGATGATTTGACTCATACACACGCATAGCCTTAGGACTTTCAGCCCGGTGCTCTGTTTCTCGGACAAACCAATAGGACAGTGACCTGGTATATGGGAGAGAAGAGAAGCTACAAGTGTGTTCTACCTCCAGTTGCTATGGTGATTTGCCTCATATGATGTCCATAGAAGGGGAAGTCAAAGGAAAGAGCCACCCGCTGGATCGAGAGAGAGAGAGAGTGAGAGTGTGTATGGGGGAGAAAGAAAAACAGGAAATGTGGGAATAGATATGTTTAATAAAAGGCTTAAAAAAGGGATGATTATAAGGGGAGACAATGTGTGTGCATGGGCTTACAAACCACACCTATGAATATGATATCACTTATAAACCTATAAATGTTTATTAGGTGCATATTTGTGTGTTTGTGTATTCGTGTGTATCAGTGCATGTTTCTTACAGCTGCCTGTCGGTGTGTGTTGGATAGGATGCCGTGCACCCTGACTTGACCCTCCTGAACTGAATTCAGGTCCACCCAAAGCTCCTGAGTTCGTCTGTCGCCAGGGCCAAAGCTACGCCAGGAGTAATACTTTTGAGAGTCCTCCTGAGAGAGGGAAGAAAGATGAGAAGAGGCGAAAATAAAAGGGGGCTCAGAGGTCTAAGGCACTGAGTTACTGATCAGAAGATCGGCAGTTCGATCCCCAGCTCCACCACGTTGCCACTGTT
Organism: Clarias fuscus; assembly: GCA_030347435.1. Lineage (NCBI taxonomy): Eukaryota > Metazoa > Chordata > Actinopteri > Siluriformes > Clariidae > Clarias > Clarias fuscus. The sequence goes on from CM059220.1 coordinate 19,358,213, forward strand.
GGGCCCTTGGGCAAGGCTCTTAACCCTATCTGCTCCAGGGGCGCTGTATCATGGTTGACCCTGCGCTCTGACACCAGCTACGCTGGGATATGCGAAGAAGGAATTTCACTGTGCTGTAATGTAATGTATACAGTATGTGACAAATAAAGGCTTAACTTAAAATACAACAACATGGAAAATTACACTCTGAAAAGTGGAGTGTTGACCTGATGTGACATTTTCTGGCACGACTTCCCCATCGTGAAATGTGATACACAGAATCAACAAATTGTTCAGTCCTGACAGCTTAACAGAACGTTTTACTCTTCTTGGATCATTTTCACTGCTGCATCAGAAAGTTAGAAGCGTTTAAAAAAGAAAAGAAAAAGAAAAAAAAAGCATTATTTACTTATAATGCATATTTAACACAGCAAAAAATATACTTGAATAAAATATCAAAAGATTTCAATTACATTGAGAACACACTGATCTATATCAAGTAAATACTGTGTTTTATTCCCAGCATGGATGGCAGCTCATTGCACATATTGTAAAGTTTTGGGATAGTTGCGGTTAAATTTGACTTTGTCTTTCATCTTCAGTGTTTTTTAATGGGTTATTTGTTACAGCGTTTATTATTATTGTAATGAAGACATTTAATCTGTCACCACATTCTGAAGTAATTCTTTTGCCAAGTTAAGAAATTCTTTAAAAATGTAAAGACTCTAGGCAGAAATGCTAAAAAAAATGAAGAAGAGGACAAGACAGCAAAGTTATTAGGCTAAGATAACATCTCACAAACCATAACACAATTTATTCATTAATATGTCTGGAACAAATTCAGACCACAATTTCCATATATTATATAACACACCAAGAAGAATTCTGCTCTGGGATTAATACAGCCTAAAGCCTAAAGGCCCGATTACACAGTTTCTTATGAAACAAATGGTTTAAATCAGAGACGTGCCGGGAGGTCGTTAAAGACATGCGATGGAAGTTGGACTTTAAATTTATAACACAGTATGCTTAGTTCACTTGCCAAGAAGTGAAGAAAGTGTGTGTATGGTTCTGAACTGCAACACCACACACACACACACACACACACACACACACATACATACACACACACACACACGCACACGCACACGCACACACACACACACACACACATACACACACACACGCACACACACACACGCACGCACGCACACACACGCGCACACACACACGCGCACACACACACGCACACACACACACGCACACACACAGTGTTTGTGTTAAAAGTGTTTCAGGTCCAGCTCTCCACTGTTATTAATGTATTCTCTAGGTGAAGGTGACAGAGAGGGATGGAGACAGTACAGTGAAGAGGTGTGAGTATCATCGAAAGTAGAGCAGTTAAAAGAAGCCTTTCTCTCGTGCATGCACACACACACACACACACACACACACACACACACACACACACACACACACACACACACACACACACACACACACACACACACACACACACACACACACACAAACTGCAGCAGTGCTCCAGATAACGGCGTTCGACCCAGATTTTCTGATACGCACGCCCCAGAATGGCTTCTGTTTCTGGGGGAAGCCTTCAGCTCCAGCAGCTGACATTTCCTCCTCTTCCTCCAGCACACTGCTCCTCTTTCGCTACGTGCTCATGACCAAGGATGCACGGATCCATTAAGGTTTTTAAAGGCTGACCATGATACCTGGGAAAACTGCACGCATGATAATCATGGGGTTTCCTATGTGCGGACGTTCTAAAAACATGCTAAGGTACATTGAAACATCTAACACATTAGAACTCCAGCACGCTTTAAAAAACAACCTCTGTCTGCTGAGCTATTGGCAAATCTGGTCCGAATTTGGTTTGGAGAGTGGGAAGCGTAACGAAGTTCATGGAAATCATTCGTATTCAGTTAGAGACACAAAAAAGTACCGAAAAGCTCTTAAATAAACCCACACATCCGAGGTTGCTGTGAGGTCTCTTTATTCTCTGCCTACTGGGATATTTAAGATCATTGACACATGCTTTCTCCTCCATTGCATTTAGTGATTTCTATACGGAGAACAGAGGAAAAGGGACAAAAGCCTATTATTTATGATGCTGCACACACACACACACACACACACACACACACACACACACACACACACACACACACACACACACACACACACACACACACACACACACACACACACACACACACACACGCACACACACACACTGTGGAAGTCTTCTGTAACTCTTCAATGCAAATAGGACCTAATCTGTAGCACTCGGGGATGAATGACGGCACATCCGAATGGTTCGGATGCTGAGCAGTTGATGAAGCCTCATGCTGTGAATGGATGATTTGGACAAAGTACAAGAGCTGAGTAGATTAGTGCAGGTGGCACGTGTGAGGACATGCAGCACACCTGCAGCCTGAGCAACTCGATAAACAACACCTGCAGAGGAAAGACTAAGGAGTCAGAGCAGAGGAGATGAAATGAGTCATGAAGCAAAGTGAAGAAAAGAGGAGAGGAGAGCAGCAAACGTCAGGAGAGAGGAAAAGGATAATGGAGAAAAGCACAGAAGAAGCAGATAGAAGAAAAGAGGTGAAGGCAAAGAAAAGGAGAGGAGAAGGGGAGAGACAAGAAGAAAAGAGAAGAGATGAAGACAGTAAAGGAGAAGAGAAGAGATGAAGACAGTAAAGGAGAAGAGAAGAGATGATGATGACAGAGTAAAGAAAAAAAGTGAACAGAGGAGAAATGAGTAAAAGAAAAGAGAAGAGATAAAGAAGAGAAGAGAAAGAGAGCGTAAAGGAAAGCCTAATAGAAGAGAAGAGTAAAAGAAAAGAGATGAAAAGACAGGGTGAAGGAAAAGAAAATAGAGAGAAGAGGAGAGTAAAAGAAAGTAGAAATAAAGGCAGATAAATGAGAAGAGAAAAAATAAGGACAGGTAAAGGGGAAGAGAAGAGAAGAGAAATGAAGAGAAAAGAAGTAGAAAGCGTAAAGGAAAGGAGAAGAGAAGAGAATGAGAGTAAAGGTGAAGAGATGAAGGCAGAGAAAAGCTAAATAGAAGAGGAGAAAACAGAAGATGAGCAAAGAGAAGAGAGGAGAGGGAGACTTAAGGAAAAAAGAGAAAAAAGGAGAAAGAAATAAGACAGTAAAGGAGAAGAGACGAGAACTCACCACCACTTTGGTCATGTTGTCAGGCAGTGTGTCGATGGCGAGGCCTCCTCCGTTTGCCTCCTGGCCTGTTCTGTTCTGTGTATTCCGGCTTGACTCCTGTTGATCTCTCCTGACTCTCTGTATGTCTGATTGTCCATGCAGTGAACCTGAGAACAACACAAACCATTTAAATCTTCACAGCTTGAATACACACACACAGCTGCGCAGCTCCCAGCCTGTACTGAGAAACAACTCAGATCTTAAGCATACTGTAGCAGGAGTAGATTAATGTCATCGCTGCCCCTGAGAAGAAGTTCAGAGAGTGCTTTATGGTCAAGATTAAACCTCAGGAAGCTTAGAACACTCAGTTGATTTAGTTGACTCAGTTTACAATGTCTGGCATTAAACACCAATGCCAGATTTAGAACTAAAAGTATTTTGTTTTTGTAGAGCCACCGACACTGTTGGGTGGTTTTTGTTTTACTTGCTGTGTGCATGTTGTGGATTGATGAAAATCTGGTGTGTTTCTGTATTTGACAGATTGGAGAGAGAAAGGGAAAAAGATGGAAATAAGACACTCATCTGCTCCAAAACAGCTTTAAACTCAGCAGAAGCGTGTAGTAAAAATCAGAAATAGTCTATACTCACATTATATCTTATTGCTCAATTATGTTCCTTTGTTGCTCAAATCTGATCTTTCTGCTTTAATGGTTTGCATTTGTGTTTGTAAGTGGCTGCTATCACTGTACAGACCTCTGCCCTGGAATAACCTGCTGGCACACAGTCTCCAAATCAATAATGTGCATGAGTCACATGTGCCAGGAACAACAAAACTGTCACATATGTGAGATAATCCATCATCGCCATGGAAATAAAAAGCACAAACTAGCAGCACAAGTCTTCTCTGAAAAATGATTTGCTCCGTAGGGCGGCTGCAGCTCGTCATTTGTAATATGATTAAGATGAGAAGGCCAAAGGAGGCCAGATGCAAAGCTTTTGCTATTGTTGCAACTTTGCAATTCAGAGCGTGCGTAGGTGTCAGAGACAAGCCAGGAGTGATGCAAACTGGTAAAAAGGAAAAAAAATGAATCCTGATCAAACAGCCTCATTATCTGTATATAATATAGCACCAGCACAAACACCTATCAGATGTACATATATCCATGATATATGATCATTTCCCCAACGGAAAAAACGGCTGTCTGATGGAACAAAATCTTATGCATGTCTCTTAGACGTCTTCATCTTTTACTGATACTGATACGCCTGTAATCCTATCATGGCAATCCTGGTCAAGAGAGTAATAATCTCCCATGTATACATGCACACACACATGATCATGCATCACCTACATAGCTTCAGGTCTGCATTTCTTAAAAAGTAATTTTCAAAGTGAACTGAGAAACAGGACCATGAAAAGTCACATTGCCAAGTCATTCTTTCCAGTAATGTGAAAGATATCGCAGGACTTCACTAGAACAATTTCCAGACCTAATTCTCATGACACATCTGTAATCAGGGGCTGCTGTTCAATCTATCTCATTCTCTTCTGCATTCCCTTTCATGTACGATACTTATCAAGCCACCATCTTATTTTAAAGATAACAATGCATCTTTTGTCTATTGCAATGCCATTACAGGATTGTAAGAGTCGATGGGGAATGTAATAGTACCAAGCATGCGTATGTGAGCAGATCGGACCAGGTTAGTGAAAGTGACCCAGTTAGTGACCATTGTTGAGAAAGATGATGAGCTCTGGCATGAATTTGCTGTGCCATATATCATGGTTCTATAAATTACAGACTAATGGTATGACCTTAAAAAGACATTGAAAACTTTGACAGATTTGGCATAAATAAATGCTTTAAAATGTTTTTTTTTTTTTTTTAACTTATTTTGTCATACTGTATGTCTTGGTGTTCAATGGGACGACACACTGCAGAGATCATTAGCCTTGACAAAAATGTAATGAGATGGACTGACGGGGACACTGATCCACCCAGCTATGAATTCAATGCCAGCTCTGCAAACCGGTCAACGGTTGCTTGTGGTTGGCAGACTGAAATAAAAACAAGAGAAATGCTATCTAATATGCACTTATGTTAAGCAGTGGTCAAGGCCTTTCACCAAGACTCTGCTGGTTTTGTAAATTAAATCAAATCTCCATGCTATGTTTGGCGTAATTACAAGGTTGGATTTCCGATTCAGTGCACTTGTGCACATATTCACCGAAACACACATGTATGCATTCTGTTAAAGAGATCAGAGTCTGTCGTTTTATGCTGTGCTGTTTTTATTTGGCAAACGTGGCTTGGACCGGGTTTCCAGACCTGCATTATATGCATTTTTTTCTTACAAGTGCTGCATGAAACAGAGAAATAAACACAATTCCCATAGCATGTCCAGAAAAGCAACATACCACAGAGAAACAAATAAGTCTCACGCTGCAGGAGAGAAGGCAAAATTGAGGTAGTAAAGAAAAAAAATAAGGAATGTGCATGACCATGGAACCCTGATTCCCAACTCTTCGGAGACAGCTTTACTACTTTAAAAAAGCAGCAAATATGAGTCAAAGGCCCAGGAGCATTATATCTTTTTTTAAAGTGAGATTGAGATGACTCAGCGTTGTTTATCTGGCATACAGGAGAGAATGACTTGGCCAAACCACTGGGACCTTTTCTTTCAAACAGGCATAGATATTACATTGTCTCATGGTCAAGCTGACAAGACACAAAAAGAAGATTTTTTTTCTCCTTGTTTTTGGGGACATGAACCAAAACATAAAGGACACACCAAATGAGAGAGAAAGGAAGTGCATCACAGCAATCAAAAATAGCGGTAAGTGGAGTCTAGAAATTTTCTAGGAAAATTCAATCTGTCTGATTTAATCACAGTCAATTCATGGACCTTTTGATTTAAACTGGTAAATATGAAACATGTACAACATTTACCACTCATCATTCATAAAATACAAGAACTCAGTGACAAGCTGAACTGTTGTTCCTTGTTTGTTTTGAATTCACATGTGACATTCTCCAAGATCCCACATTCTGTTTGCTGAGCTCATTGATCAGGACTTGTTTGAAGGAAATTCATGCGCATGATCTTGATTTGTGGTGTGTTTTCATTTAGAATCTGAATTATATTATTGCTGTTTGATATCTGAAACCTGTGTGAAATTGGTACCCATGTCAGGGGCCCAGCAAGAGTCAGATTTTACACTTTGTAAAGTGTTTTTAAAAAACCTCTACTATCTCTTTTAGATAAGATCTTGGCTAATAACAACACGGCAAAATAAGTTCATCCGTCCCCTTTGTTTTGACTATCTTAAGACGTCTCTATGTAACTTAGCCGTAATTCACATGTGGCAAATTAATTTAAATTGAGTGCATATGGTTCCACAATTCACAGTGCTTGCCAGACCAATAAGCAAGCCATCAAGTCCAAGAAATTCTCCTGAGATCTCCGCAATCAAGTTATGTAGGGACACACAGTGCATCTAAAAAAATGTTGAATATTGTGGATGTTTTGTTTTCTAATTTAATTGAAAAAAAAAAGCAACTCTAGTGTATTCTATTCAATACACACAAAGTGAAATATTGAGATCTTTTTTTTGTTTGTTTTCATTTTGATAATTTTTGTATAATTAAGGCATACAGCTCATGAAAATTAAAAATCAAATATCCCAAAATATTAGAATATTACGATCAACCAAAAGGATTTACAACACAGAAATATCCTAATTCTAAAAAGTATGTTTATTTATTTATGCACTTATCCACTCAGCATTTGGTCATGCCTCCAAACATTCTTTATGCACTTTAGGGGAAGCAAGTTGGCTGGCCAAGCAAGCACAAAAATATCAGGGTCAGCAAACCAGTTAGTTGGAGTTTCGGCACTGCGGGCTGGTGCTAAATCCTGCTGCAAAAGGAAATAAGCATCTACATAAATCTTGTCAGCAGACGGACACATGAAGAACTCCTTGTAGATGGCTCCATTGACTTAGGACTTGGTAAAAACACAATATCTCCAAATCATCACAGACTGTGGAAACTTCACAGTTGACTTTAAGCAACTTGGATTCTGTGCCTCTCCACTCTTCCTCCAGACTCTTGGACTTTGATTTCCCAATTAGATGCAAAATTTACTTTCATCTGATGGTGTTTCAGCTTCAGCAGTGATACTGACAATTGTAGCCCATTTCCTGAAGACCATTTCTTGACTCATGACTCCAGCCTCATTTCACTTCATGTCAAACCCTCCCAAGTTCTTGAATCAGTTTTGCTCAACAATCTTCATGAGGCTGCAGTCATGCCTGTTGCTTGTGCACCTTTCCCTCCAGTCACCTTTCCATGAACATGCTTCGATACAGCACTCTTTCAGCAATGATCTGCTGTGGCTTACCCTCCTTGTGACGATAAAGAATGGCTTTCTAGACAACTGTAAAATTGTGGTTAAATGTACTGCACTAGACCAAGATATAAACAATATTTACACTGTATTAATAATAATGTACTCACACGAAATGAAATATTCTGATCATTTTAGATACTGGATTTGAAATTTCCTGAGCTATAAGTCATGATCATTAAAATTAGAACAAAAAAGGCTTGGCATTTGTGCCTTTACATGTACTGACTAGAATTTCACTTTTGAATTAGATCACAAAACGCTCTGAAATAGCTAAAATTCTTGCAGGAGAACAGTTGGCTCCTCAGAGCTATTTTACTGATGAAAAGAAAAAGCCTTCCTAGACCTGGCTGTGCAGCCAAACCCATTACCCAAGCTAGAAGGTCTTTGAACCTTCAGGGCCTGCCAGAAGACAGAATCTCAGAAATGCTCCATCAGATTACTTTAAAACTATGTCTGCAATTTTTAACATATATATGGATGTCAATTAATATTGATGTCTATGTAGTGAAATGTACTGTATATAGTTGAAATGACAATAAAAGCATACTTGACTTAACTTGACTTTTTGGGGTGCTGTTGGATTTATCCTGGAAAAACACAAAATGATTTTTTGGGAAATCACCCAGACCACCAACAATATCTCCGTTTAAAAATGGTTTAAAATGGAAAAGAATAAACTACTCTATTAGAGATGAACTTGAAAAATTTACCTTTAGATGGCTGCCATTTTTTTGTGTGTACTTTAACTCTTTGCTGTGTCTACCCCCTGACTAAACCCTGTTATTATTTTATTTTTCATTTCTTTCTGTTTAATATAATTGTGATGTTTTTTATTAATTTTTTCTTTTTTTTGTTGTTGAAAAAGTGTGAGAGTTGGTGGTTTAGAAAAAGATGCTACTCAAACTGTAAATGAGAACCCCTCATCCCCACCACAATCTACCTGCTAAACTTCTGCCCTTTAACTTTAATTAGACTTTACAATAACACTGCTCTGTGTCAGGATCATTCTCTGAAATCACTATAAATAGGCACATGTTCATTGTTTTCTTTGTACTGATATGATCATGTCCTTTCATTCTCTCTTCTATTAATATTTCAACTTGCTGGTTTATATTATATACAGTTCCTGCCTGTATATACAATCAGCATGTACATGTACATAGAAAAAGTATATATTTATTATTTTACACCATTTTTTACCTCATTAATGCACCTTAAATTGTAAAGAGGATATCATAGGGTTTTTCTTTTCTTTCCTTTTTTTTTTAACTTAACCTTTTCCTATTGTGATTTTTTTATTTGAACTTGGACTTACTATTCTTCCTTACCTTATCACTTATTTATTCCCTAATTTGTGAACATCTACTGTAATGTTACAATTTACATTTGGGATTAATAAGGTACTCGTTCTATATGGTGAGGTGGTATCAAAAACTTTCAAGACTAGTTTTGTAACAGAGCAACAGATGGCAGCAAAAGCTACACGCACAGCCATAGGGAGCACCAACCTTCATAAGTCAGTGTCCCAAAAGACAGTGTCCTGTGTGCATTGGGAGCTGGCACCTGGTGCTATTCTGATCACGTGCGTTACCATGTATGCTAATTCATCACAGACAGCAAGTTAGTAAAAAGAGTGAATGTGAAATTCTGTGTGAAACTGGGCAAATCTGTTATAGAGACGTTTGACATGATTCTGAAAGTTCTGAAAATACTGCAACGAATCATTTGAGGTGTTTTGAATGGCACGCCCGCTTCAAGAGCGGAAGAATATTACTGGAAGATGACGAGAGATCAGGAAGATCTCAAATGTCAAATGTCAAAACCATTTGGCAACTTGTGCATGACGATCATCAGAAAACAATCCACAACATTGCTGCTATTGTCAGTGTGTCAGTCCAGGTAATCCTCATGAGTGAGTCAAACATACGACATGGAACTGCCAAGTTTATCCCCAGGCTGCTAACTCAGGAGCAACGTGTCGAAGTCTGCCAAGAACTCCATCAATGTGTCGCGGATGAACCATCCTTCATGTCAAGGATCATTACTGGTGACAAAACGTGGGTGTATGGGTATGACCCTGAGATGGAGGAACAGTCTTCACAGTGTTCTTCACAGTGGAAAAGCCCATCCTCTCCAGGACTGAAAAAGGCTCAACTAACTGCATGTTTTCAGTCTTTTTCAACATTATGGCATTGTGCATCAAGAATTCGTCCCCAGGGGCCAGACCGTCAATAGTGAATTCTACTGCCAGGATAAGGCAAAAGTAACTGGATCTGTCGTGTGAATCTTGAAACTTTTTGATACCAGCTCGTGTAAGATTTATAAAAAATAAAAATTGTTTTGGTAGTTTGTTTCTTGTTTTGGTAGTTACTATAGATTCTACAATCATAAATGCTTTTACTAATAAAAAAGATTAAAAAAAAAAAAATTTATTCCAACAAAACTCCATCAGATCTTAATGGTATAGTGGGGTAGATCCCAGCTGGTGGAGACGGGAAGACTGGTCAGAATTAAGGGATCGATGAATACAATATGAAAAAGAACGGGGTCACTAGATGTTTTCCTTAGAGGTCCTTAAAGAAAACCTGTTCCAGAGTGTACACAACCTCAGACCGGGACATTGGTTCACATTTCAGTCTGAATGCATACAGTCACGACAGTGCTGAAGTGGCCTAGGAAAAAGTTACTGAATTTACTTGAAAGGCCCAGCCAAAGCTCAGACTTACAGATCTGAAGATTGCAGTTCACAAACTCTCCATCCAGTCTGATTGAGCTAGAGAGAATATACCAGGAAGAATGAGAGAAACTGCCAAAATCCGGATTTTTGTAGAGTTTTTTTTTTTTTAAAGCAAAAATCTCATAACATGTTTTTGCTTGTTATTATGTGTGACTGTGTGTAGATTTATGGTCTCAATAATTTTCACAGCCACTCTAGGGCTGCACCCTTACAACCTTATTGTGTGTCCCAGGCGTGAGACAGATGAAGAGAGAGAGAGCGAGAGAGAGAGAGAGATGGGATGGCGTGTCACTCGGGAGCTGGTTTTAATAACGAGCCTTGTTTGATTTCATAGCCGGAAAAGCTCGGCTATTTCTGCAGCCATGCGATGAAAGCCGTCTAATTAGGTCATTTGGACCACACTGCTGTGAGACTAACATACCTGAAAGAGACAAATTGGAAGAGCAAGAGAATTTGGAATGATTCCAAGCAGAGGAGGAAGTTAAGGCTGAAAAGAGAGTGATGAAGGTGTCATGAGAAGTTAACAGACAGAAAGGGGAGGAAGACAGAATGGTAGGAACAGAAACCAATTGAGCAGCCCAAAAACTATTCAATAAATTCAGACAGAATGGTCATCATTGTGATTCCCAGCACAGCAGTCTTCTCTTGTCGGCCTGCTTATTCAATTTACTTCACCAATGGAGTAAAAACGTAGCCATGGTGTATTTCTCATCAGCCTCCAGCATAAATGCTAGACAAAAATCTTGATAGGTGAATTGGCGTTGATGTGCAACCTGCTCATCATATCAAAATGACAGTTTTAGAGCGTTCCCAGTGCCGAGCTTCTTCACATGTTCAAAAGCAAATATTAACTCAGTGATAAAATACACACAGGAGGAAAGGAGAAAATAGGGCATGTTCAGATGATATTGTACAGACTCTCTCTCTCTCTCTCTCACACACACACACACACACACACACACACACACACACACACACACACACACACACACACACACACACACACACACACACACACACACACACACACACACACACACACACACACACAGCAATCCCCTACAGTCTTAGTTCCATCAAATCCTAATTGAATCAAATCAGTAAGGATTACTGCACTTTATTCTCTTGCCCGGAGACCCTCTTTGTTTCACAAAAAAAGAATAATCACAAATTTCCTGTGGGGACTTTGGTTGTTTTTAGTCTTTTTCGCAGTGTTTGTTCTGGCCGCTGCGCTATGCTTTAACTTTGCTGTGGCTGCCCATGGGCAGGCATTTTTTTGTTCAGCTCCTTAGTAGATTTAAGTTACTTTTAATAGATCACTGGTTATTGTCTTTGCGACAGAGCTCTTGCCCAGAAAGGGTGAGGTAGAGAGAAAGAGAACAAATTGGGAACTAGATTTAAGACATCAAAGATTAAAACAACTTTGATTATTGAGCTCTTGTTGCCTCCATGAATAATATATGCAGGGACAGTGGGTACTGCAGAACTGTACTCCAGTTTATAAAAAGTTATAATAAATAAATAAATAAATAATAATAATAATTTCATTCCAGTGAAGTAAATTTTTCAGTGGGAGTGGAATTTTGTTATGGCTAGAGCTATCCCTTTGTTTTTTTATTTGAACTACTTAAAATTCTTTAGTATTTCGAGTGTGTATATAAATTTGTTCTGACATTCTAAACCAACTTTATTAAACCTAGTGTTATTCATGATCGATGAAAATAAAAATGTAAATAAAAGGTAAGAAAAGCATCAGGTCATAATAAAATACCCTTAAAGTAAGATATACAAAATGCACAAAGACTTGTTTACATTATTTTTATGTGTTATATTTGGAGAATTTAATCTCTTTATTAGAAAGGCAAAGCCTTCATTAAACTGCTGCCTCACACTGATAGATTAGTCTGGCTGTTCCCTTTAGGTTTATTAGATCACCAAAAACATATCAGAGCCAGTCGTTTGAGTTATAAGCTCCACATGTGTGATTTGTAGCTCACAAGAAGGAGGGCCTCCTCTGCATATAGGAGGAACGATCCCAATTTGGCTCTCGGTTGTAGACTGTAACCATAGTACCCAATCCCAAACACATTCAGCTGTGCTGATAAGAGAAAAACAACTAGAAGAACTAAAGGATTGAGAGAGATCATGGCCTGGGTGCATGGCTGACAATAGTGCTTTGAATTCAAAGCAGATGAGCTACATGTCATCAAAACCTTTCCAATGTAAAGAATGTGCTAAAACAGAAACAGGTGCTCGGTGTCATTGCTGCATCATAAGACTGGATTCACATTCCAGTGAATGTGAACCAAGCAACACAATTCCATGACGGTCACTACTATACTATACTGCCGTGTCAGTTAACAAGCAAGAACCACTAATTGGCCTCTGTATCTTAATTAACTGTCATTCTGTACCCTTCCAGTGAATGAGTAGGAACTTATGTTATGTATACATTCCATGATTTATGTGAGCTCTATTATGAGGGATACTTGAGAAGTGAAACAGTGATGAAAGAAATATAAACTGAGAACTGAGAATGAAAACCAGGAACTGAGAACTGACTACAGAACTAAAAATAAGAATAGAGATCTTGATTTAATCAATCTTTTGCTGGTCACTTCAATTAACTCGATGGATCAGTTTTCGATTCAGAGTCGATTCACACGTTTGAATCTTTTTAAATGTTTAATGGTCTAGATTTTTTAAATACAAACATATATTTTTTTTAAATGTTAAATGATCTGAAATGAATTAATTCATGAAAAAAAATCATTTGAATTGTCCATATCTTCTCACCAAAAACATATCAGTACTGTTTCTTGTTCTTCGTTTGAGTTTGCGCAGTTTATAAAAAAAAAAAAATCGTTTTGTACAACAAAAAAAGCCATTAGGAAATACAGCGCATCAGACAGTTAACATTCGTGCTATTGAATCAAATGGAATCGAAAAACACATTTTATTGAATTGAACTGAATTGAATTGATGGTCTATAAAGGACGCACAGCTCTATCGAGAGCAGAGAACGAGAACAGAACTGAGAACAGAGAAAACTGAAAATGAGAACACAGACAGAAGTGAGGCAGAACTGAGAATTGAAAAATGATGACAGCACTGAGAATTGGGGATAAAATTAAAAAAAAAGAAACCCCAGAATGTGAACTGAGAATTGGGATCAATAATGCTAGCTGTTATAGCCTACAACATGTAGCTTTCTGTTTTACATTGTCCCAAAGACAGACGGGCAGCAGACTCCCCAGCCCATAAAACAGCTGAAGAAAATTCTCCTCATTATAAAAGCAAGCAGAGCATCCACTTCAACCAAAGCGGGCAGTTAAACAAAAGAACAGGGTGTGCTCCCAAAGGAAATTGTTATCCAAACATCAACATCTCACTTAGGACAGAATCACCTTTGCACACCCCGAGCGTGCTGTCATGTGTGCAGAACGTGATGAGTAAATGGGTCAGGACAGATGGGAAAGATGGGACATATAAGACCAGGAGTAAAAGTGGGTCGTAAAGAACATGCTTTTAAACCCAACCAACATTTTCTCTTGATGATTTACCAATAAGTAGATCTTTACAGTTCTGCAGCTGCTTCAAAAAACATTAACTATGCCACATACAGTATATGAGCATGCACACACAGGCGCGCTGTGCCTTATGGGCTCTGTGAGGGTGCAGCATTAGAAGAGAGAAGCACAGGAGGGACAGGGGCCAGAGAAAGTGGAGCAGTGAGGAGAAGAATCAGGACTGCTAAAAATAGAGCATCTCCAAGGAGGACAAAAATACATACGCCCACACACACCCACCCACACAAACACGCACAGGGTGGGTGCCACTGAAACGAGAACAAGAACATATGTTAATGAAAATAATAAAATGACCATGTCCAAATGTTATTGGCTTCAGTTAGAACACCAATAAAAGAACAAACAACAAAGGGCCCGTTGGGCAATGAGAAAAATTACAACAACCTCAACAATAAAGGGTATTGGGGTGTTTAAGGGTGAAATCTACAGTTGCAAAATTTGGGGTAGAAAAGTAAAAGTATGCATTAAAGTAATTATGGTCTAACAGTTACTTCCTCCGTATACAGCATACTTATTTCTCTTATCCTACTGACACTTTGCGTTTGTAACATTCAAAAATACAAGACGTTTTATAACACAGCTGTAAGATTTACTTCCATCATCAGGTTTGTTGTTACATATGTGTATGCAAGTGCGTATTAGAGTAGGTGTAGTTTCACACACACACACACACACACACACACACACACGCACACACACACACGCACACACACACACACACACACACACACACACACACACACACACACACACACACACACACTTGGCTTTAAGTGTTATGTGCGCTGAAGTGAGGAACCAGGCCAGTACAGAAAGAACTAGACACAAGCAGATGTAGCCCAAGTTTCAGCCTGTGTGTTGTCCATTTCCTCTGAGTCATAAGGATCCTCGGGGCGAAAAACACACAAGTTTACACAAGCATCAAAACCGAGTCTTGCAGTGAAATGAAACAGATACACACTGCACACAAAGCAGAACGTTCAAATCTGACAGCACACACTCACCCCCCAAACATTTTTAATAAAAGAAGCACACCATAACCCGAGTTGTCATTTCCCCCCCCGATTACCAGTTTATTCTTTTATTAATATGCACCGTACTTCTGCACATAGTCTAGCACAAGACTGCCACCTGTGTGTGTGTGTTTATGCAGATGTTCTTACCTGACAGCTCTTGACTCCAGACTCTGGCAAGCTCTGCCTGGGACAGACAGATGAGCAGCACAGCGCACAGACCCATGGCCAGCTTTCTCTCTGTCCTTTACTCCTTTACTCCTCTCCACTTCTTCCTCCTCCTCTCCTCTTCTTCCTCCTCCTCTCCTCTCTTCTCCCTCCTCGGCTCCTTCTGTATCACCTTGCTCTCCTTTCCTGTGTACACTTTGACAAAGCTCTCTTTCTTACTCCACTATATTTTCTGTCTCTTCCCTCCTTCTGCTCTACCCCCCCCCGCTCTCACTGTTTTCCACTTAGAAAGGAAAAAAAAAGAAAAGAAAAGAAATTGTTGCCTTCCTCTTTCACTCCGCCGATGTGCTTTCTTTCACCGAGTCCTCGGATGTTGTAGTCATGGTAATGCGAGAGTTCAAGGCGGGACGGGTTGAGAAAAAGTGTTCTCCACCTCCTTATTCTTCCTCTCTTGATGTGTGTGTGTGTGTCTCTCTCTCTCTCTCTCTCTCTCTCTCTCTTTCTCTCTCTCTCTATGCCCACTTTTGACTACCCCACTTACAAATATTTATATATTTCTGTTTTACTCTTTCTTTCCAAACAAGAATCTGTGAAGGTGGAGCTGTATTTAGTGCCACCTAGTGGAAATGACATCCCATAGGTAGACACACTTTCTTTTAGTGACTTGTTATATGTACTGTACATACTGTACATATACTATATGTATGTAATTACCTATATGACTTTATGTATGGATTTCTTACATTTAATCCTAAAGCTAATTTTAACAGCAGCAGCCACAAGGGGCAGTGGTTGTGCTACAGACAATTTACCACTGTTGGGCCCTTGAGCAAGGCTCTTAACCCTGTCTGCTCCAGGGGTGCTATATAATGGCTGACTCCAACTTCCTAAGCTGGAATATAGTGAAGAAAGGAATTTCACTGTGCAACAATGTATATGCAACAAAAAAAAGTCTTAACTAAATTATTTTCTAATTTTATAGTTTTGAGATGGAAAAAGGACCATATAGCTTTAGGTAAAACACTTCAATCAAACTCAGCATCCATGCAACCCTGTGTGTGTTCCCATGAACTCAAACAAAATGTTACATAGAGGCCTTAAAAACTAAAAACTTTTCATTTAGACATGCTCTCCAACAAACGAATAAACTCTTCCCTTGAGCCTACATGTATGACAGCACAAAAAAATGACCAATGCTAATATTTTTGCACCCTCTCCCTGACCCATAGCCTGTCACTATGGTGAGAACGGTACAACAGTTATGCAGAATGAGAATATCAAGTGGAGCAACTCGAAAGGATCCCACACAGCTGCCGAGCACCATGAAGTGCCAATACTCCCACAGAGAGATTAGCTTTCCAAAATCAAACCCATGAGGACACACACACACACACACGCACACACACACACACACACACACACACACACACACACACACACACACACACACACACACACACACACACACACACACACACACACACACACACACACACGCACGCCAAATCTTTCAGAAGCACACACTCTCACAGCTTGTTTTCCCACCATTCATGTCAGGGTGACTGAACAAGGCCCTACGGAAAAAAGAAAACTGGTTTCCTGTCATGGTTCTGCTAATACCTCGAAGCGCACAGTGAATCCAATTTACAGGAAATGCCGAAGCATGGGTTAAAAACAATACACCGCACTTAAACAGATCCTTAATGAAACAGTGATGGAGTGGAAATGGAAGTAATCCCTGTTTCCTACACGTTTTGCAGTCAGGAATATCATGAAGGCACGCATCTCAAGCTACATTCAAACTCTGACACTTCTTAAAAGAAACTTCTGTCATGCTGATCTACATGAGACAATTTCTGCTCAAAACTGGCATGTTCGAGTCTGAGGTTATGCAATGTTGGTGGTTTGTTCTTCCAGTTACTGCACAGATGTAGCGTATGGGATCGGTTATAAGGGCATTTATGAGTGTAAATAAACCGATTAAACAGTACGAACACTTCTGTTTTGAATCCATGACCAGTATTCATTCAACCACAACCTGTCCAAACAGCAAACACGCATATTTAACACGAACATCTAAAGCAAATAAACTACACTTTAAATCATGACATTTCTCTTACAAGTATTTCTGCTTTTGGGAAACTAACATCTGATCATATTTAAGTGGCAATCTAGAGCGCAACCACATTCTGGCACTTGAAATGCAGTTTAGATGGGTTGCTCATTTGTGCAGCGTATTTACATCATGCAATGTAATTCTAAGCTGAAAACTAAACAGACATATTAAAGGAGGCACCAACTTCTCTATCTTCTGTAAGGTGTGGTTATTTTTGTAATGATGTAAAAAAAAAAATCCAGGCCAGTGGATTTACTGGATGAATGGAGACCACCTCTTCTTGGTTATCTGAACAGAGGTGTTCCACAGTTACTTACTTGAAACCACCTGTGCTAGGCATGCATGAGCAGGATAAGGAATGGCTGCTGACACAATCTGTTTCCAAAATGAAAACAGAGTTGTTATGAGAATCCTAGATAACTCCTACTCTAGATCTTCTTGTTGGTCTGCTTCCTCATCCACGTCAACTTCATTCTCTCAATCCATCTGGCATCAAACAGTGGCATGTTTCTGATTAAAGCAGAAATATTTGTCCTGCTATTATTAGAAACAGGTCCTGGGGAAAAGAGAGGCTTGTATGAAAAAACCCCATCAAAACAAAACACTAACATGGAGCAATCAAACAATCACAAAAAAAAGTAACTGAAAGGGTTGTGTGTGTGTTTTCATGGTCTGTGTATATCTTAACATGATCACTCTACATTGAGATTTGAGAGAAGAAGCCTTTAACCACTGTGGTAGAAGATTTTAATTATTAAAAATTATTTTAACTATGTGTGTCTTACAACAAGTCTACATAATCATGGGTCAGTTGGAGTTTCAGACTTGGAATACTGTATGTGTACATTCAATTCAATTCAATTCAATTTTATTTGTATTGCGCTTTTAACAATTGACATTGTCGCAAAGCAGCTTTACACAATCAATCAATCAATCAATCAATCATCCAGACGACTAGATCTCCAGCCAGAAGCGGGACTCTGGCTGGAGACAGTCAGACAGGTCCAGGGGGCAGAGGGGGTCTGGATCACTGGCAGCTCAGGAACGACATGTATAGCTCGAGAGGGAGAGAAAGAAGAGAAGGAGAGATAACAGTTAGGTATGGTTACTGTTACACAATGTATAAAGTGAATGTATATTTAGTGCAGAGTGCAAGCAGGGACTTCGGCAGCATGACTAAAATGGAGAGCCAGAAGGAAACACAGACATGAGGGCTCCCTGAGATGTAAAGCGACCAATCACTTCACCGTCAACAAACCCGAGTGATCAATGAGAGTGGGGAAGACAGCATCTAAACATACCAGTGTGTGGGTACCAATGAAATTTCACAGGGAGCCAATGCAGTGTAGATAAGATAGGGGTGATGTGCTCATATCTTCTGATTCTAGTGAGGATTCTTGCTGCTGCATTCTGGACTAACTGAAGCTTGTTTATGCATTTAGTTGAACAGACAGTAAGGCATTTCAACAGTCCAACCTAGAGGTGAAAAAAGCATGAACTGGTTTGTCTGCATCGTTTAGTGACAGTATATTTATCTTGGAAATATGTCTGAGGTGAAAGAAAGCTATCTTGGTAATATGAACTACATGAGCTTCAACTTGAAAGGCTGGAATCTATAATCACACCGAGGTCTTTCACTGTCACACTTGATGGAACAGAAAGGCAATTAAAAGTTACAGTGTGATCGAAAAGCTTGCTTCTAGCTGCTTGTGGTCCTATGACTAGAACTTCTGTCTTATCAGGATTAAGCAGAAGGAAGTTAATTAACATCTCTTATGTCCTGCACACATTGCTCAACTTTAGTAAGCTGGTTTTTCTCATCTGATTTTGCTGAGACGTATAACTTTGTGTCATCAGCATAACAAGGAAAACTAATACCATGCCTTCAAATTATGTTGCCCAGAGGAAGCATGTAAAGAGAAAAAAACAGTGAGCCTAAAACTGAACCCTGTGGAACACCAACTCCACTTGAGAACATGCAGAATAGTCATCATTTACGTCTACGAACTGATAATGATCAGTCAAATAGGATCTGAGCAAGGAGAGAGCCATTCCCTTAATTCCTACTACATTTTCTGATCTTTGAAGGAGAATACAATGATCATAGAGGCCAGAGACCATTTACTAGTAGTAGGTCATTTACTACTTTAACAAGTGATGTCCTAAATCTTGACTTAATCCTGACTGATACAGTTTGTTTATGCTATTTCTATGTATATCATAGCTGCTGCGCTACTACCTTTTCCAGAACCTTAGAGATAAAGGGAAAGTTGGATAGCGGCCTATAATTTGACAGCTGACAAGGATCAAGATCAGGTTTCTTAATTAGCAGCTTAATAACTGCTAATTTAAAGGATTTTGGAACACCCACTGCTGAGTGAAGAGTTCATTATTTTTAAAAGGGTTCTGTTATTTGTGTATCTGTTTTCGAGCAGGTACAGGATGTAATTCACAGGTTGATGATTTTGAAGAAGAGATGAGTGAAATTAGTTCATTCTCTTCAAGGGGAGTAAAGCATTCTAGATTCTGATGTGATGTGGTTAGTTTATCATCTGTATCATGTAAATTGCCGGATTTTTTTTCGAAAATGATTATAGTTATTAAAAAAGTTTATGAAGTCCTCACTACTGTATGTTGTCATTATGGAGATTTCTGTAGTTGTCTTTTTCCTAGTTAGCTATGGTATTAAATAGAAATCTAGGATTAATTTTGTTATTTTCTATAGTAGAGTGATACAATGATCTAGCAGCACTGAGAGCTTTTTTATAATTCAGGATGCTCTCCTTCCATGCTATTTGAAAAACTAACAATTTAGTTTAATGCCATTTGCGTTCTAATTTTCGAGCAATCTGTTTTAAAGTGCATGTGTAGTCATTATATTAGAGAGTCTTTGTGGTGTTTGTAACAGAGATGTACAGAGCTGTTTAAAATAAACCTCTATTCATGTTGTGATACTATTTGAAGTCTCCAGAGCATTAACCATGTACCATGTACAATGTACCACCACCCTTGATGTACACTTACCTAAAGGATTATTAGGAACACCATATAATATGGTGTTTGACCCCCTTTCGCCTTCAGAACTGCCTTAATTCTATGTGGCGTTGATTCAAGAAGGTGGTGAAAGCATTCTTTAGAAACGTTGGCCCATATCGATAGGATAGCATCTTGCAGTTGATGGAGATTTGTGGAATGCACATCCAGGGCACGAAGCTCCTGTTCCACCACATCCCAAAGATGCTCTATTGGGTTGAGATCTGGTGACTGTGGGGGCCATTTTAGTACAGTGAACTCATTGTCATGTTCAAGAAACCATTTTGAAATGATTTGAGCTTCGTGACATGGTGCATTATCCTGCTGGAAGTAGCCATCAGAGGATGGGTACATGGTGGTCATAAAGGGATGGACATGGTCAGAAACAATGCTCAGGTAGGCCGTGGCATTTAAACAATGCCCAATTGACACTAAGGGGCCTAAAGTGTGCCAAGAAAAGATCCCCCACACCATTACTCCACCACCACCACCAGCCTGCACAGTGGTAACAAGGCATGATGGATCCATGTTCTCATTCTGTTTACATCAAATTATTACTCTACCATTTGAATTTTGGTGAACTCGTGCAAATTGTAGCCTCTTTTTCCTATTTGCAGTGGAGATGAGTGGTACCCGGTGGGGTCTTCTACTGTTGTAGCCCATCCGCCTCAAGGTTGCGCGTGTTGTGGCTGCATACCTCGGTTGTAACGAGTGGTTATTTCAGTCAAAGTTGCTCTTCTATCAGCTTGAATCAGTCGGCCCATTCTCCCCTGACCTCTAGCATCAATAAGGCATTTTCGCCCACAGGACTGCTGCATACTGGATGTTTTTCCCTTTTCACACCATTCTTTGTAAACCCTAGAAATGGTTGTGCGTGAAAATCCCAGTAATTGAGCAGATTGCGAAATACTCAGATCGGCCTTTCTGGCACCAACAACCATGCCACGTTTAAAATTGCTTAAATCACCTTTCTTTCCCATTCTGACATTCAGTTTGGAGTTCAGGAGATTGTCTTGACCAGGACCACACCCCTAAATGCATTGAAGCAACTGCCATGTGATTGGTTGATTAGATAATTGCATTAATGAGAAACTGAACAGGTGTTCCTAATAATCCTTTAGGTGAGTCTAAGTGTGCCTCCACCTGGTGCAAAATTTTATTTTTGTGTTTGTTACAGTAAGCTGTTTGATTTAATATATCAGAAATAGAGAAGACACTTATGTCAGGTCCATCACAACCCTCTGGTAACTGACTTTTAAAGAAGCCTAAATAAGAACAACATGAAACATATAGTAAACACAGGACCACCTCATAAAGCCAATGTAGGCATTCATGGTTCCATAAATGGCTATAAGATACTTAGACAGACTAGTGTAATGCACCAATTAATCCTTACATAAGGAATGCTGATTAAAGTGTTACCAATTATTTTATTAAACCTCTTATATAACTGTAGGGTTGTGTACCACAAACAGAAATCTTACACATTTGTAAAAATCTGAAACAGCAGTTTAAATAGATTCATTATACATTTACATGCATTTGTCCAATTGCATTTGAAATTCAGTGTTTAATGATTATATATATATATTTTTTAAATAAGTAAAATCAAGATAAAAATAGTGTTATTTTATGCAGTGAAATGGCTATACAGCAATACGTACAGTGAATCCCCAACATACGAATGAGTTCTGTTCCGAGAGCTCGTTCGGAAGTCCAATTTCTTCGTAAGACCAACAAATATTGTCTAGATAGTAGGATACTAACATAATTGGCTATACACAGTATAAAACTTACATGTTCCATGATCTTGTCCTTGTTCTTTACAATCGTTTTGATAGTTGAATGATTCATGTTTAAAGAATAAACAATGCCTTGTATCTTTTCACCTCACTTCATTCTCCTAATTATACTGTATTTACTTTTGTCTCCATCGTTTATTGCATGCTATTTTTTTTAGCAGTACCAGCTTCATTTCCGCAGCTTTTATGTTTACTTCGGGACATCCTGGGATGCACTCTATACACACGTAACAATGCACGCTGGACATGTGATCTAACTTCCACAATTGAACCACAAATGCATGTTTATGTCTTTGAAAATTCGTAACTTGAATGTTCGTATGTAGGGAACTTACTATTTTTTGTAAGTGAAAGAAAAACTCACAATGGTCACAGAAATAACTTTAATCTGACAAAAGTAATAATAAATAAGAATTCTATGAATGTTAACCAATGAAAATCAGACATTGCTTTTCAACCATGCTTCAACAGAATTATAAAAAAATTTTTTACTCATGGAACAGGCCTGGACAAAAATGATGGTACCCCTAACTTAATAGTTTGTTGCACAACCTTTAGAGGCAATCACTGCAATCAAACGATTCCTGTAACTGTCAATGAGACTTCTGCACCTCTCTGCAGGTATTTTGGCCCACTCCTCATGAGCAAGCTGCTCCAGTTGTTTCCGGTTTGAAGGGTGTCTTTTCCAGACAGCATGTTTCAGCTCCTTCCAAAGATGCTCAATAGGATTGAGGTCAGGGCTCATAAAAGGCCACTTTAGAATAGTCCAATGTTTTCCTCTTAGCCATTACCTTGGGTGTTTTTAGCTGTGTTTTGGGTCATTGTCCTGTTGCAAGACCCATGACCTGCGACTGAGACCCAGCTTTCTGACACTGGCCAGCACATTTCTCTCTAGAATCCCTTGATAGTCTTGAGATTTCATTGTACCCTGCACAGATTCAAGACACCCTGTGCCAGATGCAGCAAAGCAGCCCCAGAACATATCAGAGCCTCCTCCATGATTTACAGTAGGGACAGTGTTCTTTTCTTGATATGCTTCAAGTATAATTAGCTAAATTTGCCTTCTGTCCATAGGACATTCTCCCAGAAGCTTTGTGGCTTGTCACATGTAGTTTGGCATATTCCAGTCTGGCTTTTTTATGATTTGTTTTCAACAATGGTGTCCTCCTTGGTCGTCTCCCATGTAGTCCACTTTGGCTCAAACAACGACGGATGGTGCGATCTGACACTGATGTTCCTTGAGCATGAAGTTCACCTTGGATCTATTTAGACGTCTTTCTGGGCTCTTTTGTTACCATTCGGATTATCCGTCTTTTTGATTTGTCATCAATTTTCCTCCTGCGGCCACGTCCAGGGAGGTTGGCTACAGTCCCATGGATCTTAAATTTCTGAATAATTTGTGCAACTGTAGTCACAGGAACATCTAGCTGCTTGGAAATTGTCTTATAGCCTTTACCTTTAACATGCTTGTCTATAATTTTCTTTCGAATCTCCTGAGACAACTCTTTCCTTCGCTTCCTCTGGTCCATGTTGAGTGTGGTACATACCATGTCACCAAACAACACAGTGACTACCTGGAGCCCTATATATAGGCCCACTGACTGATTACAAGATTGTAGACACCTGTGATGCTAATTAGTGGACACACCTTGAATTAACATGTCCCTTTGGTCACATTATTTTCAGTATTTTCTAAGGGTGCCATCATTTTTGTCCAGGCCTGTTCCATGAGTTTATTTTTTAAAATAATTCTGTTGAAGCATGGTTGAAAAGCAATGTCTGACTTTCACTGGTTAACATTCATAGAAATTTTTTAAATGATTACTTTTGTCAGATTAAAGTTATTTCTGTGACCATTGTGAGTTTTTCTTTCATTGACCGAAGGGTACCAACAATTTTGTCCACGTGTGTAGGTGAGTAGCGTAGCCAAAAAATTTACTGAAGTAAGAGTAGCTGTACTTCAAAATAATATTACTCAAGTGGAAGTAAAAAGGTATTCGGTGAAAAGACTATTCAATATACTGTATACACACACACACACATTACCCATTGTGTGTGTGTGTATGTATATATATATATATATATATATATATATATATATATATATATATATATATATATATATATATATATATATATATATATATATATATATGAATGAAACAGCTAAACTTACTGCAACATATTTCCTCAGGTTAAAAGTCATGTTTTTATATGCTAAAGTGTGTCTCTTTTGGCAGATAGAGAAGACACCGCAGTATGAAGCTATTCTTTTGCAAGCGAAACCTGCTTTGTATATGATGCCAGGGATGTTGGCTGAAGGTTTTTTCCCCACAATGCCAGCCTGACTGCATGTAGTTATTGTTATGGCGGCTGATTGGTCAAACAAAGTCATGTGATTATTGTTGCTGCGTCTGATTGATGAAACAGTCATGTGGTAGATGTACCAGCTGCATGTGTAGAATAAATTGTAGAAAAGTAGTGGAGTGGAGTGGAGTAAAAGTAGCGCTTCTTCTTCACAAATCTACTCAAGTAAAAGTAAAAAGTATGGTGCAATAAAACTACTTAAAGAAGTAATTTTTTTTCAAAAAGTTATTTAAGTAAATGTAACTTGTTACTACCCACCTCTGGTTCTGACTGGGTGTAGAGTCAATAGTACTCTGGTGTTACTTGCTCAATTCATGCTTGCTTAATTACTTGCTGAAGAACATGTACAGAAAATTGCCTCAGAAGTTTGCAATTCACTTGAGAATTCCCTAGTTTCATAGTTTTTTTTTTGCACAGGTGGAAAATTGAGAAAAATAAAAAGGTCTGCAATGTATTTGTTCCAACCATTAACTAGATCAGCTGAATCTAATTAGCACAACTCTTCAGCAAGTGACATCACCTGTTTTGTTCATAGAGAGCACTGTTCTGCATTATGTTGTCTTAATACTTTCGGCCTCCACTGTAGGTGTTAGATTAGAGAGACTGCTATTACCAAATACATCTGATGAGACGACATCACAGTGACTGAAGAACAACAAACCTGAAGATACAGAAATTCCAAAAAAAAAAAACAAAAAAAAAAACAACCAAACAAAAAACACTGGAACTGATATCTATAGTGAAGTCATTTGACAACAAACAAAAGAAATCAACCCAGTCGTATGTTTTATAGAAAGGAAAATCAGAGTGAGCAATAGAGAACCAAATGATTGCATCATTTGTTAGAAATAATGTAATTGAAACAACTCAAATCAGATGCAGCACATGTCATCCAAAGCCAGATGGAGTTTAGTTATTAATGATTCTGTGACTGCAAGTTTTACTGCTATTGTGGAATGTGCTTGTAATGCCATTTGCAATTTGGCCTGTAAAGATTTCAGGAAGGTTAAAGATGTGAATTCTTTCAGGCTTTACTCCTTAAATAGTAAGTTTAATGATACAGCCATTGTTGTTGGGCACTGTAGTACAAATTTGCTATAAAATGACTCAACACAATGGCATACAGTACATGAAGAACACTTTAAAGAGATCTGCTAAAGCATATAAAAAACAGTACTCAAGGTATTTAAAGGTACAACAACATTTAACCACATCCTGGATACCTTATGTTTTTTAAGACCTATATTTGTCCTCATAACTCATAGTTAAAACTAAAGATACTTCATCTACTACAGGCCATCATATGAGTCAGATAACAGAACACTGGCTGGTACAGAGATTAAGGAGAGAACACAGAAATAAAATTAGTGAAATGTCTCTAATGATGTTATGACTTTTGTCTGCTTGTGTGTCACAATGAAATCAACTCTGACAAATCGGCAGTAACAAGTTCTTGTTTTTTAATACAATGTAAAACATTTGGGAGATGATTTAATAATTATAATACACGTCCTTCCTCACTGACACATTTTCTATACCTCTCATCCTGTACAGGGTCGAGGGAGGACTGAAGCCTATCCCGGGGAAATGCACACTGGATGGGGTTCGAGTCCATCTCAGAGCAATTATAATACATTATATGGCAAAAATGTGTATATTTCTGTGAAGCCTTTAAAAGTTTGTTTACCCCCCCCCCCCCACCCAATATGAGATGTCGGAATTCCCCCTAAGTCTGTATGTTGTAACATTACAAATTCCATACCAAGGAAAATGCTCCAGTACACAATGTTATGTCCCTATGAAGACAGTGGGAGAACGCAAGTGACCTGCACAGAGCCCTGACCTCAACCTCACTGAACACCTTTTGTCTTAACCTTGAACAGCAACTTCATGCCATGCCTCCTCACCTGAAACCCTCACCTTACCTAAACTCTCCTAATACTCTTGTAGCTGAATGAATGCATGCCCATAGCTACACTCCAAAATCTATTCGAAAGCCATCCCAGATGAGCGGAGGTTATTATAAAAGCAAAAAAATCTAAACATTAATCTACAAAAATAAAGGTTTTAATAGAATGCATGCCCGGGTGCCAGTGACAGCAAACATAATGTGTGAGGCTTTATCCATTAAATGAATCCACATTCATCACACACAAAACAAACGTACAATACACACTGGCTGTCCATTAACATAATGGATCCAACCTGTTTTACAATGGCTAAATCTTAGTTATTTGTTATTTGTAAATGGCTAATGCAACAGTAACTGCTTGGATATCCAAGTGATTCACTCCCTGCAGTGACAATCAACACCTAATGAAATGCTATGTGTATGTAAAAGCGTAAGCATTGTAGAGAAGCAGAAATGAGAAATTGGCAAAGGTAGACTTACACGTCACACCAGTTTGTTAGTATTCAACACTCCGACATCTGCATTTGCCTTTTCCAAGCAAAGAGTCTGTTTTGGATTATGCTGTTGAGTAGAGAATGTGGCCTGTTGTTCCCATATGGTATGTTCAAGGACTCTACTTCTAATCTTTGTTTGCTTCTCTAGTAAGTTATTGTGCATGCTGTATGTAAGGAATAAAACAAAACTGGTTGTGCTGTGACCACCATGAAGTGGATTCTTTTCCTATAAAAGCACATCTAAAAGATTGGCCTCCTCTTTGACCACAGTGATTTCTCAATGATTTGACATTCAAGACTCAAATAAACAAACAAACAAACAAACAAACAAATAGCAACAAAGGCTGCCCTGAAAGCAATGTAAAAGTAGGCATAACTTTTTTATTAACTGACGTAGTTCGTTCAATTTGGACTTTGACAAGAATAATGTGCACAGATGGATAAAGAAGTTTCAAGACGGGGAAACCAGCATTGAAGACAACTATGCAATGGGAGATTATCAGGCATATTAACCTTAGATTAGGGACCTCATGCCATAGAACTCCCTGTGACTACAAATTACTATAGAACAGTTACAGTGCTCTGAGCTGCTGTGTTGAAATTCCATCATCACGATTAAGAAATGAGAATTCAGCAGTATTGTACCTAAACATTTAATTTATGATAATTCTCTCATCGATGCATCAAACAAGCGCGCACACACACAAGCACACACACGCACGCACGCACGCACACACACACACACACACACACACACACACACACACACGCACACACACACACACACACACACACACACACACACACACACACACACACACACACACACACACACACACACCAAGCAAAGAAACTACTTGCTGAAACTACTAAAATTGGGTTAAGAACTGTAAAACACATTATTAAGACCTGGACGGGCAGTGATGAAACATCATTATCATTTTTTATTGAAATCAGAAAGTAAAAACAAAAGTAGGACTTACAGCTATGTTTCAAACCCTTAAAACCCAAGTGGCACAGATGTGTGTTGGCACCACAGCATAAGTCAATGACAATAAAAAAAAGTGCTCATATTGATGTCATGCCGGTGTGTGTTAACGGGGAGGCTTCAGACATCAAACTGTGCATTTGGCTTTTCAGATATGTCAGGCAGAATGAAAGTTATCATTGTTTTTTATAACATGTAAGTTTTACAACTACCGGCATACTAGAATGACGTTGCAGAAATGTAGAACTTTACTGAGCGTATTACTATTATTTTGGTTAGAGAAACAACCAGAAAAACACTTAATCATCTGTATCAGTGCTATTTTTTTTCTTATGGAAGCCATTACATTTTTTTTTTTTTGCACAGACATATTTGTATAGTTAGATAAAAGGAAATAAAATTCAGGTTACATATTGCCTATGTTGTGCTGAAAAAAAAAAAATGTCATTCTATACTGCACAATCCTAAGCCCTTTATATATATTTTTAAAAAACAAACAGACAAGTAAAACAAAAACTACAATGCTCTAAGTTTTATGAGCTACCAGTGAAAGTAAGAGCATTTCCACATGCACAATGCAAAGAAAACTCAAGGGATTGGGACTAAAGCTGTGTAGGCTTAAGAAAAACACTTATCAGTGAGGCTTCAATTTGCTAGGGAGCATAAAGAATGGACTGTGGAGTATTGGAAAAAAAGGTCATGTGGTCTGATGAGTCCAGATCTACACTGTTCCAGATGGCGCAACAGGTTAAGAAGAAAGGCAGATTTAGAAGTTTAGACTTTATGCACCGGTCAGACTATTTCATAATGAATACAAGATTTTGGAGAGAAAAAAATGTTGTGACATTGCATAAGCTTATTGAAACGATTCTGTTATCAAAGCAAAGGGGTTTATTATTAGTGTGTGATTTTTTTTTTGGCCTGGCAGTGCATTTTTGAAGGCTGATCCATGCAGTATAATCTGCATAAGGTAGGCTTCCTTGCAAAATTACTGAGACCTTTAGACAACCATTAGGAAAATACATCTGATTTAGCTGAGTTTATAAGTACACACATTGACACACACTTGTTCACTTAATATCAATATATTGCTTCATAGTGGAATAACAGTATTGGTGCTTCAAAATAAACAGTTGATATTGGATTAGACATGGACTGCTTCCTGTGGTTTCCTACACTTTTGGGACATGTACAGTATGTCCCCTATGAAATTCATGCTCCTTTCACTGCCCATGTGCCTGGTCCGTCAGGACCTGATGCCTCATGTCTATGTGAACAGTCTGACTGCAAAATGTTATAAATGCATTTTTGTACTTTTCCTCGTTTTGGCAAATTATTCTCCTCAGACACACAAGATTGTCTATATACATATATATATAAACTTTTCTGGAAATCACTATATATTCTTTTAGAACCTCTAGCACTGGTTTTAGCATTTAACGTTTTAATATTTAGCACTATTGATGGAGTTTTGTTGTACTGTTTTAATGTTTCTTATGATAAAAAAAATGTGTGTATTTAAAAAGCTTTTGTGTGCAACAAATTTTTTCCCAATTTGCTTACTGCAAATACACAACCAAAGCACACACCCAACACACAAACTCACAAAACCAAAGACGCATATACACACACACGCGCGCACGCATGCACGCATGCACAGGCACGCACACGCACACATAGGAAGAAACCATACTTCCAAAATAATGAACTACATTGTTTCCTCCAAATTTATAATAAAAAAATAATAAAAATACATTATATAATGTATTATATATTAAAACAGTACAAAAACTCCATCAATGCATTTTAAATGATAAATTTGGAGAAAATAATGTAGTTCATCCCAAATAAACTGCTGGGTGATGGTATGGGTTCCCTTTTTGATTCTGGTTCCTCTCAAGTTTCCTCCTCATATCAGGATCATATCAGGGTTTTTTCCTTGCCACCACTACCTCCGGCTTGCTCGAATAGGATAAACTATTTTTTTTATATGAAGTTTAAAATAAAGCTGTTGTGTGACAATGTCCATTGTTAAACACACTATACAGATACAACTGAACCGAATTGAATTTGGAAACTAGCATATTAGTCTTATATTATTCTAGTGTGGATGATGCATATGTTAGGGCATTTACAGATTTTAACATGATCGTATGAGATTGTTTTGTATGTAAAATATTGATTGCTTAGTATTGGTTTAAGGCAGTCATGCAGACTGATACAGTACAAACACCCACTATCATTACCACTCTGACCACCACCCCCTTCCCCCCACATTTTTCTAGCCTGATTCCAGCGTCTCAACCTCATTATCAGTTCAGTCATCATTTACTGATAAGGGTTTTTAATGGGCTCCTTAGTCAGACTCGTTCTGTGCATACATAAAGGGGTGAGACAGTGCGTTCAAAATAACGAGAAGTACTTACATGAGAGCCGAAAATCAAAACACTCTTCTGTGAACTTCTGTGAGATTGTTATTGGAATAAAATTATGTTTTGGTGCCTGTGACAACAAAAATAACATTAAATCCCATTAAATAAAATCACATTCGTCTACAAACCCATGCAGGACAAGCATACAATACACACCGCCTTCTCATCATTAGAAAGTGTTCCAGTGGCTAATTCTACAAGTTAATGGGTGATTGCTAAAGTAACGCTAATAATGGTGTTATCTGAGTGAGTCACCCCCTGTAGTCATGGCCAACACATTATTACACACTGTGTATGTGTGTGTGTGTGTGTGTGTGTGTGTGTGTGTGTGTGTGTTTGTGTGTTTACTACGTACTAAGATACTGTATCTTGTAGCAGAAAATGCAAGTTTAAAGTGCAAAATATTTTGATGGTACTGTATACACTACAACTGTACACGTGTGCTAAATTATTAAGGTCAAAATTTAACAAGGATTTAGGCCAGTTTTAAATGACAACTTTAATCACAAGCATTATTATATTATGTTGTTTAAATCCTACAGTTTGTTGTATTAGTTCAGGTTATTTTTAAATGTAAATACTCAACCATATAATACTTTATGTGAATATTTATATTTGTTATAAATGATGTCTTATGGCCAAACTGTAGTAGCCTTAAATGCCTGTGTTTTTCTTTTCTCATGGCCCACACTTTGGGAAACACTGATCTAGGTAATTTAGGTAGTAGTACAGTAGCAATCTTAAGTAAAGTCCTATGTTTTGACAAGCCTTACTTCTGCTATGTAAGAATAATTTAATAGAAATTAACACACGTTTAAAATTCTACTGTCTACTGCCTATGACAAATGTTCATTTTCCAGTTTGATTCATGATAATGCTAGTTCAATTTGCAGATGATATGTCAGTGAAAACAAGTCATTGTTCTTTGCGATTTTCATTAATGTACTCCAAACAGACCCTGATGACATGTCATTAATTTCCTGTTGTTGCCTCTTCAGATTATGAATCAATATGAGATTCTGAGTATGAGTGGATTTTGGCACAAATAAGATTACAAACACATAGAAGCCAGACGGAGAAAGTCCGTTGGCTAGTGCAGACATAATCTCCATTTTAGTCCCACAAGCACTTAACACCAATATATTGTTCTGTAGTTGAAAAGCTGTATTGGTGCATCCAAATAAACAGTCTGTGTTGGATTAGTTACAGCCTGCTGCCTGCACCTCGCAGCCCTTTATACATCTGCTCAGAAAGTGTACGCCATCACTGAACGTCATGTTCGGCTTAAAGAGAGCAGGATATGCTCCTATGGTCTGTTTAGACACTTGGAATGTTGGCGAAAAGGAACAAACCAAGCATGAGTTGGTTTGCAGCACCTCAGTTTCTAATGTTCTTAGGCAAAAGATAACAAAAAAAAAAAAAGCATTACATATTATGGCATCCAGGTTCTCCATTGCCTATCTCTACTATCTCTTTCCTTATCAGTTTAGCCATCATTAATTGATAAGGACATTTAATTGTCCCCTAATGAGACGCCAGTATGGCAGACAATCAGACAGCAGACAAGAGCTGCGTACATGGGAAACAATGTGTCTGTTTTCCACCACAATGATCCAGCCAACCTGGGGAATTAGATCTTATCCACTCACAGACTCGTAATGTTATCATTAAGTCCTGTCACCGCCGGAGCAAAGATATGTCTACTGCATTGCTGCTAAAGGTTTCTTGCAGTTGTGCCTGCTTTTTATAGCTATTTATATGGTAGAAATGTTGGTTTAGGTTTGTTCGGCACGAGACTACACAAAAGGAAGAGAAGTCAGCAATTTAAACCTGAAAAATGCCATATTTTTTGGCTTTTTCCAGGATGTTTTCATAGCATTTACAAGATTTATTTTTGACTGGCCTAAAAAGTAGGTTCAAGTGCCAATAACAGCAAAGATAATATGCAAGCCCTTACATAGTAATCTGGAAGATATAAAGCAGGAAGTAAATAGAATCCTTGGCATTTGTTAAAGAATTGGAGGTTAACATTTTTTACAGAATTGTAAGAGAGAGAGCGAGAGAGAGATGCAGAACATATGCTGCGCATTCAAAACATATGCTACAGCTGATGTATTGATATATACATAAACTGCTTTAATATGATTTCTTAGGCTATGCTCAGCAAAATGGCATACAATCTACATTATATTTAACACTGCTATAACTGCTACTGTACATCTAAATAGATGATTTGACTTTGCAAATAAGGTAATCTTATGTTTGTATAAATACAATACAGTAATACAGATATACTGAATAAAAATGGTTGAGTTAAAAAACAAAAAAAAACAGATGCTGTCACTTTCCATTGCCTGTCAGTGCTGCTGCAGACTGCAAATCACTAATGATAATTATGTTTACTGAGATCGCCAGAGTCGTCTGTGCAAAGTGCTTCTGCAAATTGCTCTCAGCATGGGGGTGGGGGGGGGTGTATAGGGGGTCTGTGTTAATGTTAAGGGGGACTGTTTGTCCAGAGGCAGGGGCTCTGGTCAACAGCAAGCAACCCTCCGCATACCTCTCTATGACGCAGGTCTCTATGTTCTGTTTGTCTGCCATTCAGAGCCTCACCCTATGTATGCCTGAAAATGGAGATGAGCTGCTTGCTTCACCCCATTGACAGAGCCTATTATCTGTCTATTAGCACAGACGAGCTCAGCCCTCCCCCACACCTCCTTTCACCTCTGCAGCTGAAAACTTCACCACGGTTACCTAAGCTTGGGGTGTCGAGGGGCGGTGCAAGCAATTTTGCTAATCCCGTAACTACTAATTGTCTCCTCCTATCCTACGGCTTTAACAAACACAAGCACAAGAGTAGCTGCATCTGGGTATATAAGGTGCTGGTGGACCACTGTGATGCCACGCAGAGAGGGCTTCACAGATGGGACTGACTGTCAGCTGGTGACACTAACAACGACCAGGCATTTCTAGCTATTTTGGTGCTCACGCTTTGTTAAGACGTTTTGTTTTAGACCAGTGTGAGCATTGAACATGAAAACTGCAGTGAGGTTTCTGCACGTCCTGTTTGTGTGTATGTGTGTGTCAGCTGTTCAAGCAAGGATCTGGGCCTGGATGCTGTCAATGCCATATAGTCCACCAGAAAAAGGGCTGAGAGAAAGAGAGACAGAGATATCTCAGAAGGGTGATATGGTGAGTTGTGTTTTTTATTGTGTGTGTGTTAAGAACGATGATCAATGATGCTGTAATTACTTATCCAATGTTTGTTTTTGAAACTTTAACACCATTACATTTTATGACAAGAACTAGACCATGCTTATATTACAGTAAAGAAAAGATTCAGATGAAGAATAGGATTTATTCAATATGACTTATGTCAAAACATTTTTAGTAATGTGAGCTCAGACTTTCACTAAAGATGTTCATAAAAAAAATAAAAAAACTTGGCTTTAAAACTTTGCACCTGGTTGTAGGTGGCCTGTGACCATGATCGTGCCTGTGGAAAGGGTTTCTCCTGTGACCGCCACTTTGGCCTGTGTGTTCCTCTAAGACAAGAAGGAAAATACTGCCGGCGAGATGCCCAGTGTGTGCGAGGACTCAGCTGCATGTTCGGCAGATGCATCCGGAGTATTCCGGAAGGACAGGAAGGTAAGATCAATATTATTCTCGGTGAAGTCGATTAAAAGTCAGTGCATGATAAACAGGAATTTAGCCTGTGCATCAGTACCTAAACTGTGATCATCTCAGGTTCCCGGTGTAAAGTGGATAAGGACTGTGGGGCTTCGATGTGCTGCGCTCGTCATCATGGCGAGAGCGTGTGTAAGCGTCGACTGGCACTGGGACAGAGCTGCTATGTACCAGACGGCGGACTGGCATTTAGCATCAACCAGATCTGTCCATGCGATGAGGGCCTGCTGTGTCGTGGAAATGGTCAGCCACAAAAAAGAGAGTACGTTTTATTACCCATAATTAAAATTTCTTTCAATTTCATCTCTGCAAATGTCTTGCAAAATTGTAAATATATAACGCAGATGAAATATAACATACTGTATGTCAGATATAACGTATTTTATTTTTCTTTAGGATGGAGTTTGTGTACAATCCCGATTCAGTCAGCTGGACCTGCCAGGCACCAAAACCCTAAGAACTTCCTCCTATATACCTAATTTATTGAACTGCTGTATATACTGCTTTTAAATTGTACATATAAATAAAGGTTTTATTCTTTCAAGCTGTCTTCAGAAAAAGGAATGTATTTATTTTCATTACACCGTGAACCTGAATAAAGCCAAGTCTATGCCAGTGTGATTTTAAAAGCAATATTTCATTACAAGTCAAGGTGTGAAAGCAAAACATAATTACATTAAATGGGCAGCATTCCATGTTCATGAAAAATGTAACATGAGCATATCATATTGAATCTACACACGTGGACAAAATTGTTGGTACCCTCCGGTCAATGAAAGAAAAACTCACAATGGTCACATAAATAACTTTAATCTGACAAAAGTAATAATTAAAAAAAAATCTATGAATGTTAACCAATGAAAGTCAGACATTGCTTTTCAACCATGCTTCAACAGAATTATTTAAAAAAATAAACTCATGGAACAGGCCTGGACAAAAATGATGGTACCCCTAGAAAATACTGAAAATAATGTGACCAAAGGGACATGTTAATTCAAGGTGTGTCCACTAATTAGCATCACAGGTGTCTACAATCTTGTAATCAGTCAGTGGGCCTATATATAGGGCTCCAGGTAGTCACTGTGTTGTTTGGACCAGAGGAAGCGAAGGAAAGAGTTGTCTCAGGAGATTCGAAAGAAAATTATAGACAAGCATGTTAAAGGTAAAGGCTATAAGACCATTTCCAAGCAGCTAGATGTTCCTGTGACTACAGTTGCACATATTATTCAGAAATTTAAGATCCATGGGACTGTAGCCAACCTCCCTGGACGTGGCCGCAGGAGGAAAATTGAAGACAAATCAAAGAGACGGATAATCCGAATGGTAACAAAAGAGCCCAGAAAGACTTCTAAAGAGATCCAAGGTGAACTTCATGCTCAAGGAACATCAGTGTCAGATCGCACCATCCGTCGTTGTTTGAGCCAAAGTGGACTACATGGGAGACGACCAAGGAGGACACCATTGTTGAAAACAAATCATAAAAAAGCCAGACTGGAATATGCCAAACTACATGTTGACAAACCACAAAGCTTCTGGGAGAATGTCCTATGAACAGATGAGACAAAAATGGAACTTTTGCCAAGGCACATCAGCTCTATGTTCACAGACGGGAAAAATTAAGCATATCAAGAAAAGAACACTGTCCCTACTGTGAAACATGGAGGAGGCTCTGTTATGTTCTGGGGCTGCTTTGCTGCATCTGGGACAGGGTGTCTTGAATCTGTGCAGCTGGGCAACATCGCTGTTTTTGGACTGTGGAGGGAAACCAGAGTATTCAGAAGAATCGCACAGGAAGAATATGCAAACTCCATGCACACAGACTGGTGGAAAGATTCGAACCCCCAACCCTGGAGCTGTGAGGTGACCACAGCAGACCTCAGTGAAGACAATTAAAGATGCCTGCCTTAAAATACATACAGTACACATACTATCAAAAGTGTATAAATCAACACAGCTACTGTATGTAGTGAGTGCTGTAATTGCTCCACTGTGGGGCTGCTTCTAAGGAGAGACAAAATTACTTAGTTTAAAGGCTAAAGTAAACATCCAACAGGGATGTTATTATACATCTACCCCAAAAAGGTTATATTAAAATGTATAGCCTTAATTTAATGCTGTTAAGTATAGCCATTTTAGCACTGTTATATTTCCATACAAGTAAAATTACATTTTTGTTTTGAAATGTGCATGACTAGTTTTTGATGAAACTTAAAGTAATGCCAAATGTCGATCTATGCAATTTTATTCAAAGCATGAAAGACAAGCAAACGTTAACAGATTCCGATGATGGTAAAAGTGATTTTTAACCTTACCATCATCAGAATCTGTTAACGTTTGCTTGTCTTTTTCTTTTCAACACTTTCAGTGATGTTTTTCCCCGCAAATGTTAGAATGATCCCTAGTCACGTAACTAAGTATGACTTTCGGAAAATCTTTGGAAGTGTCCCTGAAAAATATGCTTACTTAAAACACTTCCAGTTTTTTTTTTCCAGTTATACTGCATGTTTTGGGTTGAATTTGGCATGTTGTACAAATAGTTTTAACTAACAGTTTAATAATTGTTTAAATATGTATGCGATTAAACACGTTTTTAATTTGAAAATAAATAAATAAATAAAACTTTATTTAATTTATTTAATTTTCAAGTTATTCGAAAATGTGAACTCTTGTTCTGGACAAGGGCTTTTTCTAGTGGGGACACTTTTAATCAAATAAATTCAAATAATTTTTACTATGACTGAAAAAACTCTTTTGTTATGATGAGTTGATTCAGATTATTGATGTCTACTATTATTAGTATTAGTTTCCTTTCAAGATGTCAGTACCCACTGACAAATATTTGCACCAAAATGTGTGTCGTTGATGCTCTCATCTAACCGTCAGAAGAGCAGCATATACTGTATTTTTCATGTCATAGTCTCAATATATTAATTTGGGCCCCTCGGTATATGAGGAAACATGATCATTTGACAGTACAACGTAGACAACATGTATAACAAAATCATAAGAATATGGTGCCTTTTCTTTGTAGTTATTTATTTGTTTGTTGGTTGGTTTATTCTGTCTATTATTATTATTTACACATTTGCATTAAGTTTGCTTATACAGTATATCTTCTATTTATTTTTTGTTCTTTTCACTGTATATATGTAATGGTATAGTTTACTTTTCACAAATGAATCTTGTATGTTATACATTTATTCTTTCAATTTTGTAATTGTAATTCTTGTTATTATTAATAAAAAAAAAGTTTGGGGAAAAAAGAACATAATGACTTTTATTTTGAAGTGTAAAACCCGGAAGCGGAAGAGATTGTTTTGGGGGGCTTCGGTTGAGTTTTTGTCGAAGAAACGCATTGAACTTACAGGTCAACTAGAGTTCTGGTAGAAAAAAGGAAAATAATAATTAACAATGTCGACGGCAATGAATTTTAGCACAAAATCATTTAAACCACGACCTCCTGACAAAGGATCATTTCCTTTAGACCATTTCGGTAAGCTCAGTCATGTGTGTAAATATAAACCATACGACATAGTTATGAAAGGGGGTCCATTACGTCAATACTTCTGTCATCTGCAAATATTTATCCTGTGTTATAACATAGTGTTTGATTTGTGTGTGTGCGCAGGTGAATGCAAAGAGTTCAAAGAGAAATTCATGCGCTGTCTCAGAAACAACAGCTTTGACAACACTCTGTGCAGATTACAGTCCAGAGAGTACCTGGAGTGCAGAATGGACAAGTAAGCTGGCAGGATGGATGTCGATCCATTATAAATAAAATGTCTACAAGTCTTGTACAGTATTTACTTACAGACCTGTGTGTATGTTTTTCTGTAGGCAGCTCATGGCGAAGGAGCCTCTAGAGAAACTTGGCTTTAAGGACTTGATTGATGAAGCCAAAGACGAGAGCCGGGAGAAATCTTGATGAATACAAATGATTAAATGTATTATTATTATTATTATTTAAGTTGCACCGACGCGCATGAAGTAAGTAGATACACATAGTTTAATGGAGAAATATTTGAACCAAAACGTGTCTATTTTCAAGACTAAGTTTTGAGGATTAGTTTTTAATACTTTAATCATGTTTTAAGAGCAACAATTTGCAACAAAGGGTGGTGCACAACAGATCTTCAAACAGCATGAAGACACCTCTAAGGATGTCCAACTTGAGGGGGTCATGAATCTGTTGTTTAACCCTCTTAACCGAACCTTAAATCTGTAGAAACAGTATAAAGACCTAATTCATAATTCCTGGCTTTGTGTCACTGGCACAGCTCACCATCAGACTGACGAACATTCAAGCCTTGTTCAAAGAAAGTCTAAAATTTCCTTGGAATTTTAAATTCAAGTGATGTGTCTATTCCAATTAAAAAAGAATGAACAAACAAAACTGTGCCAACAAAGTCTAGTGCATTAAAACAAAGTCTAGTGCAATAAATCTATGGGTGCCTATTTATTTCTTGTGTGTATGTGTAGTGTGTAAATTCATAGTCATGTATAAAAGTAATTGTATAAATGTGCTTTATATAATTTTAGGTTGTATGTGTCATTTGTGGTCAGACCCTCACCATACGTTCACGCTCGCAAATGATCATTTGTGTTCCTTGTAGTTTGTCGCTTGTCCTTTTTAGTCCTGGTGACAATTATTACTGATCTATATGAGTCACTAGAGAGTACATGCCGCTACATTACCATGGCTAAGAAACATGTACGTTTCAACAAACGCCAGACTAATAGCATGCTGAAGGTAATAATTTTTTTGAAAAAGTTAATCACTGAAAACGTTGTGCATGGAAACTGAAGAAATGTCCAATCATGTTCCATAGGACCCAGGTGAGGACACATTTTAGCTAATTAATCAGACATGCTTAATTTGCAATTTGACATCGAGAAAAGCTGAATTTAAATGTAGCTTGTAGCCTTGACTCTTGCTGAAAGTTACACCTCTGTTATGCTAGCTGGTAAGGAGTATAATGTATTTAATAAACTTAATTAAAACAAATATTTAACACCAACTTTAAAGATCAGCTTTAAACTAGATAATCCTGAATCATACCCCTAGTATTATGTATATTACATTAATATAATGTTAACAATATCATCTGTATAACACACAATACATTTAGTATTAAAATATTAATACAAAAGTTGAATTTAAGTTTTTATTTTGCTAAAGTGTGTACTGTGTATATATTGTGGTGTATAAAAGCTGGACATTTCCTGAGGTGGCTTGAGATTTAGAGGCCCTGACCAAATCTGCTGCAACAGATGAATAGTGAACATTTTTAGTTTAATTATTTTGACGATTGTTACGTTTTTGCCAATTTATTAGGTACACCTATTTGTATTGACTATCATATTGGGTTCATTTTACTTGCCTTTTTTTTTTACTTACCATTTAAGTAAATTTTTATGCATATAATACTTTTTCGGCCTTCTTGCTAGTCATCAGAACCCATACAGGAGCTCAGCTATTTGACTGGGAGACAATTCTCCGCACTGTGACACAAAGGCGTTATAATATGAGATTATATTTGTGGTTATTTTACTGTAATCGCTTCATAGACGGACTACAAATATAACTACTTGTGTTTTACTGCTCTTGCCAGGTCCTAATAATAGTTATTATACCATATTCACGTGTGGTAGCGTGGCCGAGCGGTCTAAGGCGCTGGATTAAGGCTCCAGTCTCTTCGGGGGCGTGGGTTCGAATCCCACCGCTGCCAGCAGCATTTTTTTTAATTGAACGTACGTAAACAAAATCGTAAAAGTGTTTTATTGAATCATAAACGAAACGTATTTTTTTTACGTATGTAATAGCGTGTCTCCATAACGACACCAAAACATCAGAAAAGCATATGGCCCTTTGTGAAAGGTCTTTTATTTTGAAAATAATAGTATTACGTAGAAACGGATCGCGTCTTTCTTCACAGTCATTCAGGGAAGCCGGTTGAATGTCAGGTGGTTTTTCATTCCTTATGTCTCAGTAGGAGACTTGTGCTTGTAAGTGATCTCTTGGTAATATAGAAGTGTGTCATTATTAAAAGTGAACAGATTAATGGAGCATGAAAAGCGCTGCACTTTAACTCTTGCACTGACTGTGTGCTCTGCTGCGATTGGAGGAACCTTCCAGTATGGATATAATCTCGCCATAGTTAATGTACCCACTATCTACATTCAGAAGTTTATTAATGAGACTTGTGTGGAGAGGTGGGCCACAGCTCTGGACTCTAATCAGGTTGTTCTTATCTGGACTCTCATAGTTTCTGCCTTTTCCCTTGGTGGACTGTTTGGGTCACTGCTTGCTGGACCAATGGCTATTCGCTTTGGACGCAAGCAGACTCTGCTGCTAAATAACGCTTTTCTTTTGGTTAGTAGTCTCATGGCCGTGAGCAGTCGCTCATTCAGATCCTTTGAGATGATCATCATTGCTCGTTTGCTTGTAGGAGTTAATGCAGGAGTGAGCATGAATGTCCAGCCTATGTATTTCGGCGAGAGTGCTCCTAAGACCATGAGGGGTGCTGTTGCATTTTCCTCTGCTATTTTCACAGCGATGGGAATCCTGTTGGGCCAGGTGACAAGTTTGACTGGACTGTTGGGAAGTGAGACTCTCTGGCCGTATCTTTTAGCCAGCAATGCTGTTCCCGGCCTTCTCCAGATGCTCACTCTGCCCTTGTTCCCAGAGAGCCCTCGTTACCTGCTCATTGACAGGGGTGATAGGGAGGCCTGCAGTCGTGCTCTTACCCGCCTGAGAGGAAGTAATGTGTCTGATTCTGAAATGGAGGAAATCCTAGAAGAGCAGAAAGCAGTCGGTGAAGCTCGAGCCAAATCACTGTGGGAACTACTATCTGATCGTAGTCTTCGGCGTCAGCTGTGCGTCGTCGCTGTAGCCAGCAGCTCCATGATGCTCTGCGGGAACGACTCAATCTACTTCTACGCCTCATACATATTTCAAGAGGCACAAATACCCATGGATAAGATCCAGTATGTCACCATTGGCACAGGTGCTTGTGAATTCACTGCAGCTATAATGTCTAACTTGCTGGTTGAAAGACTAGGACGCCGCTTACTCCTTGCTGGTGGTTATGTGTTCATGGCTGGCTGGGCCGTCATTTTCACGGTGTCTCTGGTTCTGGAGGACAAAGTGGTTGGCATGCCCTACCTGAGCATGGTATGTGTCTTTGCTTACATCCTAAGCTTTGGCATGGGTCCCGCAGGCGTAACCGGGATACTGCCCACCGAGCTCTTCAACCAGATGGATCGACCTGCAGCTTACATGTTGGCCGGCTCCATGATGTGGCTCAACCTCTTTTTTGTGGGAATGACCTTTCCTTTCATAGTCAACAGCCTGGGCAACTTTTGTTTCATTCCTTTTTGTGGTGTGTGTGTGATCTCATCTATATTCATTGGTCTTGCTTTACCCGAGACAAAAGGGAAGACTATAGCTGAGATCACTGCAGAGTTTGAGAAATGTACCACCAAGGGATTATCTAATTCCACACAACAGGACCACTTACAGCTACAGGAATCTCAACACATTATCCAACAAATTCCTGATGACTGACAGATGATTATATTGTGTATTATGTTATGTATTTTACATTGTTGTTGTTCTTGCTGGCCTTAAATATGAAATAGTAGCAATAATATTGTCTATGTTGTATTCCTTTTATTAAAAGTACAGTCAGGTAATTTGGAAAGACATTGGATTTTTCTAGCAGACACTATTTTATTATTTTTAAAAATACTTTCTGATTGAATAAATGACAAGTTATTGGTACCTGTCTAGAATTTAATTTCCTGTTTAATGGTAGTGTCAGTGTCTGTGCAAATCTAGAAAGAGGACTTGAGGCATCTTAAAGTTTGTTAATTCTGCTGATGGCAGCTTGTGACTGTTTGTAGGGGGGGGGGAAAGGCAGGAAAATGAGTAAATGTACCAAAACAAACCATGTATGATCTCTCTTCTATATGTACACGTTAATATTTTATAAGGCTATGACTTATTTATGACTGTGTATGCTGTGATAAAAAAAAAATGTACACGACAACCTATTTATGACACAATTTAAGCTTTAAATATAATCTATTGTATTTTTGCTGCAGGGTAAAGTGACTAAAACATATATAATATGTTTTCTGAAACTCTGGGACTCTCTTTCAATATTTAAATGCTGCTATGTTTATTTATGACGGTGCTCAATACAGAAAATATCTTATTTATTAGAAATGCAATGAATAGATATTAAATAGTCCTGGTATTCGATTATACGTGAAATGAAATTGTGTTGAACAACACTGATGAAAGTACTATGCATGACTGTATTGCCTTCAAATAAATTGCACTTCTCCTATATGTAGTACTTCTGCATATTACGTAAACACTACACTGTATTTTTTTTATACATAACTCATTTATGTCTATGGAAGTTATGGTTATTTCTTATTGTTCTTTCGAGAGCTTTTTGTTTTCGTTTATGGCCATCATTTAGAACTGCAAGGAACTGCATCAGGTGTGTTATATTACCTACCGTCCAGTAGGTGGCACTGTATCCCCAAAACACTCTTGGCTGTGTTAATTTACTGAGTTGACACTTTATCACTGCATACTGATTCTTGTCTCATGTGAACAAGGTCACTCTCAGCATGTCGGTCCATGGCCAACAGATGACATGATAGCAGATGGAAAGCGTTCATTCTGCTGTTCCTTC
Organism: Clarias fuscus; assembly: GCA_030347435.1. Taxonomy (NCBI): domain Eukaryota; kingdom Metazoa; phylum Chordata; class Actinopteri; order Siluriformes; family Clariidae; genus Clarias; species Clarias fuscus. The sequence goes on from CM059220.1 coordinate 19,400,835, forward strand.
TTCGAGTTTAAAACTGAGCAACTATTCTCAACCTCTATATTCTCTGTAGAGAAAAATATTTATACTAATATGAAGCAGTGATGCAAATAAAAGAATAACAGTTTTACTGCATGATGTCGTAATTATTGAATCTTTTTAAAAGGATGTTTAGCATATTGTGTTCTCTTAGATATTGGTTTCTGGGAGATTTTGGTCAAACTCGGGATACGACCACACATGACATAGCACAAACTATAAATTGCCAAAACATAAAAAAAATGGCCAAATTTGGCAATTATATGTCCCCATATGCAGTTGTCTTCAATCTGTAGACAACTGCATGTGACCGACACCTCAGCCTAACTCTGAACCTAATATAGAATGAGTGGAGTCACAACATAATGAAAAAGCATAGTGAGGCTTCATACCGTAATTGCTAAATCTGTCTGCAGGGAAGCAGGACACAGACAAAAGCATAATGTATGAGATTTTCCTTCCACCATCAACAAACAACTATTACAAAAAAACTGTTTACTGCTACCTTACCAGATACCAATACCAGATTCCATAAGAATGGAATAACCCAAGGACATGGACATCATGTCAAGAGTCATCTTTCATCACAGAAAGCTCAGTGCACTTCAGTGGGCTCCCCCATTCTCCATGTCCATAGAGATTCACAACATGAATGTACAGCTGATTAATGTGCAGCAATTATGTCATGCAATCATGTTTACCGTGGACCGATAGCTTAGCAGGGTGTCTCCTAGGAAGCCATCTTACTCTCTCTCTCTCTCTCTCTCACACACACACACACACACACACACAAATTATGTTAGTTCCAATTTCTATCAGCACCAAAATGTGTTTGTTTGTATGAAAATAGTTGAATGGTTACACCTTTGTCAAATTAAAGCTAAAAGATTTTGTGAAGTTGATATGGGCAAGAAAAAGGATCTGAGTGTCCACAGTGTGATCAGTCTCTCCCAAACGGCAGGTCTTTTTGGGGTGTTCCTGGACCAAAAAGTTCCAAGGATGGAAAACCGGCGAACTACTGAGAGAGTCATGGCTGTCCAAGGCTTATTAATCCCCATGGGAAACAAAGGCTAGCCTGTTTAGTCCAGAGCCACTGTAGCACAATTTTTTTATTATTTCCAACTATAATAGGCAGGTGTCAGAATCCACAGTATGATAGCTTGTTGCATGACTAATCAGTGTACCCGTACTGACCCCTGCACACTGCTCCTACAATAGGCACATGAACATCAGAACTTGACCATACAGCATGGTGCATGTGTTTCATTTACCTGAGCAATCAATGGCTCTGGGATGCACTATGGAAAGAACGCATGCAGGTAACACCTATCAAAATTGTTGCAGACCAAGTATTCCTAGATGACAGTTGCCTCTTTCAGCAGAATAAGGTTTTGTAATGGTTTGTGGAACATGACAAAGAGTCAAAGAGTTCATGGTGTTGACTTGGGTACCAAATTCCCCTGATATCAATCTGATTAAGCATACAGTATGTGAGATGTGCTGGACTGATTCATGAATGCCTCACCTTGCAGTTTACATGGCTTAAAGAAACTGCTAGTAAAACCTTAATGCCAGATACCACAGCACACCTTCAGAGTTCACGCTTTAATGGTTCAGAGTTGTTTGGTGACACAAGGGACCTACACAATATTAGGCAGAAGATTTTATTTTTATGGCTACTCATCTAATTTAGTATTCATGTAGCAGGAGCAGGAGGTTTGAACTCAAACCCACTGGTTTTCCCCTGTTTTTCTCTGCGAGAAGGTTTGAACTTGGCCTTTGCTGGAGCTTTCAACAAAAATAAAGACTCAGATAATCACTCAAATCAGGTCAGAAATGGTTGTGATGAAAACAAAATCAGTGTTTTGCAATGACCATTCGACCCTCTTTAAAGTCTATTTAAAACATATGGTATGAGCTAAAGTGGGATTGTAACATTGATGATTGAATCATTCTGCATAGAAACATTCTCCAATATGTTTGGCAAATCATCTCCATCCTTTTTAGGCATTACATGAAAAGACTTAGTGCTATTATTCTCTCTGAAGTAAGCCTCACCCAATGTTAATAGCAGCAATTTTGAAACCAGTATTTTACAGAACAATGTAGATGTTTTAGTTTGAAATATTGTGTTTGACTAAATATGGTGTCCCCATATGTTTTGTCTCAAATATTTAGTTGTTTATTTTACGTACACTAATCATCCATTCTATTATGAAGCACACTTCCCCAGCCGATTACAGCAAGTGGCAGCAGCTCAGTGCAAAAAATACAGGTCAACATTAAACATTAGAATGATGTTAAAGAATGAAGAATGAATAAAAAAAAGTACATTGTGATTGTGGCATAGATTTTGACAGTCTCTAGAGTTAGCACCGAATATTTATATGCATTGTGCTTCTTCAACATGATTGGCTGAGTGAATAATTAAATAAATAAGACAGATGTTTCTATTAAATTGAAAAGTATATATATAAAATTTTATTTGCTTGCAGTAATTGCACAATTCTGGAATCGACAGTAGTTTGAGTATATGACTAATGGGCTCTTTCCAACTTGCAAGATTCAGTGCTTTAATGCAGCTCCGAAGGTGTTACAAGAAGTATTTTGGTACGATAATGACAGACATTCCTCTGTGCTCTATCAAAGGGAACACAGTGTACTTCAGGTGTGCTCTCAAGAATTTTTCATGCTCTTAAAGTAGGACCAGTAAGAACCAGTGCTCCATCACAGCTGGTGACTGTGACTTACGTACAAGTGAAGTTAATATTTATAATAGTCATCCATGAAATCAGATTTAAGCACATGACATGTGGCATATTAATGCAATGAGTTTGTTCTGGTATTATTTATTATCTTGTAAAAAAAAAAAAAGTCTAAAAAACGGTCAGTTTAATTTCATTCTGAAATTTCATTCTGCATTACTGAATACAAGGGCACATGTTACTTAAAGTAACAATACAGTAAGATACCTCCACACATATATGTCATGAGGGAGAAAAATATTTTGTAGTATGTATGTATGTATGTATGTATGTACTATATGTATGTCTATGTATCTGTTCATGCACAATTTGACAGAAAAATGTAACAGAAAATGTAATGTGTTATATTTGAATCACAGGAGTGTTAAACGCACAAATGGCAAATAATTTTGTTTGTGTTACATAAGTGTGAAGTTTTTGTGATTCCGACACTGAGAGACGATAGCTCATAGTAGCTATCAGAGTAACCGTTTAACCAAAAGCTCCCCCCCCCCCCCCCCCCCCCCACATCCTTCTGTATAATATTTAGAGATTGTTGTGTAATAAAATACCCTGATTCCTTTCTAAATTTAAAAATGTGTGGGAAGCATCACAAGGAGTGCATTTGTAAGAACCCATTGGGGTCATTATAACACTACTTGTAAACAAGCATTCTGAAATAAACAAAGCTATATTTTTATGTTGTTTAACTATGTTACACATATAAATACAGGAAGCAGTAAAAAAAATCAATCTCTGATCAATTCATGGAAAAATTATAGATAAAAATGTAATGTGCAGGTTGCATTTTATCATATTCTTTTATTTTTCCCAGGCATCGATGAAGCTGTGATGCATTTCAACAAAGCTGTACATTGTATTTGATATATGTCTACTTTTTTTTTTTTTTTTTAAGGAATGAGGCCAACATTTTTGACAATACATTTTTCCTGTATTAAAGGTTTTCCCTCAAAGGATACTTTCTCTCATTAGTGGCATAAAATCCCACTTTGAACTTGATAGGTTGTCCACTTTAAAGTTCTATTTCTACACTTAGCACAGTCTTCATTTACATAAATTGAAAATTTGCAGACAGCTTCTCTGCCTAATTAGATTCTCAAGTAGCGAGCAGGGTTTCAAGCTCAGCACTGATGAGGGGGCAACATTTCAAAATTTTCCTGCAGAAACAAGGCTTTTATGGTGTATTTTTGCCTCTCCACTTTTCCTGCCATGACCAGGTCGTGTTCTGTTGATGTTATTTGGGGAATAGGAGGACATTAGTGTGTGTCTGCAAAAAAAGTAAAAAAAAAAAAAAAACAACAACAAAAACATGGTCTTTAGGTGAGAGACTGAGACAAATAAGTCACTGAAAGTTAGATGGTTTGAAAAACTGATATAGGAGAGCAAGATAGATCGATCGAAACACAAAAAGAGGAAGAAAGAGAGAGCGTGTGTGTCTGTGTGTGTGTAAGAGAAAAAGAATGCTCCTTAAATCCAAAAAGTTTAACATAATACCTGTGTATTGTGTATTTACAATGAGAATAATACAGTACAATGAAACAGTTTCAATTGCTGTGCCAACGTGTCCTTTACTTTTACAGTCCATTTATTTCTAAATGTAACTATTAATTTTGTTGTTTGCAGAGTCAGGTTATTTAAGTATTTAGTTTAGTATTGTCCCTGTGTGCTTAAACAGAAAATTGGCAGGTAGGTTGTTTGTGAATCATGGTAAATGTGACATATTGAGAAAGATACATGGTATGTGTTGGTATAGCAACAGTGGCATCTGCTGTCCCCGCTATCTGCAGCGCTCTGTTTTTTTACATCAATTACAAAAAAATAATGCTAATAAAAATAAATTATAATAAATGGCAGATATTTTGTGCTTGCTTTTTGGTGAATGGTTTTTATTTCATCCACATACCTGAAAATGTGTTTTTTAGCATCCTGCAGAAGAACTATTACACATTCAACACTATTATACAGTGATTGATTTTTTATTATTTTAAACCCACTGGCACAATATTGCTGTGTATGTTCTTATATGTGGAAGCTGTGACTGCAGGGTTTCTGGAATTAATCAGATCAAGTGGCATTGTATTTGGAGGTCACAGAAAAGCCACAATGGAAGCCTGAGGCTCCACTCCACTGATATTGTCCATGATGGAATAAATAATCATTAAACTGTAAATGTCACTTGAGTTTTAAGTTGAATTAGTATATAAAATGTTGATGCTAGTTAATGGCCAAAAATGGAGAATACACAAATTGCACAGAAAATGCAAAGTGGGTTAAAATGTCATACAAGAAAATCCCAATCCAATGCATTTTTATTCACACTTAATGTAAATGTAATATTTTACAAGTAAATAAATAGTCTGACTTCATCCATTCAAAATCATACTGCCATCATTCACAGCTAGACATTTTACTGAAATGAAAGAAGAAAGTTGTTCCTTACTTCCTTATTTAAATTGGTGCACACTAAATTATTTATAAGGCGACTTGCACAGAAATGTGCTAAATGTAGTGTAAATGAATAACATGAAAGCTTTTAATGAAATAAAGGATAATAATGATAACATGGAAATGAATAACAGACAAAAGAAAAGTTCTTTCTTAAACCTTAACATCCTCACTAAGAAAAAAAAAGTGATTGTTTTCCTTGGGACAATAATAACAATCAATCTTTTTATTTCTTTTTAACCCCAGTATAGACCTCTTCTAAATGGATGAGATGTCGGTCTATGGTCAAAGTATCAATTCATTAACAAAAAAAAAAGTTTCTACTTAATTTCTCTTCTTATGCTACAATAATAAGGTATGTTGCATACCTTAATTGAGTGGTATGAGGCTTAATCATGTTACATTCAATAAAATATAGTCACTCAAAATGTGCTCTCTCAAAAACTTTATCAGAGCAATAAAGGAGTAAATAAAGAAGAACATGCTACAGTATTTAAACATTTCGACATTAAAACATCAAATGTCTAAATACTCTTGTTCTCTCTTTTTTGGAGGGAAATTGAGTTCATTTATTGAGATTAATTTCGTAACATATACTTGTCTCATCAACAAAGTAGCCAGTCTGGATAAATCCAACAGATTAACAGTACAATGTTCTCCAGTGCACCCAATCAATACCCACAACCCTTTACGTTATCTCTACTGAGTTGATACCCTCATGAAAATCTGCTCCACTTTGCCACCCATTTACTTTAGAAAGACAGAAGGTGCAACGATGTGGGTCGCGCGAGGAGCAGCGCCGCGTATAAACTGTTCAGAACGGGCAGTTCTGCAAATTCCTACCACTCAGAATTCTGAGCAGGCACAGGCGCGGCCATTTATACACGCGGTTGCCGGGCCACGCCGCCGTCAGGCAATCAGCCAGAACGAGTCGCACCTGAAGGCGTGTCTATTTAAGGGTCCTGATACCGGCGCACTTCGTGCGATCATTTAGGTAGCACCGGTAAGGTATCAGGGCCAAAGACAAAGAGAAAAAGACAAATAAAGAAATTAAAAGACAGAGTGCTGTTCAGAGTCAGAGGCAAAGCCCCAGCCTCTGTCTGTTTAACACGCCGGAGAGAGAGAGAGAGTGTGTGAAAGCGAGAGCGGCACGCATCCGTCCAGAGTGCGCGCTCAGTTGTGCATAAAACTCTCTCTCTCTCCCATGAAACCTCGGTAAGGGTGAAGCCCCCGAGAGGATAAAAGTTTTGTTTTATTTTCCAGAGCCCACCCGTTCTCCCGTTGACGGCGGAGCTCTGTTTACTTTGTGTTTAGAGTTTTCATTTGTTTCCTTTTAAGTTTCTTAATTAATAATCCCACGCTATCTCCAAACGGGAAGGCGTATCACAAGCACTCTCACAGCCGTCCTAGCCCAGCATTAAGGGCTCTTATCAATAAAAAAAACATCGCGTGGTGCTGTTCTCTATCCCGCACCACGTAACAGAATGATCGCACCAACAGAAGAGCCCGCGGGCTTGGAGCGGGTGCAGGAAATAGTTGAGTGTCAAGCGAGAGTAAAGCACTTGATAAGCACGAGGAAGCCTTAACCGCATTAATTTCGGAGATGCGTGGGATTAATAAGCGCCTCGAGCAAGTTTTTGGGCAACTCGAGGCGCACGCCACTTCCGGTTTTCCATCTGGCTGCGAGTCGATTCCGGAGTCGACTCGTGCCTCCGGATTAGTGACTCAACTACCCCATCTGGTGGCCGAAACTCGACTACCACCCCCACAGCCGCATGCAGGTGAGCCAGAGAGGTGCAATGTCTTTATCCTGCAGTGCTCACTGATATTCGAGCAGCAACCTTCCCAGTTTCCAACTGAAAGTGCGAAGGTTGCATTTATGGTGTCTGCTCACAGGCAGAGCATTAGAGTGGGCTACTGCAGTGTGGCAGCACCTCCTCTCTGAGCACGCCACCCTTAACTGCCTTTGTTGAGGCACTTAGGGCCACTTTTCACCATCCACATACGGCGAGTAGTGTAGTATCGCCCCTCCTTTCCACCCGTCCAGGTGGATAACCGCCTCCGTGAGCATCAGGCGGACGTTCCGGCAGCTCCAGACGGGAAACCTCTCCTCCACCCCACAAAGCCGCTCCACAGTATCACCACTGCCCATGGAGACAGAGCCTGAGGCTTCATATCCCGTCCCTGATGTTGAGCCTGAGTCAGATTTATAGCTGGAAGACATAGGAGAACCCATGCAGATAGGCGTCGTCAGCCTTGTTCCCCGTAGCAGCCCACGGGGCTCCCAGGTGGCAAGCGACGCCCATGGCGCAGCAAGCCACAGACTGGGCCACCCCAAGAGGGGTGGGTCAGGTGTGACCCAAAAGTCAGGACCCCGTCATGCAGGGCTCTTCCTACCATCCACGCTCTCAGGGACCAGGATTCGGAGAGCCCGAACGGAGGTGCTTATTGATTTGGAGGCCACAGGAAATTTTATTGATGGGTGGCTAGCTTTGGCACTGGGTATTCCAGTTAGCCCGCTCCCTTCTGCCATCCCATTGGTCTCCCTGGCTGGCCAGCCAGCCAATTGAGTCGGGGTGTGTGACGCAGAGGACAGCCCCAGTTATACTACGGCCCGAACGACACTCCAAGCGAATCTCATTTCTGGTAACTCGGGTGCCAGAACAGAGAGTAGTGCTGGGGTTCCCTGGTTACAGCACCACAACCCTTGTATTGACTGGTCGACCCGTTCGTTCTTGATCTGGGGATGTCAATGTGCCCTAAGCTGCCTTAAGGACGGCCAACCCCCAGTTCCAGCGCCTCCTGCCCCAGTACCCCTTTCTACTGCCCCTTAGGGCTACTGGGATGTTAAATCATGCCAACCTGTGCTACACCACGCACCTTATTTCCCCCCATACACACACCCAGGGTGAACGAGCGGCGGACCACCAGGCCCGGTGTTAAGAGCCTGGGTGATCGAGTGCTCCGCGCTCAGCATACACAGGACCCTGAACCTACTAAAGAGTTTCGTAAGGTCCAGATTGACTCTCGGATGTCGAGAGCCGTCTGTAGAGGGGGGGTACTGTAATGATGCGTGAGGGGCAGAGCCATGAATAAACTGAATAAGATGCTCTTGCTTGATGCTTGCTAAAAATCAGCATTCATTATGCTGTTAACACTGGGGTCAGGTAAAAATGAAGATGATTTTTTAAATACTCCCATCGCGTGACTCTTTACAGGTCTCTTCGAATCTTGTTCTCTGCTGAACATTGGTGCTAGCAAGGCCCTGAAAATTTTCATCTGAATTCACAGACTGTGGACAGACTGTGAGGCGTTTACACAGACTGCAAAGTGTTTATTAGGAAAATGATTAATGTATGAAGATTCTTCTCTGTAAGTCACGCTGCTGTCACTCCGGGTTTTGCATTCTCCTGGCTGCCTCATTAAACCTCTGCTGCGGGAAGCACATGGACTATCGATGATCTGTCAGGAACAGACTTCTGTTGTGTAAGGAAAATGTGGATTATGAGTCATAGTCAAGTAATTCATTTTATTTCACACATTGAATAACAAATGTACTCACAGAATGGAAGCAACTGGAAGCCAAATTGCACCTTAAAGATCATTTTAAACTGCGCAGCACATATCATATATATTTACATAATTGTCTATAGGCATACCAAGCTCTTATATTGGGATAAATAATTGAAAATCTAAAGGCAGATAAAAGCAGAATACAGAACTGTTCAGTGAGAAGTGAATGCCAAAGCCTGAAAGCATTTTCTCCTAAATTGAATATGTAGCAAGGGAATGAGCATAAAGGAAAAAATGAGGAGAGACGAAGCTGTTTTTGTGCCTCACACAGAGGGGTTTTTGTTGAGGACTATGCAGCCATCAAATATGACAACTGTAATTAATCATTTTCCAGCTAAGAAACATGATTAACACAGAGACAATAGTTAATGATTGCAAATGGCATTTTTTCACTTCTTACAATACACAATAATAAGAAAGATGGTCCTTAAGTGGTTACATTTGAAAGATTTGTGTCATGAATTCTGGGTTGCTCAGTGGTATTGTTCAATATCGGCTGAGTGGAGGAGGAAATGATTTAGCACCTCTGGCATAATGGTTATGGAAGCGGATCCTCGTGTTTCATTGACCTTTTACTGATTTCACCCACCAGCTAAAATACATTATATACAGTGTCTTTGCTGTTAATATTTTAAATTATTGTGCCATTTTCAAAGCAACTATGGACTGACAACAACACTTTTACAGTATTGAATAACTAGCATAAGGATCATTTCATCACTTCTGAGGCAAAAGCACAGAGAGAATTAGATATTCACAGGAAGATCATTTTTGAGGTCTTGATATTCAGAGTGTCTAGATTGGATGGAAAGCATGAAAATGAAAAAACTTGAAATGGCAGAATCATTAAATATTAATGAACTGTATATTGCGTTGCTGGCATCTAAGGCTGAACTAGGAAAGAGAATATGAGTCATACGGTAATTCTCACAAAAGCAGGTACAGTATATAAAAGCACAACACATTGTTATAGCTCATACAGTTGAACAATGTAATAATGTAATGTTTATATTTACTGCATAATCTATTTGACCATTTGTTTTCTTGGGTGATTTTGTAAGTTGTTATTTAGATTAAAGATTAAAGATTTCACTTCATCAAATAAATACATGAATGTTACCTGATTCCTTATTTCCTAATTTTAAGTCATTTTATTTCATGTGATTAGTATACCACATTTATTTATATTAAAAAAATATTCTATAACTACCAAGTTTAATGCAGAAAGTGGGATGGCAGTTTGGCAGCTTGAAGCTCTTTTTTTTTTTTTTTTTTTTGTCTTTTATAAAAACTGCAGTATGACATCCCCTTCAATTCCCACCCCTCTTAAACTGAGCATAGTCATCTTCTGTGATTTTGGTAAGATACAGTATATAAATCTAATACTCTCACATAGGAAGCATGCTCATTTAAGGACACACATGAATCATGATTGTACTGTCTTATAAACGCACAGCATAAACACATAATGATAGTACATTCAAAATTATAAAGTTTGGTATAAGAAAATTGTTTAGCAGCCTCTTTTTTATTTCTATTTTACTTTAACAATGGGCACTTTAAAGAAAAAAGCTAGAGATTATTTTAGGAGAAAACCTTGAGAGAAATCCTAGACTCAAAAGGGAACCCATCCTCCCATAATTCCTTATTATGTACTTTATACATCCAATGAATTTTTTTCATGTTTTTTCAAATTTTGTCAAGGTGCTTGACATATTAAAGTAATGATATATATTTTTTAACAATTATATTAATCAACTATATTAATCAACTTAATTAATCAGCCAGGAGCACGGGTGGCTGGGTGATTAAGGTGTCCAACTGCAGAGTAGGAGGTCCCCGCAACTCTGACGCAAGTACTCAGAGGTTGGCAACTCGGCCCTGTTAATAACTGCCACAGAAACGGCAGATGTACATCTGTTGCCTGATGTGCTGAGTGGCACATAGACGGAAACATCCATCCAATTAATCAACCATACCTCAAGATTACAATTATAATAGCTATAGTTTAACTCACCATACTGTACACACATAGCTCATTGTATGGAAACTTTGTCTGTTCCCTGAATCGTGAGATCAAAGAATAAATTTGTTAAAAGCTCTTGAAATACTGTAATCTAATCACCATAAAACCAGGAAAAGGCCAAATATGCAACCAATAACTATTTCTAAAGTTTGAGCTTCTTAACATTAGATCCCTTGCACCTAAAGCCCATATTGTTAATAAAATTATCTCAGATCATAGTCATGATGCACTCTGCCTTACCGAAAGCTGGCTTGGCACAAATGAGTCTACTTCGTTAGGATATTTCTATAAGTATGAGCCCCGTCAAACTGGTTGTGGAGGTGGTGTCTATCCATCAACATTTCTTACTGGTACTTATTCGTAATGTCGCACTTACTGACATACACAATAAATCTGGTCTGGTCACCGTGTATAGACCCGCCGGGGCAGTACGTTGATTTTCTTAAAGAGTTTGTACATCCGCTGTCAGACCTTTTGATTAATTTAGACAAAGAGTTGATTGCAGGAAACTTCATTCATGTAGACGATGCTAATGACACTTTCGGACTTTCATTTCTGGATTTACTAAATTCCTCTGGGCTTAACCAAAACATTAATAGACCAACTCATTGTTTTAATCATATGCTAGATCTAATTATATCATATGGTACCGACAACACTGATATATACATTATACCTCAAATCAATGATGTATACTCTACCTGTAGAACAGATCAGCTCTGTCTCCTCACATTATCGATTTGGTAGAAATATTAATCTGACCACCAAAGACAGATTCACAAGTAATCTGACGGATCCGTGTCAACATCTTACTAAACCCCTAAATGCAGATGATTTAGATGAAGTGAGTAATAGCTTAGGCATTATTTTTACCAGAACACTAGATTCCCCATCCTATTTAAAAAGGTCAGAGAAAACACCTGCACCATGGTACAATAGTCATACACACGCCCTCAAGAGATCAACCTGTAACCTCGAGCGAAAGTGGAAAAAAACTAAATTAGAAGTTTTTAGAATGTTTGTTAGATCCAATTCCAACATACTGTACAGCTGGCGAAATATTATTAATTCCTCTATGTATTTAGTTCATATTTAGGTTAGTCATGTTCATGACTTTACCCCTGAAGTTGGCAGTCATTAAGCCACTTCTTAAAAAACCTAAATTAGCTCCTAATGACATAACTAAATACAGATTTCAAACCTTTCTTTTGTATCTAAAATATTAGAAAAGGTGGCCAACTCAAGTATTCTCTGTCTAACTGAAAAACTATATCTACGAAGAATTTCAGTCAGGTTTCAGGCCCCATCATAGTACAGAATCTGTGCTAGTTAAAATCACAAATCACAATCATATTAGTCTTAACTGATCTTAGTGATCCATTTGACAATATACTGTAGATCATAATATTCTCATAGATCGCTTACAAAAATCACATATGTATTCAGAGACAGGCATTAAAATGGTTTAGATCCTACCTGTCGTAATGCCAGTGAAGAAGGGGTCCCACATGGATCAGTTTAAGGACCTCTGCTGTTCTCAATGTACATGCTTTTCTTGAGTAACATCTTTAGAAGACATGGGATTAGTTTCCATTGTTATGCTGACAGTACCCAGTTATACATCTCAAAAAAACCAGATGAAATATCTAAATTGTCTTGATTAACTGAATGTGTCAAAGATATAAAAGATTGGATGACCGACAAAAACAGTACACAAAACCTCTCACAATTCAGCTTGCATTATTATTAGACTTGGGCATGATATTAGACAGCAACATGTCCCTTGAAAATCATATTTCCAATATTACAAAAACAGCCTACTTCCGCCTTAGAAATATCGCCAAGCTTAGGAACATTCTATCGTTATCTGATGCAGAAAAGCTAGTTCATGCATTTATGACCACCAGACTGGACTATTGTAATGCATTACTAGGTGGTTGTCCTGCATCCTCATTAAACAAGCTACAGTTAGTCCAAAATGCAGCCACCAGAGTTCTTACTAGATCAGGTAAATATGGTCATATGACCCCAAAATGATCACCTTTGCACTGGCTACCTGTTAAGTCTCTCAGAAGACTTATCTGTTAAGTCCTCTCCAATCTATGAGATGATATGCGTAATGTGTAAGATGCGTAAAAAGATTGTGGAATACTTTTAAAAACAAAGGCTTTGCAAATCTCATTCACATTAGCATTTACATTTAGATTTCTTATCCATGGTGACTTACAAAAAGTGTTCATCTCATCATTTATAGTGCATAACATCTTCAAAAGATTCAGAGAAACTGGAGAAATCTCTGTGCATAAGTGATAAAGCCGAATACCTTTGTTGGATGTCTGTGGTTTTCGGGGCCTCAGATGATACTGCATCACTCATTGGCATGATTGTGTCCTTGACATTACTAAATGGACCCAGGAATACTTCCAGAAACCACTGTAGGTAAAAATGAGCTGTGCCATCTGCTGATGCCAACTAAAACTCTATCATGCATAAAGGAAGCCATATGTGAACATGGTCCAGAAGCAGCGCCATGTCCTGTGGGCAAAGGTTCATTTAAAATGAACTGTTTCAAAGTGGGAAAGTGTTCCACGGTCAGACGAAACCTATATCAGGCAAGAATGGGACCAAATTAAACCACCAAAACTACAGAAACTTATAACCTCAATGCCCAGACTTCTTCCAACTGTTAGAAGAGATGCTACACCATGGTAAACATGCCCCCATCACAACTTTTTTGAGACCTTTAGCAGGCATCAAATTTGAAATTAGCTATTCTATTGGGAATAAAATATTGACTCATGTGATTTGAAAGTCTTTTAGTATTCATTTTATTCAAATAATTTTTTTTTTCCAGAATTCAGGTTGTAATTGTTAGCACCACACTCAATTGTTTGACTCTGTTTCTGCAAAGTGTTGAAAACATTCATTTGAGATTATTATCCATGTCAACATAGCATCACATAATTCACATGCTGTAAATCTCACATTCTACCACATCCCAAAGGTGCTACTGGATTCAGAGGTGGCCACTGGGAATGCCACTAACATACACTGAGCTTACTGTCATGTTCTTGATATGACTTGTGCTTTTTGATATGAAACATGATTATGCTGGGTGTAGCTATTATACGATTGGTAAATTGTGGCTATAAATAGATGTATAATGTCTGCAGCAATACTCAGATTACTATACTTGGATTCTGTCTATAAAGCAATGCTTAACAATTAAGGGGGCAAATGTGTGTCACCAGTAGAAGTCTAAAATGTTGACACAAGGCAGGTTGAATCCATGAATTCATGTTCTTGATGCCAAAATTCTGACCCGACCATCTGGATTTTGCAGTGGAGAGTGAGATCATCAGACCAGGTGGCTCTTGGATCCTCATGTGGGATCTCAACTATGCAGTTTTGCTAAGTCTGTGACTTCCTGTCTCATCTCAGGTGCCTCACCTTGGCTGACAGGAGTGCATCACAGTGTGATCTTCTGCTGTTGTAGATTGTACCCCTGAAGTCTTTTGCCATTTTGAGATATTTTTATGGTCACCATGGTTGTAAAAAGTGGTAATTTGCGTTACCATGGCATTCCTGACAGCTATAAACAGTCTAATCATTCTCCTTTCACATCAAAAAGGCACTTCCACCTGCAGAACTGCTGCGCAGACTATTTTTTTCATACCATTTATTGTGAAACTAAAATACAAGATTGTTGTGTGTGAAAATCTCAGAGTTTCAGCAGGTTTCTGAAATAATCACAAACAGTCATGCCATGGCCAAAGATACTAAGGCCACAATTTCCCCAGTTCTGATGTTTGAGGTGAACATTAACTGAAGCTCTTGACATGTATCAGTGTGAGTTTATGCATTGCACTTTTGTCACATTTAGCTGTTTGGATAACTGCATATACTGTATACCTACAATCACATCAACTACTGCACAGATGTTTTTCAGTAATTTTCCAGAACTATTAACTATGATTGGATCACCTTCTGTCCCCAAAGAACTCAATCAGACGACTGAATGTTTAGAATCAGTGTTACATTATACCTTAGATAATGTAGCTCCACTAAAAATACAAATAATTTGAGAGCAAAATATATCTCTTTGGTATAATGATCAGACACACAGCTTAAAACAGACCAGTTGAAAACAAGATCATAAATGATGTCAAGCTAAATTGGTAGCATTTTAAACAACATACAAGGAGAATGTTCTGAACTATAGAGGATAATCATAGATCATAGAGTCTATTTAATACTGTAAAATTCACAAGAAAAAAACTATAAACAAAGAACAAAGACCAACACAGAAACTTGCACACCAATGACATGTAGTATTGAGGATTTTTGAAAATAATGGGCAAAAAATATATATATTTAAAACCAGACATTTTAATAAAAATTGATATAGGTGATATAAATACAGTATATCTGATCAGGACTTTTTTACTCGCCTTCAAGAGACAGAACTAATTTCACTAATCACTTCATCAAAATCATCTACTTGTGTACTTGTGTACTAGACTGCGTGTTTACTCAAACATTTTACTTATTTTAAAAAGAGTCTTCACACAGCAATTGTTATGTTCCTAAGTCTTTTATAATAGTAGCTATCAAACCCCTAATTAAGAAACCTGACCTCAACCCCATCAGGCCTTATCACTGTACAAAGACTAGGTAGACTTGTACTAGGTAAAGTGCTAAATGACCTCCTATAAATGACCTCCGATTGGCCTCTGATTGTCATGAGTCTAGGTGGTGGTAGTGGGTGGCTAGACCAGCTGATGTTGTTGCCGTGGGCAAAATAAGGCAGGCATAAATGCAGAGGGGTTCTTGAAACATAAAGAGTCTTTTTATTTACAAACTCAAAAACAGACACAAACAAACAAAGAAACCAAAACCACAAACTCAAACTATAACTAGGGCTCTTCAGACATAGGGAACTGGACTGGCACAGGGAAGCAGGAACTGAACACAGAGAACTGAGCGCCAACACAGGGAACTGGAACTGACACAGGGAACTGGATCTGACACAGGGAACTAAGGATGAGGAAACATGGAGCTACTATTGACCTATTAAGCACTAAATGTTCTCACATCATGATATGTGTGTGAACTTCCAGTGTTTTATGATCCGCCGTGCCTACATCGATCAAAGGGTGCAGGCTGTTTGTCAGTCCCTCGTATTATAAAAAACTACAGCAGGGCCAAGGCATTTTCACATGCCATTTTACATCCCCTATGTTATGGAGTCGCCTTCCAATTGATGTTTGGGACTCACACACAGTCTCAGTGTTTAAGTCTAGGCTGAAAAGGAGGAGTGTACAGTAAAGACCAAAGGTTTGGACACACCTTCTCATTCAAAGAGGCTGAATTTGTATTATGGCAAGAAAAAAGCAGCTAAGTGAAGAAAAAAACGAGTGGCCATCATTACTTTAAGAAATGAAGGTCAGTCAGTCCGAAAAATTGGGAAAACGTTGAAAGTGTCCCCAAGTGCAGTCACAAAAACCATCAAGCGCTACAAAGAAACTGGTTCACATGCGGACCGCCCCAGGAAAGGAAGACTAAGAGTCACCTCTGCTGCGGAGGATAAGTTCATCCGAGTCACCAGCCTCAGAAATCGCAGGTTAACAGCAGCTCAGATCAGAGAGCAGGTCAATGCAACACAGAGTTCTAGCAGCAGACGCATCTCTAGAACAACTGTTAAGAGGAGACTGTGTGAATCAGGCCTTCATGGTAGAACATCTGCTAGGAAACCACTGCTAAGGACAGGCAACAAGCAGAAGAGACTTGTTTGGGCTAAAGAACACAATAAAGAAAACTCTTTGAATGAGAAGGTGTGTCCAAACTTTTGGTCTGTACTGTATATGTGATCCTGTCTGTAAAAAGCCATTTTTGTGATTTTATATAAAATCATTCTACATATAATTTTATGTAGAAAACATTGAAACACAAAATATACTTTTGCATTGTTTTCACAGACGCATATGGACACATTGCATAGATACTATACAGACATTTCAAAGGGTAGCAGACTGTTCGTAATATCTACATTTTGTAAACAGGTAATTGATGCATCTTATGTGATGTGAGTTCTTCATGTTTTGGAGGACTGGAGAAAAGACTTAAAACTATTTCTGCCAACAAATGCACTGATAGTAAGTATTATTGGAGGTCTGTAACATTAAAATCATGTTTGTCCAATTAACAGCATTTGTCCAATCAACACATGTTGGACAAGTCTGAAATATTATTTGAAAACTTCTTTAGTTTTGTTTCAGGAATTAAATTAGCTCACGAGTTGCTAGATAAATAAACAATGGTTGTTAAATATATTTTGTTAGTTCACTATAGCACTAAGCTTAATACAGAATAGAACTATTTGACAAGGTAATGGCATGACTCAGGAGGAGGGACACATCACTCTAAAGGCATGACCTCATTCTCAACTTTCATTTTCAAGAAATGGGTCTCTTAATGTTTCATAACCAAAATTATTCATCAAAATTATAGTAATCTATGACCTGATAAAATGTTTTAATAATAATTTCATTACAAGATTGCCTAATGGCCTGAAAAACACTCTCTATTTGACTGAAGAAGGTCTATAATGGCTAAGATGTCTACTGGCATGCTCATCTCTCTCCCTCGTGACATTTTTGCCAAACGCCCCCAGCACAACCACCCACCCAGCCAGGCGCATGTGTGATCATATCAACTTAGTGACATAAAGATCTGAATGTGTGGGTGTCAAAGCAGAAAAGCAATTAAAGTGTAATTAGAGCAGTGTGTAAGCTTGGGTACATTGATTGCTTCAGTTTAAATCAACAGGCTGTAAGGGAGCATGTTCTCACCCTGAAGACAATATGATGCCACATTTTAAATGTGTATAATTACAGTCTGCTTTTAAGGTTACAGGACGTACACACTGACCTTCTCCTATCTTCACTCTAACACAAAATCTTAGGTTTCTTGGCTGAAAGACACAATAGTCAGTATTTAAAAGGGAGTATTTTCAATTCCTTAAAAATGTAGCAAATAATAAGAGACACTAATTGCTTTCTTCCAATTGATTTCTGTTCGAGATTTTCTTTCACATATCCTACCTAGCTTTTGCTGAACAGCTCATGAAGAACCGTCCTACTATAACTAATTGTATGTGTGTGCTTGAAGGATGCAGTTCCTGCTCTCTCTCTCTCTCTCTCTCTCTCTCTCTCTCTCTCTCACTCACTCACTCACTCCTCTTAAGTATTTCAATTAGTGGAATTGCATTGCAGGACCTGCAGATAATTCTCTGCTTAGGCTGCTTAAAAAAGTAATAAGAAAAAAACATACCCAGATTTTTCAGACGTTCACCAAACATTGAAACATTACAGATCAAGAACCTAATTTAAAATCATGGGGATTGGTAATTCAAACTCTGTTTTATACTAAGTATTTGCTAATAATAAGCACATTGGCCAAGAAAGCAGACTCTAGGGTGCAGCTTTGCTGTAACATCTGTCATCTTTGCAATTATCTGTTTCAAGATGCCTTTTCTCCCAGTTTAGTCATATGCCCTTTCTGATATGTATGACGTCTTATAAGTTGTATGTGTGTATAAAGCCTTCAGCTTGATATTTTCAAACTATTAGTCATTCAGCATTACTGAATGTATCAGTAGAAAGCTAAATAATTTACATCATGATGGTCATGTTATCATCATCATCATGTGTAAAGATAATGTCTTTTATTCCCCGTACCACAACCCCCCCCCCCCCCCCCCCCCTCGTGGAACAGTAGAGACCATACTAGTAACTATATGTGATTTAATTCATTAACTGATTCAGTTACAGAAACACTTCAAAATATGCAGAACTCAGCCTGGTAGATGTTGGTAGAACCACAGTACCCTGCTATTATTTGCTTAATTTATTTGCTATTATTTGATTTAAAAAATAAAGATTGCAATTATCTTTTCATCATGATGTGACACATTTTCTTCAGAGAAATGACATATCACATTTTATTATTTATTTCTCTCTAAATGTTTGTCTTTACTTAGATAATTAATTGTGCACTAAACAGTATGATCCTCTTAGCATAATTTGATGATTTTTTTTTCCTAATCAAGAAGCCATGCATTAGTATTCATAATGCAAGAAACTCCCAGGTTTCGTGGCCTTATGGCTGAGGTGCAGTTTTGTCACACAGTAGACACAGAGGTGAAACAGGAGAGAATAAGGGTCAAGGAGCTTTTGACTGCACTGACAACTCTATTTCTCTCTCTCTCTCTCTCTGTCTCTCTTTCTTTTTTTCTTTCTTTTTTCTCAGTCTTTCTCTCTCTCTCTCTCTCTCTCTCTCTCTCTCTCTCTCTCACACACACACACACACGCACGCACGCACGCACGCACGCACACACACACACACACACACACACACACACACACACACACACACACACACACACACACACACACACACACACACACACACACACACACACACACACACACACACACACACACACTTCTCCTCTACCCTTATCGTGACATTTGCCCATATATTTCCATTTCCCCTTCTCTCAGGTCATAGACTATGTTGTCTCTTAAAATCTTAGATAACTCCCATGTCAAAACAGGAATATTTTTGGATAATAAAAAGTATACTTATGGGGAGGAATGCCATAAAGCCCAGGCTTTGTTGGGATTTTCAGTGGGAACCATTTCACATTAATACTTGATTAAAATAAATACAACATGCATGTCACTGTTGAGGAACCTGATGAAATATAATATGTGGGAATAATAAGCAGGATGCAGATATACAGTATATCTATATACACAGGTTTAATAAGGGCTCTAAAAAGGGATGCAGTGATAAATGTGTTTGCATGTTTAAAACTGGTTTAATAACAGTACGTAGATAGAATAAAAACAGAGAGTTTAAGTCATGCACAGACACAAATTTCCTGGTAGGAATAAATGTTGTAATCAGGAGAAAAATATAGAAATTATAAAAAATATATGAAAAGATACTTTTCTTTTTAACTTTGCAAGATGACACAGGGTATTTAAACCAAGAGTCGGATTATGCTTGGATTATACAAGAATTCTCTGGTATAACCTATATAAACATATTCATTCATTCATTCATTCATTTTCCATAGTGCTTATTTTGTGATGAACCTCATTTACATTCGATATACTCCTGGCTGTCTTTCACAGGTTCGCTCTCACAATCACTGCTGCTAATTTGTTAAAGAGGTGTCAGCTCAGCTGAAAACCTTCTGTTGTTTTACTATTTGAAATCACCTGACATGATGGTCATTCCGAGGCTACATAAAGCTACAGCTCTTGTGTTCATACAAGATTCTTGTCTATCATTCTGTGTAATTTTGTAATAATTACATCATCATCATCATCATCATCACCTGTAGAGGTTGTGTTAATGGAAATCTAACCCATCACAACAAATCAGGTATTAAGTTACATTTTGAGTGATTTGAGTTATACATATTTTCAGATTCCTGGTTCAGTTCATTTTGATACCAGGTTTATTACAGTATCTTGTTTGGAGATATCGGCAGTAAGATTTTATTTACAAGGAAGGCCTCAGAAACATCTGCCAAAAATCTATTTTCAGAATACTTACAGTAAATGAGGATTTTTTGGTGTATTAAGAAAGAGGGAATTCTCAGCCTCATTTTGACACCAGCATTTCCCCTGACACTGCTACCCCTATAAATAAGTTCTCCAGCAGCATAGGTTTATAGGACACAAAAAACTGCTTTTCATGAAACAATTTTCTCAATACTGAAAATTTGATCAATAACAGTTACTGCACACTATTGGCCATATCACAAAACTAACCTGTATGACTTAATCACTGACTAGAATTGATGAGTCACATTTATCTAATGTGGCTGTGGACCTTATATTGATTTCTTATTATCTTTAGAAGTCAGTGGGGATTATTACTGCTAACCCATTTATACTGGCTATCCTTGCAAGAGTAAGCCTAAACCTACTGAACTGGGCAAATAACTAACAAAGAAACAAGAACATATATTATATATATTAATATAAAATAATATATTAATATAAAATATAAAATAATAATATAAAACAACATTGCATGTATCTAGCTTTTATAATGTGAAGTTTGAAGTACTGAGCAGTTTGAATCCAATCATAATAATATTTTTAAAAAAGCTGCAGATCCTGGAAAAAAGCCAGGAACTACGATGTCACTCAATGTCACAGAAAGTTATTAATCACTTTTTGGCATAAGTTCAAGGCATCGTCACAGCTGACCCGTGATGCAATGCGCAAGTTGATTAGTTAAATGAGTTCTAAATGTGTACCGGGTTTTGTGAGCATATATGCAAGGTTGGTGACATCACGTTGAGTGACATCATATTGAGTGACATCACATTGCGTGACATCACATTGAGTGACATCATAGTGTGATGCTTTAGAGAGATCACAAGCCAATCAACAAAAAAAAAGCACAGAATATAAAAAAACAAAAACATAAATAGCAATGCATGTATCTAGCATTTGTAAGATAAAGTTTGAAGTGAAGTACTGAGCTGTTTTTTTTTTATTCAATCATAATATAATTATACATGCTAATTTTAATAGTATCATCCTGCCAGAGTATTTGTCTTTATGTATTTTCTTTTATACATATTTGGCCAAGAAAAAATGTCATACACTAATAATTTATTGGAACACCTTTTGCTTTGATTGCACCGGGGACATCATTTGGATAAGCTTATGCAATGTCACAACATTTATTTCCATCCAGTGACACATTAATTTCTCTCCAAGATCTTGTATTGATGTTGGGAGAGCCAGACCTCTGATTAAAGTCTTCTCCGGCACATCCCAAAGATTCTCAATGGGATTAAGGTCTGGACTCTGTGGTGGCCAATCCATGTGTGAAAATGTCTCATGCTCCCTGAACCACTCTATCATAATTTGAGCCCGATGAATCATGGCATTGTCATCTTTGAATGTGCCTGTGCCACCAGGGAAGAAATAATCCATTGAAGGAAATACCTGGCCATATTTGTTCCTTGAAGATGATGGTTCACCATTATTTTTCCAGGTTTTAATATTGCGTGTTTCATTTCTTAACCTCATTTGAAGTAGTTACAGCAATCTTCTTAGTTGTTTTCTTTGCATGATGCAGGACAATAATTTGACCTTTCTGACACAGCGTTGTTGTTCTCTTTGCTATGACTGCAGGATATTTCTTCTGACATGTTTTTTTTTTAAATGAGAAACTACTCACTGCATCAGTCAGAGTTTAATATCTTGTTGCCAGCTGAACCATATTAATCACTGCAGCAGTGGTCCAATGGAATTATCTCATGTATTTGCTTAGTTTAATCCAGGTGGTGACTTGTTTTTTGGGGGGGGGGGTCAGCTTGTGTGCATGATACATGTCCTTTGTATGTTGTAGTGTCTAAATAGCATGTGACATGTGCATGTGTGCATTCTGGTCTTTCTCTCCATTGATAAAGGGAACCTTTCTGCATAGTGGAATGGTGTGATACATTTTTCAAAGGCCACACAGCTGCAGAAACCTCTGATTAGAGAAGGATCACAGCCCAGTTGCCTCTCACTGCATGAGGGAGGAGGGTGATGGCCACTCAGATAAATAAAAGGATTGTCTGTGTTTATCTCTCACACACAGGCTC
Organism: Clarias fuscus; assembly: GCA_030347435.1. Classification (NCBI taxonomy): domain Eukaryota; kingdom Metazoa; phylum Chordata; class Actinopteri; order Siluriformes; family Clariidae; genus Clarias; species Clarias fuscus. Next base: position 19,423,345 of record CM059220.1, read on the forward strand.
CATATTTGTTATTTGTGAGCTGATGCTGACAAATAACTGTGTTTTCATACTGTATATTTTGATGACATAAGACTACAATGTATTGTATGTGCTGCTGCAGTATGTATCGTGCTTGCTTTTTATCTTTAATTGACATTAAAGGGGCAAATATAATAAATGTATTCTTCTTACAACATTGTCAAAATACAATACAGTGTTTGATCTGAACATAACGTACATACTGTATGCCTCGTACCTCCAAGGGGGAGGATAAAATCTGCATATGGTTGGTTTTCCTTTTCCCCTCTAAGAACCTGCTGATCTTTAATTAAAAAATGTTAAAAATAAATAAATAAATAAATAAAATAATGTTGTTGCCAAATTGCTGTAATATGAAAGACTAAAATGCTCCTTTATTTGCGATGGGAATTTTTTTCATTCAGAGTTGGAATATATATAGTAAATCATCCTATAATACAGGATTACAGTACTGCATAATACAGTCACACCATTCTTATGTATCATCTGCTTAACTATTTTTTGTCATTCGGTTAGACATTTATGCGGTCCCTAGTGTAATGCACTTGTTCATGTTATAACATACACAATGCCGACTACGTTATTACATTATCATGTTATATCATGGTGTTGGCCACCATTTTTGGTTGTGGGTTAAGGGCTACTCGATTATAGGTGATAAGGTATTGCTGTTTTATCATACTGGTAAAAATCTGAGCGTTTTGGAGCTCTCGTTTTAGCTGGGAGAGCATCTAAGTTGGTATGTAGAAACAAGAAAGGAATGTTGCCACTGCTGACATTTAGATCTGCAACAAACCCTAAAAATAATCCTTCACGGGAAGGACTCGCATGAAGGACTGCAACACCTATTTTATACTTGAGGGATTTTCCATGGTAACAAAGCAACTAGAGTAATCTCTCTCTCTCTCTCTCTCTCTTTCTCTCTCTCTCTCTCTCTCTCTCTCTCTCTCTCTCTCTCTCTCTCTCTCTCTCTTTCTCTCAGGCAACACGCGAGTTACATTACATAGATTTTTTTTTCCAATTACCAAATATTATAGATGTGAAATCTGAGTGGGTCAAAAAGGTCAGAAGTATATTCATTTTATCAGGAAAAAAAATGATCTCATTTTACTCCGAGTACAGCAGTATGTTCGCTCTACCATTTTTTCATGTAGAAGTCTTATCATTTTTTGAAAGGATTTTTTATATTGTGTTTGGGATGTTTTTATTATATTACTGTTTTATGCAGTACTTATTAACAATGCGACGCCTATAATTAAAAAAGATGATAAAAACACAGAATATTTCAATTTCCTCCCTCAGTAAGAGATAATAAATGATGACAGTATGATGAAGGGATTGTAATGATCAACAGTTGTAATGCTCTACTGGTAAGAAATTACAGGTGACCTGCATTTTGTAACATATATACTGTAGACCCGTAAATCATTTTAATTCCGACATAGTTTTGGTCCATATCTGTGGTAATACATCATAAGTTTAAGACTGAAGTCATTTGAGCTTCTATACACAAATGGCCAGTTAAAAAGGTCAATATAAAAAAAGGACATGTTTCATTTTACGCTAATGATTTTAAAATTGATGGTAAAAAAATGTATCGCGTGTCATTTAGATGCAGGGCCTTTTTAATTATAGATATTTGTGACTACCAGGAGGAGTACCATGTTATACTGGCTTTGTCCTGATGAATATCCAAGCAGTAATCAGCCTTTAATCTGGATGAGTTTAGAAGTTTAATGAATTATCAATAATTCAAAGAAATTCTAATGCAATGGAAACATGGAGAGATTTCTCATATTATGTGGATTAATTACACTACTGTCAACCTTCATAACTGTCGCCCATCTGCAGGTGGAATCTTTCTTGCACGCTTTCATTCATCCCTCTGTAAGAGCAAAAGCATCCAGGTGGGAACATTTTTTAGGCTTTCATCCTTCTCCAGGTTATTGGATATAATATGTTTTATATGTTTGAGCCCGATCATGCATTCTCTCTCCCTCTCTCTCTCATACACACACACACACACACACTGTCACGCAGGGTTATTTTTAGCTAGCAGATCGTGGCAGGCACTGAAAACACTCTTTGTGGTTCTCTCTGCAGGAGGGGAGAGGAGGGTGAGTGGGTTATGGGGTGGGGATGTCTGTGTGAATATTAATGACAACGCGAAAAAGATAGAGTGCTCATTTTGTCTGGAGGATGTGCATTAACGCAGTCCTGCAGAATTGCCTCTGAATCTGTGAATAAAGCATTTAAGTTCTCTGAAAGCCACTTAAAGCCTTAGTGAAGACAAAAAGACAAGGATGCATCACTCATGTTGCATTTTAGTATTTAATTCATTTTGAATAGTCAAAGGTCTATAAACGTATCTATTGACATACGACAGTGTAAAAATGAAAGTATATACACACACACACACACACACACACACACACACACACACACACACACACACACACACACACACACACACACACACACACACACATTTGAAATCAGGAAGCTTCTGCTTAATAGTCTGGGCCAAAAAGCTACATACACTACATTTATCTCTCAGCACGTGCCGGAGACAGTAACCAGCCACCTGATATTTTTGCAGCTAAACACATGTTGCGTGTGGAAATGTGTGGAATTTGTGGCTTGCACGTCACCTTCTGACGAAGAACTGCCTTTCGATTTTTTAGATTTAAAGTGCAAATAAGCAGGATGTTTCAGCAAATTGAATGGAAGGTGTAGGTAATGCAGTGTAAGGGTTATGACAATTGTGCACCATAAAAAGCATGTATATGTGTAAGGCATAATGCATAATGTCACATAACGCAGGACTGATGCTTAGCTTTGAGCTGATTTATATTCCAAGCACGTAGGACTATTTCCGGCTGCTTTTTTATCAATGAATTCTCATGGAAACTCCCCCCTCCCTCCTTCTTCCATTCTTGCTTCCTAGCCCCCTCCATTTTTTCTCTCAGCATATCTCAACAGCTGCAGATGTAACGACATAGACAGGCACTACAGTGTCGTTATACAGCTGAGGGAACATGGTAGAAACATTGTTTGTTCTGTCTTTCTTGTCTCTTACGTCAAGCCCAGGCAATTTCTGTGGAGCTCAGGTGTCCCCGTCACTACTCTCATCATTCCTAGGGTAACGCTATTAATAGATATGAGATCGATGAGCTGTTATAAAAGAGAACTGAATAATCCTATCTGGAGCAACCAGTAAAAAGTGCTGAAAAAATATTGAATGTAAAAAGACAGGCACTGAAAGAATAGACACCCAATACAAAATAGTCTGCCATTCTGTTCACAGAGATACAAAAAATATATTTTTTTTCCCAAAAAGAATAAAACAAAAAATAACAATAAGATTACAGTGTTTACAGAACTAGAGATGAGACTCTTGTGTTCATTCTTTTTCAGTTCATTCTCTTTTATATCATAAAACGACTCTTTATCACAATATATTCAATAATCTATCAAGCTGGTAATACATTCATTTGTTTACAGAAAGTAAAATAACTCAGTATTCAATAGCACAACAGCATGACTAACTGCACATCTGAGAGTCACACACTCCGAATCGTAGGACTGTTCTCACCAGTTCTTTAGAGGTCTCCAAGTTCAGGAGGAAAGAAAGACCTGCTAATGGTTTTTATGATTAAGCACTTTCTGCCATCAATCTTAAAGCAAAGTAGGAACCCACTGAAATCACTCGGTGCTTTTACAAACACTGTGCAAAAACACCATGCAAGCACATGAGAGGACACTCATGCACATAGACGTTTTACTTCTCCACGACACCACCAAAAATACATCTCTGCAAAAAAGGATCTAACATCACACATATACCTTTACCACTCACGGTTAGAAAATATTCCTCTCAGGAGGCATGTAGGGCATTTTTTTTTATAGTAAGTATTAAGGAAGGACCAGTGTCTTCTCTAATTCTTAACTCTTTAGCCTACTCTACTCAATAGAGAAATAATTTAATCTTCTTGCTCAGGGCTGTATCTACTGACCTTAGACTTGGTTCCTACCCATATTCTGGTCAGCTCTTCTTTATCTTTATCTTTTCTATTTTTTTCTGTAAGAACTACCTTGAAAATACACCTCCTCTTCAAGTGGAATTTTGCCATCATCTCCAAAGCTGTTCTTTGGCACATTTGCCCACCGTAGTATGTATGAATGAGACTTGCAGCACTGTAAGGGGACTTGGTGTCAGAATTAGGTCCAGGAATGTATTGACATAGAGCTAACTACATTCATGCAGCATGAGTCCTCAGGAATTCTTTGCAAGAAGGTCTTTCTCCTCTAGATTTAAGGAAAGGTCTTTCAAACTTTTTCTTTGTTCTGTTTGTGTTCATACACGTTGCCGTTAGACCTCAACTGCTCCGATAGCCAGTTGTTAAGTGCTGATTTTAGATGTCCAGTACAGAACCTCTGATGTTCTAAGAAGACCAGATGCCTTTCATCAAGAAGGAGAACATTTTTCGAAATGAAGTAAGGAGAAGCAACTGAGTCTTTCCGCTGTACCTATGAATGCTTCCTGTCAGTCAAGTTAAGCATAAGAGCATCTCATAGTGTGCCCTGCTCGGCGTTGAAGAAGACTCCTTCTTTCTTCTCCTTCCTTTTCGCCCTGTGGACCCTCCAACAGGCGGCTGCCACCAGCAGCATGACAAAGCCAACTATGAGCAGCACCAGGGACACAACTTTGGTTTGAAGCAAGGTGTTGAAGGTAAAGGTGACCCCTGTGCCTGCCATGCCTATCACCAGGGAGATGACTCCGAAGGGAAACACACAGCGGTACCAGGACTTTTCCGTGCCTCCTGTGGCCTGTGTCAGCCGCTCCAGGGTCGAAAGGTTCTCTGGGGTTTTCGGGGCATTTGAGGGTGCTCTTCCATCATGGGGCAGGTTGGAGTCAGGGTCCAGTGTCGGCAGCTGTGCACTGGCTGGAGGTTGACAGGGCAGATGTCCGGACGAGCAGCCCATCTCTCAGCTGTGAGCCAGGTGAGAAGTGAACAGTTAAGGACCACTGCTGCGGCTGCGGCTGCTGCTGCTTCTGCTTATGGGGAAGATTCCTCTGCTGGTGCTCGTGCCTTCCTCTACTATCTTTGTCAGCGGGACGCATTTGCCTAAGAGGAAAAAAGAGATTCAAAAGAGATGGATTTAGAATGAGTGAGGAAAAGATGAGAGTGAAACACACAGAGGCTATAAAGGGAAGATAGAAGGAAGGAGAGAGGGAAGGAAAGTATTAGCATCATGCCCGAGGAAAAGGAGACTCACACGCGCACTCCTTCGCTGTGTGGCTGTATTTGTGGTGATAGTGTGTGTGTCTGCTCTGCTCATCTGACAGCACATTGTATGTTTTCTAGTTGAGCCGAGTGGAGTATAAGGAGCCAAGAGGAGGGTGGGGCTAATGAGAGCAGAGAGGTCTTAGATTCCTGATTGGTTGATTTGCTGCTATGACATCATATGTGGCACAGAGACGGCTAAACATAATACTGAGCTGTGATGCTTATATCCACCACCTACACTCCCACAATGCTTCTTCCTATCTGCCTATCTCTTAGTAGTCTCATCTGTTTGTGTTCTTCCCTACTTAAGGGGGGAAAAAAATAATAATTCAGAGAACACTGTAATTTCAGCATATCATCAACCTTTCATTCAGACCATGTTATCCATCTCTATGTATCATGGACTGTGTGCTTCTGTGTCTCTATCTGTCTGGCATTTAATCTGCTCCTGTTTTGTCAGTCTGCTGTGTGTATTAGAAAGGATTTCATATTGATAGGTCATATCGTTAGGACTTGTACCACCTAGATTTAATAACTTGAAGTAGAAGTATAGGAGCATGTGTGTATGTGAGTGTAATATATGGAATTTATTATGGCTTTAATGGAAAAATAATAAAGTATAGTTAGATATGAACTTCTAAATTTGATACATTAATTTTTATTATGAATATGCCCTCATTTGTGCATTCCTTGATCTCACACATTCTAATAAATAAGGGATTTCTATATATGAAAATTCAATAACAATGAGGCATAAATAAATCTGAGTTTGAATGCTGTTGTCAAATCTTGCAATATAAACATCTGAATCAGTAAATCAGTGAAACAGGGTGAAACATCCGAAACATCGGACCATATAGTGTTTCAGTGGACTGGACGCACACAGCACACTACGCATATCTTTGCCAATATGAAAAGCATCTTTAGCTCTTGCTTGCGTGCTTAAGTGCTCTCCTGTCCTCTATGATGTAATATGAAGTCAGTGGAGTAGGAGGCAGAGGAAGGAGAGTGTGCTAATGTGATAAAAATGAAATAATACTAATAATGGATTTTTTTTGTGTGTGTGTGCCAGAGAGCTTGAGAGAGGGAGATAAAGTGTGTGTGTGTGTGTGTGTGTGTGTGTGTGTGTGTGTGTGTGTGTGTGTGTGTGTGTGTGTGTGTGTGTGTGTGTGTGTGTGTGTGTGTGAGAGAGAGAGAGAGAGAGAGAGAGAGAGAGAGAGAGAGAGAGAGAGAGAGAAAGATACAAGGGGAGACCTTGACATCCACAATGATCAATGATCAGATTTATAGTCGGTTGCTCAGTTCATATTTTCCAGGGTTTCCATTGCAATGAATTTGATGAGCTTGATGGTTATGCTTTTCCTCATTAATGAGTGCATAGTATTGATTCTGTGACAAGATCCTAGACTACCCTTCCTTAGAGGTGTAATTGTAATAACCTTCAATAGCATAGGACAAGAAGAGAGAAGAAAGGACAGAAGTGCTCACCAGAGAACAGATGCCATATGTCTCTGCTTGCTGTGATTCTCCTCCTCCCCAGTGACTCAGTGATGCCACTGGCAGGCTGGGCACATAGGAACAGGCTTTAGTTTTTATCAGAACCTCGCCCACAGACCTCAGTGGGCGCCTGGCTCCACCTGTCACCCCGTCTGGTATTGGCCATGCCAGCTAAATAGCCACCCACTGGAAGCCAAGGCGTCTGCCAAGCCTATAGTTACAAATAAACTCTTAAGTTTTGGGAGATAAAGCTTGCTGGCACACCTTTACACTGCAGGATTACTGTATATAGATACACACACCTTTTTTTTTTTTTTTTTTTTTGTAGGTCAAATTCGAATTGTCTAAGCTCAGCTCAAGTTGCAGCACCTAATTGGTCGGAATCACCTGCAGTATGTGGGTGTCTTTCATTCCTGTCATTCGGGACTTACTGCTCTTAGAGACAAGCTAGACAGAGAAAGACTAAACGATGAGATAGAATGACAAGGAGCTAAATCTTATGAATGTATTTATTTCTAATCTCATACTGTCCATTTGTGGCAATACGAATGCAGCAGCAGCAACAGCAGCATGTTAACTACGCTTGGTTATATGACTGATTACCACATCAATGGAAATCAGTAATATTATCACTTCAAGCAGAACTGAAGAATGGTCTGAGAGGGCTGTGTGTCATAGGGGCAGCATCATCACAGCTGTGCACAATCCATGAAGCACTACTTGATCCACCAGACAGAACCTGATATTAGCATTACATGGAACACAGCAGCCTAAATTAATGGTCAAACCCCTGCCTCTAGAAGGCGAAGCAGCTCCAGCTCCACCCTGGCCCTTTTTTGATCAGCATTTCCAGCACTAGCTTCTTGCTCATGGGCTCATTAAAACTTAACCTCTGGGCGTCTGGCATCAATGAGTCATACTGCAACTCTTAATTTCTTTAAATCGGCAATGTTTTATTCATGCTAATCTCCTAATTACTGTTCATGTTGTCATTACTTTTGTTTGTAAGCGCATTATGCATGTATTAACCCAGTTATTGATTCACATGTACAGTATTCAATCATGGCTTTATGCAAAATCTTATTATGAGTAAATTTTGTCTAATTTTCAATAATCAAAACGATGACACAGATATGGATAAGATATAAAGTAATAGTTCTGTTTTTGTTTTTTGTGCTTACAAGACGTAATGTTGCCCAGCCTCAGCTAAATATGAACTGCATATATGACGCAATGATGGCACGATTAATTTATTATGAAAAATTCATAGCTATATCTTGACGGACATTATTAATAGAATTGATCGCTTTAGAGATGATGAAAGAGGATAGACCAGGAGGGACAAAAAGAAACTATTTCATTTTTCCCCCCGTTAATATATTTTTTTAATTTTCATCCCACACAGGTCTAGTTATGAGAAAAAATACTGGTATGTGACAGATCATCCCACACAGCTCTATTTTCGGGGTAATTGCCCTGTCCACTGTAAAAGAACTTGGGTTAGATTGTTTGCTTGCCGTAGATTTTTCATTTCCAATGGAGGGTTGATTTATGGTATAAATTGATTAATTCACTTGTATTAAAATAACTAGACACTTTAGACATTTAGACTTTATAAATTGTTACAAGATGACCTTATTGTCTGCGATCTTAATTCTGATGTACCTCAGCAGTATAAAAAACACATAGAAGCAAGCTATTGTTTGTTTAATAGATGTTATTTGTGATTAATAATATGGGGCTGAGAATTCACTCTGTGAAAGCTGAAGATGGTGGATATCTTACTGCAACTTTTCTTTTAAGCTGCCACACTGGCGCCTAAATAAACAGCCAGCGTATTTAATGGCTAATTAAGCCTGGATAATGGCTGATGAATGTCATGGAAAAACAGTTTGTTCTGATTACAAAGAAGAAGAAGAAAAAAACAAATATCCCTAGTCTAGCACATTTCTTTTAATTTAGTTCTTTAGAACAGTCATAAAATATTTTATAGTGTCTATAACATGAAGCATTATCTTTATAACGGACACGTTGGAAAACAGTGATACATAATTTGTGATACAAATTATACTTAAAATGCAAAATTGCTTTCAATCATATATACACTGGAAAATTGTTCCATCAGTCACTGACTTCTTATAGGGCATTGTAGGCTACACTAAACTAACTAGTACCACACACACACATGTAGGCTGGATATATACTGTAGAATTATATATCACATTTCCCAAGAGAGCTCTGCAACACGTTTTTTAGAAAGAGATCTCTACATATAAAAATTGTAATAAATTGTATAAAAAATTTTTTTAAATTATATATATATATATATATAAAGTATTTTGCTTTACACATGTCAGTGGCATCTCAGTAATTTTGATTCTGAACTTCTGATTTAAAGGTTAAGGAATTCAAGTCCTAGGACAAGAAGCGGCAAGTACTGCATTACTTAAGTATTAAGTACTTAAGTATTTTTTTGTGTACTTGTACTTTACTTAAGTATTTTCCGGATGCGATTACTTCTACTCACTTCATTTTTTATGAAACTCATTTTAAATAGAGACTTATTACATTTCACTACTGTATATCACAATAGCAGTCTATGTGGGAAAGATGCAAACAGAACAATTCCACCAGTCCAAGCAGGTCATTCTGAAAGTGTAGCACCAAAGTGATTGCCGGTTACCTGGACAAAGAATACGACCCACTTGGTCTCTGTGCTGCAGATTATTGCGGCTCATTTTTCAAGCCTCTCGAAAGGGTGCACTTGTTAGGGTAAGTGATTAGAAGTGATCTAGCTAACTAGCTAACATAATGAGCAAAAGAGTTGTGACCTTTTGGGCATTTGGTTTGTTTCATTCCAATAACAACAATATTTCCTAGTATGCATAAGAGCCTTTATTAGAAACCTTTAATGTCTAGTTGTAACGCATGCACACAAGACGGGGAGATTGGTTGAAGTTTTGTTTTTTCATGCAAAACAACACCACCATAAAACCCTGATTACCCCTCCACTTGCATTTCAAAGGCCAGACTCAGTGCTGCTCTTGTTCTCGGCGCAATTTTCACTGCATGAAAAAGATCACTTCCTGTGGCTACTTATTTGCCTGCTAACACACAAAATAAGCTAAATGTGTATTGTCCACCAGACGCCAGATACGTAAATCCATAGATAAGATGAAAAATAGAACAATCCTGCAGTTATAATGTATTGGCATATCATTCATCATTATTGTGATCGATATGCTTGTAGCATGTCCATGTTTAATTGTGGTTGTCTGCTTGAATTACACAGGGTAGCAATGGTAGCAACTAGCTTGCTAAGCCACCAAGGTAATGAAAGAGGCTACCAACGCAACAAATCCATCATTTACTCACTCACTCAAACACACACACACACATCATGGTGGCAGACCATTACAGGGCGCACACGTACAACACGCGCTCACATTCACACACTACAGAGCAATTTCGGAACACCAGTTAGACTAATTGCATGTCTTTGGTTTGTTAGAGGAAAACCCACCAAGCACACAGACAGGCGGGAGCTGGAGGTGCAAGGCGACAGGTGGCATCGTGCCACATGTCTTTCCTCTAATTCATGTCAAAACTTTTTGCTCTCAATATCTACTAAACCGACTTTGTGTGTAAAGTATTTAAAATACTGTTTATCAGTATCTTGGTCGCATAGCTATCCAGAAAAATCTGTTTTTCTTTTATTTGTAGAGAACATGTTGTTTTAAACTTAAAGTATGTTTTAGAGCATTCACTTAGTACTTCAACTTGAGCTAATATAAGTGCTGGTTATGTTTTTAGGCAAGTACTTTTACTAAGGCATTGAATTTGTGTACTTCTGCCACCCATGCTTAGGACATCCAGGAAGGCAGATTTATGGGTGCTGGAGCAATGGAGGATAATGCTCAACTGCTTACCTTGTATCAAGTAAAAGCTGTTCCAAATAAAACGTCTACCTAATGAATAAACATAAATGCCCATGTTCTGATGTCCTGTTTATGTCGGAAAGATAGAACAGATTTTTTTTATCACTGACTTTCTCTTCTTTGGCCCATGTTTTTCCATCATCCAATTATGCAGAGTAATGCAAAATCAAAGTAATGCAAAATCAAAGGCAGTGTCTTGCCATTTACCCATGCCTTGCAATAGATTAAACCCTGCATGACTGATGAGAAGCGTGTCAGGCTGAATACTGATTCAGATCACTCTCGATGTAAAGGGTATACAGTTCAGCCAGAGAGTCATCACTCACATTTACGCCACCATTCTCACTTGCATTTTTGTATTCTAAGACTTTACATACGCATCACAGGAAAGAATGCCCTCTATAAAGTAGTATGTTTTATGTCAGTTGCATAGACATTATTAATAAATGCTGTCATGTTTATAAAAAGAGCATCAAAATAAAAACGCCATTAAAATTGACTATCACTGTCCATATATCATTATAAAAGTAAATCAACCTCTCAAATCTAAAACAGTAATCAGGACAGATGGCAGTTTGACTTTTACAAAGCTTATCTGTGTGCCATTCATCACAGACAGTGCATTTATTTATTTATTTATTTGTAGTATGTTTTAAAACTAAATCATAATTTCTGGAAATAAATATGTGCTGCAGCAATCTGTTGATCTGAATGATGTAAATCTCAGGGGAATGAGTAAAGAATTTCAAAGTACTGTATACTTAATCCTGCTTCTCTTAAGAATACTGACTTCATCTATAATATAAATAATAATAAGACTGTTTTACAACTGGGATTAAATTCGGCATCCAGAAGTAGGGGCCAAAATGACCCTCTTAAATCAGCCAACATAAGGAAGGGCAAATTTCCTGATTGCTAAAAAGGAAATTTCAAATAATCATCACGTTGCTGACATATACTGTACAGTAAATAGCTAAGAGGAAGCGCACACAGACACACTATGGGAAAATAAGGACACCATTGCAATCAAAGATCTCTAATCCTACCAGGGTTGATTAATTGCACATGACTGAAATGATTGCCTCTTCTTTCCACATCATTATTCAAGAGAGGGTTTAAAGAAAGTCTACGCTCTCATCCCTGCTTTAGTAAACGCAGCTCATTAATTAGCAAACCGATGTTTCATTAGTATTTGTAAAATGCCAGAAATCATTGTAAACTAACCCAGCAGAGAATTATTTTTATTACCTGGTTTTTATAGCACCCTGATATTACAATCAAGCAAATACTTTAAGATGAATAGTGACGAATAGAAAAAAGCAAAATTGCCTGGAAAATTACACTATGTTTTAACCAAATGTGGTAACAGAAAGTGGTGTTTATGGAGACAAAAGCGATCACATGTGGACAGGAAAAGCAGGCATAACAAAATTATCATAAATGCTTAGAAGCGGCTGTTAATAGTGGAAATACCAAAGTCCACAGAGATGAGTGAGAGACTCATGCAGAGCTGCTGCACACCCCTCCTGGTAACATGGACTGATGTGAAAATCACAGGCTTTTTTGGGGTCATGTAATGACTCATCAGGCTCAGTAGAACACCATGGATAAAGATACACTGTAGACAGGACATGATGGACTTCATGTTCTCTGTGCAACTGACTTCCTGCCTTTTATTTTCTGCCCTCCTGCTTTTAAAGCTACAGCAGAGTGTAACAGGATTTAACACTTAGAGATCTTTAGACTCAGTAATTGGCTATTTAAAGAAGACGAGCTTTAATTATGTACTGTACATATTTTGTTTTCAGCACTTAAAATGTTATTATGCATATGCAATATGCAGTGTTCAAAATAACAGAAGTGACATAAATTGAAAAAAAAAAGTTATATGACACTAGCTGAAGGTATAGTATGGGAACAGATTTGGAAAGGCACACTTCAGAGTTCAAAAACCAAAATGGCCCACAGCTCCATCCAGTGGCAGAAACATATCAAGAAAAAAGGTTGTCACACATCCGTGACTTAAGATCTCTCTCTCTCTCTCTCTCTATATATATATATATATATATATGTGTGTGTGTGTGTGTGTGTGTGTGTGTGTGTGTGTCTGTGTGTTCATTCAGCTGCTTGACCATCGTACACACAGTATGCACAATATTGCACAAAATGTCTCCTTACACAATTATGCATACTTGTTACTTTCCATATACTGTACTGTATGTGTATACATATAGCCCTTGTGCATATGCGGTTTATTTATTGTCTACTTTTGAAAATTTATTTATCTTATCTTGTCTTAGATCCTAACAACAAGTCCCAGTCCAAATAAATTTTAACTAAACATCAAGGTATAATAAATGAACCTTAATCTTAAACACACACACACACACACACACACACACACACACACACACACACACACACACACACACACACACACACACACACCCTCTCTATCCCATAACTAAATAAAAATAAAGAGGTTTAGGGGAAAAAAAACATGCCTTCATTAATTACACTATAATTGCACTATAACAATGAACTTAAACAAAACATGATTTATGGCAAGTCTCAAGAAATGTTCTTTAAACCTATTATTTTAATGTATGTTTTTTTTTTATCAATCGATAATTAAAGTAAAATGAAATAAAATATATTATTCCCTGAGTTTTCCCAAATAGAAATTTGAAACAAAATGAAAATCAATTGTGCTCTGAATTAAAAACAATTGAATGATTATCCTAATAGTCATGCTCGAAGGGAAAATCATCATTACAACATTATCTTTAGTGATTTATCTTTGTTGTTTGTAGGTCACAACGAACTTCCAGGTCTCCACCAGCTGAGACATCGCAATCTCATCTGGGAAGGCCTCCTCGACGTCGAGAGGAACCTCAAGATTTTTGCCCTCTATGTAGGGGGCCAGCGTTTCTTTAATGCTGAGGAAGAGAAAAATAAATCAGTTTATCAAACATGTTAGTCTAGTAGCTGATGTCTACTAGATCCATCTCAAGTTCTCACCTCCAGGAAGGGTTGAAGGTGTCAGTTGCTCTCTGGCTTTTCAAATTCAGCAACAGGAACTCATGCATTTCAAGAAACCAGGTATCCCCAGAGCTCTTAGACAAGAAGTTAATCAGTAGCTTTTTCTCCTTTTCCCCTAGTACCTGTTGATAATTGTTTGGGATCCCTAAAAATGGATCCTGAGTAGAAAGAGAAAATATATGAGAAGAGATCATTTGATATACCTACAGTATGTTCCATCTGATAAGGGGAATTTATTTCTATTATATTCTAGTATTATTTTGTATTATGGGAAAAAAGTGATTTATTACCCTCTTAAGGCGAAGCATATGCTCAGACTTGAGTGAGGTAAGGAGTTGCCAAAGAGCCAGACAATGCTTCAGACTACATCTGCCCAGAGCCTTCACAAACCATAATGGAAGAAAAAACCCAGTGTCTCAGATAAATCATTAAAACATGCACTGATACAAATTATAGATTACTTATCACTCATCTTATGTTGTAATAAATTCTATTTATTGTTATCGATTGCTTGCATAAACTCCGACTCACCTTAAGGATATGAGGGGCAGTCTGATTCTCCATGTGTAGTCTTTTCTCAAGGTACTCCTCCAGGGACATGTGCTCGTCTCCTCCAGTCATAGCCAGAAAGTCTAGAGCAACTTCCACGGCTGACAGCGCCTCACAGACGTCACTGGGAGACTGTAGCTCGGATATCAGGCCAGTAGAGCTCAAAGAGGTCAGGGGTTCCTGACAATTGCACACAAAAGCTCAAATGTTAGTGCCATGAAATTCTAAAGCTTAATGTGTTACCATGCTTTTCATTATGTACTATACATTAAACAATCCACATGGGGTTATCATCAAGAGTTACACTTTTTTTTTATGCCTGCCACCATCTACAGACTTTTAATAGTTAATGTCTGTGATAAAGGTTATATACAGTATATATTTAACACCTGTTTATTTTCTCTGGAGGATCAATAACTGAAAGAGAATTGAAATCCATGTGTGTTTCTTACCTGAGCCACTTTTTCTCTAATTTCTTTGAATATATTCTCATAATTCCGTTCTTGTCTGCTGACCAGAGTGGGAATTCCCTGTAATAAGAAATATCATATACAGTAAAAAATACAACAAATATTACACTATAATATGGTACTTAATATGAAATACTTCATATTAGTAGATGTTCCATTTCATGAAAAACAAAAAAAAAACAAAAAACAAATGACACCACATTACAATATGATATGCAGCACCCCGTTATTTTCCTTTTCTTCCCATTACATTCAGTTTGATTCAAATAAGTATTCATCACATATTACTACGGTTCACTTACAGCCAGTGTGATTTGGGGTTTGCCTTGTAAGAAGCGAGTGAAGACCTGTTGCTGGATCTTAGGTAGGTCGTATTCAGATACCGTCTCCTGGCCACGCTCCATACTGTACTGGCAGTTAGACAGCACCAAGGGAAGCAGGTCTCTGTCCACCTCGTACCGGATCACATGCAAATCACTCACTTCTGCAAGGCTTACCACATATCTGTGTGGAAGGACAAGCTTTTAATATCATTTATATGTTCTAAAGTAGAAAAATCATACTAAAATGCTAAGAAAGTACTGTGTGTAGTTACCTATTACTCTCCCCTGTGTGTTGACCGGCTTCACTGATCAGCTGGTTATGCAGAGAGACAAGGTAGCTGAGAAGTGCAGTAGCACACAGCCCTGCTCCCTGCCTCCGAGGAATCAGCACTTGCAACTCGCTGCCCTCATCAAGATCCACACTGCAGTAATCTCCTGGTACACTCACCTCATCTAAACAGATATACCAAACACTTGACTACAGATGACTTTTTATAACTTTGTGTAGGAGTCTTAGACTGTGCTTGTAGGTGTGAGAGTAAGGAAGCTCAGTGAACTGTTGTTCTCTAAATAGTACATGTGTAACACTCACAGTTGGCCAAGGACATCCGCAGCTGATTCCAAGAACTCAGGAAAATTTGAATGCGCTTCTCGTACCAGCTCTTTACAGATCCTAGTGAAGCACAAAGTGATGTATTTATAGACAGACTGGCAAAATTCAAAATTGATTCTTGAATGCGTCTAAAACTCTTCAAACATCACGCTGTGTTTCTTTGTTTCTAATGTGTGAGGATGTAACTTACCCAATGGTTGTTTATTAATAAAATCCTTTATTGTTCCACAGATCATATCAGGAACATTCTGAAACTTCTTAACTAGATTTCTCTGCAGAGCCAGTATGTCTGGAAGCAAGCAGACCTGCCGGAATTCAGGCTCCTTCACAGCAAAACGGAGAAAAGACAATCGCATATTTGTCATAAACCTACAGATAATTTCCACACCAAAGACAAAGAATTGTACTAAAGAAAGACTGAAATGAAGATGCAAATAACCTTCTGTAGAAACTTCCATAGCAGAGGGAAGTAATCTTTGCCATCGTTCTGCTCGACGATGTGTGTGAGGCTAAGTAGAGACCCCTTCTCCCTGCAGCTCCATACAGCAGAACTGTGGAGTACTGACTGCTGGGGCAGGGAGGACAGAAACATGCGCGGATCTCCGTACATCAGCTTCAGGATGGGATCAGATGACACACGGGCATCACCCCTCATGGCGTCATTCACCTTTACGAGCTTACGTTCCAGCTTCTATAAATCCAGCATATGAAAAATCCTAGGATTTAGCTTTCATGACCATAATGCAAATATAAAAGGTTGAACATAAGATGTGTGATATGAGTGGCATATTGATAACTTGTGCATGAAGGAGTTTGCACTGGTGGCCTAAAAGTCTGAATCCATAGACAACTTTATATAATATCATGTTGAACATTGATATATTTCTTTTATTTCCCAAAATGGCTTCAAAATTAATAATGGAAGATTGAATGGAACCAGACCTAATACAACTGAGTATGGGAATTGGCCCAAAACAATCACTGCACTAAAGAAAGAAATCATCTCTGCAACATCAGTTCTCATACTGTAAGAAGTGCTTAGTGTTCTTCTATTGCGTGCATACTCAGGTGCCAGAAGGTCAGAGAAGGTCAGTTAAGCATTTGCATTTTTAAGTTTAAATATATAATTGCATACAGGGCAGAATGGTGGTGTAGCGGTTAGCATCGTGGCCTTGCACCTCTAGAGTCAGTAGGCCGAATCCTGCCTTCGGGTCTGTGTGCACTGAGCTCTCCTCGCTTGGTGGGTTTCCTCAAGCTGTTCTGGTTTCGTCCCACAGTACCAAAACATGCAGATTAGGCTAATTGGTGTTTATAAATTGCTCATAGTGTGTGTGTGTCCTTGTATTTGTATCCTGCAATGGATTGGTATACCTCCACACAGGGTGTACCTCCAGATTTTTGGGTCATTCTTCAGGTGAAAATTTTTTATTATTCATAACCAAATTAGCAATATGCCAGTGTTACACCATCAATTTACAATCACAAGTGAATAAAAAAACTTCAAAATTCAATATACTGCATATCTCTTTGTAAAAAAAAAAAAAAAAAAAGTGTATTGTCCTAGTGCTTGTGTAACAAATCAGGGCTTGCCTTCAATTTGGGGTTAATGACATTATGAGCCATGGTGATCTCCCAGGCATTCCTGGCTTCCTTTGTTGAGAGGATATTATCATAGCCAGCAGGCCCTACACAAAGGACATCGTTATTTTCAACAGGTTAATAAAGAACTTAATTTGTTGCAATCATTATCTCATATGGCAAGTCTTACACTGAACATTCTGAGGAGGCTCCAGGGCCCAGCTGAGCATCAAGTGTACAGTAGTCACTGTGTCATCAACGCCTTTACCCAGAGCCCTGCCCAGCTGCTCCAAATCCTTCATCAGATGGCTTATTAAAAACTCACAGGGATCCTGTACTGGAGGTTGGATGATCTGTGCGATATACTGAGCCTTTATGGCAAATGGAACGTATGCAGACATTTTTTAGTGTAATTATGAGGAATTAATGGGAATTATAAATGACATTAGCGTAAACCAATGCAGTCCATTAGTGAATATACCTGAGACTGTTCTGATGCTCCAAGCAGCATGGCCATATGGGTAATCATTCTGACTAATGTAAAAGGAGTCAAAGAGATGCTTTTTGTGTCCAGTGTATCTGGGTTATCTCTTCTCTGTGGCGCTCCTAGAATGTGCCCTGTCTGAGACCGATCCCCTCTACAAAAGATTTACTAGTGTGAGATGTTATTTTCATGTTTAACTAAAATCTCATTGCTTTATTTTACATTTGCATTATATAAGTTTTGTCTACATTCATTAAATGACTCACTCTTGACGCATTTTATTGAAACCTTGCACTGGTTGATGACTGAGTCCTCCCACAGTTGCTCCACACTCCAAACATCTCCCCATCCGAGTAGGCTTGCCACACTGCAGAAGACAGCAATTTAGAGAAATTACATTAATAAATGACATTTCTAGAAATGAATTAAATAATATTTTTACAGGATGCCCAAACAGCCCAAAACTAAAGGAAAAGAGCATATACCCAAATGAAACTTTAAGATTACATGTGATCCATATCCTTAATAACAAATGACATGGCAAATTAACAAAGAACAACCAATGAGCTGACAGAAATATATATGCAATAAAGTCATATACTACATCAACCGATCAGTCATGACATTACAATCCAAAACGTTATGCCCAGTATTGTATAGGTTCCCCTTTTGCCACCTGGGCAGCTCCGGCCCCTCGGGGCATGACACCAAAAGACATCCAGATGGTGTGCTGTGGTGTCTGGCACCAGGATGTTGGCAACAGATCATTTGGGTGCTGTGGGTTGCAGTGTGGGGTGTACATGGACCAGACTTGTTTGGCCAGTGCATCCACTGAATTGAATACTTTGCCGATTGGGTCCCAAGGGCATTGGTGGCTCAATGTTAGGTTTCTTGCCTGCCATGTGGAATGTCTGGGTTCAATTCCCAGCCAATGCCCAAATCCCAGATACTGGATGCAATGCCAGTCCCAAGCCTGGATAAAATGGGAGGGTTGCATCAGGAAGGGCATCAGGTGTAAAACCTGTGCCAAACTTGTGTGTGGATCGGATGGTCCACTGTGGCGACCCCTTGCTGGGAGCAGCAACAACAACTTCGCCTATTGGGTCCCATGCTTGTGTGTTCTTTCTATCTAGGCCAACAGTTACTTTTTTCCAGTGAGTTTTGCTGCATTGAGTTTTCTGTGGGTTTGGACTGAAGGGGCTGGCCTTTGGTTCCAACTGGCAAAAATAAGCCCATGGTCCTATCACCAGTTTACTGGTAAACTTGATAATCAATGTTAATGTGTTAATGTTATGGTTAATATGTGTATGAAGTAGGTAGGATATTTTCTTAGTGAATGTGACATTGTTCCTTTTTTGTTAACTAATTTAATTGAAATCTTACTTCCTCAATCATTTCAACAACAATCATTTCACTGTTGGACACTGTTGTGGCACAAATATGTTTAAAGAATTATTTCAATTCAGTAATTTCAGTAAGTAAATACAACCATTTACAACATGTTTAAAAACATATGTTCATATGGCACCAGGGCAAACTATAAATAAAATTTTGCAAACAATATTATTCAAATTGACCAAAAAATAAATCAATAAAAATAAAATAAAATTATGCAACAGTTACATTTTACATTTGAAACACTCAATTAGGCTATTAGCTTCAATAACTTAAAGCGGTTAAAGTAGTTCAATGTCACTACAAGGTTATGGAACACCACCATATCTTCAAAAAAGACAGCTACAGCTTACCTTGTCCACGACACACGGGTGGCCATTGGGACAGGCTATGATAGAATAAAGAAACCAGTTTCAAATCTCCAAAATAATATAAAGACTATGAAGTTCAACATGAATAGAAAATAGCATAATATAATGTGCAGATGCTCAAATACTTTTTATTGTGCAAGACCCTCAAAAATAATTTTCACAAAGAGCTAAATTGTTTGTTCTACTTACTATACCAAGTGTAACCAAGAGCCTTTTTTGCTGTGGCCAACATATCTTCAGGCATTGTGGGTATAAACGCCA
Source organism: Clarias fuscus (assembly GCA_030347435.1). Lineage (NCBI taxonomy): Eukaryota > Metazoa > Chordata > Actinopteri > Siluriformes > Clariidae > Clarias > Clarias fuscus. The sequence continues at coordinate 19,443,175 of CM059220.1, forward strand.
TCTGTACAAATGACAGAATAGAAACATAATTACATTGCTGAAAGTGTATATATTGCAAAAATCTAATTTCAGAGTTTACTGCAATAGTGTATTAAGGGAACCAGGATGACGTGTACCTGCATGGTAGCGGGGGACAATGTCAGTTGTACAAGGGGAGCCAAAACACCCCCAATCCCACACAACAGTACAGCCTTCAGATGGATGCTCAGCTCCGTGAGGGTGAGTACTGTGTTTGACTGACGCCTGTCAACACTTAGGTTGCCAAGCCTGTTGTTTACCAGAGATTCAGCAAACACCTTCATCTCTGGGGTGAAATATTGTAAGCCATGGATGTAATCCTCAAGAGCTTGGCGTTGCTACGAAAAATAACACAGCCGATTACTCTACATGAAATTTAAATATTGTGGATGTGCTAGATTTTCTGCTTATGATTTGACACAAAATACAAAAACCACAAACCTCTGGTTTGGGATGAAGGACTGGGTTGGCTGCTTTAAATAGACTGGTAACTTCTTGGAAAAGGGCCAGAAGGATATAAAAGGCCTTTCTTTTTGGAGTACAAGTACACGTCTATATATATGAATAATAAAGTATACAGTATATCAAATTAGAGCCAAGCATTTAACGAAATAAAAGAAAAACAAACCAAAAAGGAGAAAAGAAATTACCTCAATGGCTTCATCTATGATTTGTGCTTTAACCTCAATTACAGCCTTTGCAACTGCCTCACGTACAGTTTTATAATCTTGACCATACACGAGGTACTGGTCCACATGGCCCTCATTTTCTTCCTGAAATACATGATGGTTTCAGCATATTAGTTAATTTTTTTTTTTAAGCAGAACTGGTTCAGCAGTTTCATGTATACATTTTAAATGGAATGTACTGTACGTATGGAACATGATAGATATTTACAGCTACCTGCTGTATGATTTCTTGCGGAAAGAGCCATTGGAACTTGGCGTCCTTTTGCATTCCCCGAGCAGCTTCAACTCCCTGCAGGCTGCAAATCTTTCTGATCAGGTACACCCTGTACCAATCATTCTTGCTCTTTTGACAAAGCTCAATTACTATGGCTAAGAATTCCTCCTGGTGTTTTTCCATGCTTCCTAAGAAAGACATAAAGTGATAAAAGGTGAGATCCACACATAATGGTAGTAATCTTCTTATCAACACACATCCACTAGTTGTATAGAAGTTTTGTGGAACTAACCATTGCTTGGTAATGTGGTGAGCAGCTGAGCACCCATGTCTAAGCATATACGCAGCCTTGCAATCTGCTTCAAGCTTTCTATGGAAATCTCCTCTGTGGCCACCCTGCCTGTGTGCAAAACATTTTGCAAGACATCCCTTCCCTCATGCAGGCATGACGTCTCCTTTTCCATACAGCTCAACTGCTTTTTCTCAAACATGGAATCCTGAAAAAAAGAGAGTACTGAAAAAGTTGCTGCAAATTATCAGTGTTTTGGATATTTATAAAACATCGCATCATTAAAGTGTTTTATTCTTCTTACACCATAGTACGAATAAAGTTGTATTTATATTTAGATATAAATATATCATCAGTGTTCTTACCTCAAAGCAATTGACGTACAGAGCATATAGTTCGGTTTTATCAGCGCCATCCAGAATTTTGCTTTGTAGAATATTCGTTAAGTGCTGTTCAAGGTATTCTCTCACCTCGTCAAAGCTGAAAAAATATGCATATTACACATGTATTCCATTTTTTATTCAACAATATTTTATCTATATATCAGACTGCTTAAAATATATCGTAATAAATCCACAAAGAAAAGCGCTTTTGATGATGCAGTGTGACAAGCAGCTGGGTACCACATGATCACTGAGCAAGAAGCACTGAGTAATTCATACATATGCATACACACCTGTATTTGAGCAGAAGTTTAAGCACCATAGACCTTATAATAGGATTCCTATCCACGCACTCGTTGAATGGTGACAGGGCTTTGGTGTGAATATGACTGTGTGCTGATAGAGAGGGTGAGAAAAACATCTTACTATCATTTGCCGTATAAGACAGTAAGGTCTGATTTTTGTTCTTTTATTTTATTATTTATTTTATCTATCTATCTATCTATCTATCTATCTATCTATCTATCTATCTATGTATCAAGACAACACATGTCATATATTATAGTTTTCCATGTGCTGGCTGATGAGTTACTAATTAACTGAAAAACTAGTGAAAAACTGGTTATGAGACAACAGAATTTGGCTCCTGGAGCCATGGCCATGACCTAAACCCAATGCAAAATTGTTGGACAATGGTGAAGAAGGCAGTAGCAATCAAGAAACCATCTCCTGTACATGATCATCAGAAAGCAATCGAACAGGCGTTTTATCTGCATACTGTATATATACAACAATTAACACATCAGTAAAGGCATTCAGTCATACAAAATGGCTTACCATGAGATAAGGAATCTGGTTTTGCCTCAACCATTAGGAAAGACAACAGGTGCAGAATGACAGCTCTGGATGGAGGGGAATTGTCCTTAAAACAAATGGTGGACACTACCTCTATAAAAAAGGCGTTGCACCGTTGTCTGAACTGGGCATTTAATTTGAGACATGCTCTGCAAAATCATAATTCATAAATGATTACATGTTCACAAGTAAGTGATCTTATGCTATTTAAGCAAAATAAAACTACTGGTATATTATGGCACAAGTGTAGAAACAGACAAGACTGACCGGTACTCCTCAGAGACTTTCTGCTCAAAGTCATCTGGCACTGGCTGGGTACACATGGCACAGTACATCTGTCCTGGAATAAGCCACCTTCTAATGCAAGACTGGCAGAAGACATGATTGCATGGTAGTTCCACAGGGTCTTGAGGTTCTACCCTACATACAGGGCATGTCTGGAGGCCAAACCTTTGATGCACAATGGTTTAACATATTAAAATCCGACTAAAAAAGGCTCAATAGGTCATGCAAGCTTCAATGGGGTCTTACTTAAACAGCAAATCACTTGCACGTTCCTTGCAGGATCTGAGTATGTCAATGACAGCCAGAAAGGTTTTCTCCAATTTCATGTCCGAGCTTTTCTCAAGTACCTGTGAAAAAAATAATAAAAATGAAATCTAACCCAGTGGTGCTACAAAAAAACATTTGGGCTACGTTTCAATCAGTGAGGAGGATAATATTATAGTGAAATGTCTTATTTTACATACTAATACTGGTAATATGTTATCATTTAAAATTAGTGATACTGTCGTTTGTACAGTGGGCAGATTAGGGCACTGGTGGCACAAACGGTTAAAACTCTGGGTTCCTGATTGAAAGGTTGCGGGTTCCATCCAACTGGCCACCGTTAAGTCCCTTAACACTGTCTGCACCTATCCTCGCTGACCCTGTGCTCTGACCCTAGTTTCCTAACTGGGATATGTGAAAAAAATATTTCACTGTGCTGCAAGTTATATGTGACAAATAACTGAATCCTACAATGTCTTTTTATGTGTACTACATCATACATGGTTGAGCCAGGACGGGACTTAGACAACGCTGGTGTTGGTTTAAGAAGAACATACAGAAAGAGATTTATTTTTATATCATATTTCGCGGTTATAAATATAGCTTGGGGCTTACTTTAATTACTTTTCACACTATCATCACAAGAAATAAGTGAGAAATGTTTTGCTGTGATATAAGGGCAGTTTGCTTCTTTACCTTCCCGAGGTTTCGAGAGCAATCCATAACCAGTGGTTTTAGCCTCTCGTCTTCAGCCTCAATATCCAACAGTATGTGCTCTACAAACAGAGCCAGGGTGAAGATGCGTCTCCATCGATTTCTGGTACACACATGATATGCGTTTTAAGAACAAGTAATATAAGAAGAAAATGGAAATATTTGTAATCGTACTACTAATTATATAGCACCATGACTCATAAAAAACATAAAAAGTAACATTGTTAAAAGAATAATCTAATTTAAATCACTACATTAATCTAATCCCCCGTTCACTCAGACAGCCCTAGGCCGAGGAAACTACTGAATTATGCAATGAATCACCATAAATGAGAATGAAATCTTATCACTGGAGAACAAAGCAAACTGCAAATTGAAAGAGATTGTTTTGTTGAAGCTTACTGGATGAGCTTCACCATTTCACGACTCCTTTCCCCATACTGCTTAAGGCTCTGTTCAGAGCACACCACTTCAATAGGGACTTGTAGTTTCATCACTTGCTTCAGCCAGAGTTTAGGGTTAAAGTCCTGGTTTAAGTCCTGGGGATCTAGGTGCTCAAGACAGGCAAGAGCACCATACAGATCTGAAACCTAAAAATATGCACACGTGTTAAATTAATGAGTCTGAAAGTCTCTCCAAACACCAATTTTATATTATAAGTCATTATGCGGCTTATACGAAACACAGGATAACGAACAAAATGATCAGCTGTTATTGATACCGTTGTTATATATTACTAATAGAAGAACAATTACAACACAGTAAAGAAGTTTTCTAATAAAATATAAACCATAACAGAGATCCTAGTGAGAAACTGACTCTAGATACTTAAAATAATAGTACCATCTCGGCTCTCTGCATCACGTGTGGATTTCCCTGTAAGCACATGACCACCTGGGGCAGGATTGATATCATCCTCGAGAAATTCTGCAGTCGTTTCTGGAATTCGTGATATGCAGTGTGGACGAGTGGCAAGGAGACTTCAGTTTCCAGTGAGCTGCCTCGCCTCCTGAACACCTCATTTACACAGCTCATCATGGCAGTGCACAGCGACTAGAACAGAAAAAATCAACATTATGATGTTAGATCAGATAAGAACAAAGGAAATCCTATAAAATGTTTTCAGCCACAAACAATATTAAACCAAAATACTGAATTAGCTTACTTGTTGTTCAGCAACGTTTGAAATTGTCATTGTTAAAGCGACAAAATCTTCAAGATATCTTTGGAAAAATTCTTTCTGCATCTTTTTGTCCACCGTTGCAAAATATTCGCCTAGTACCGTCCGCTTGAAGACCTCCTCAAACTGTTTATGGGAATGATCTAAGATGGAAAATAGCTCTGTTTACAATATTGTTAATCATACTGCCCACATTACTCACCTTCCGCTTTATTAGGAACATTTGCTCAATCAAGAAACTTGATTGAGCAAATGTTATAGTCTACCTGTATCTTAATGATTTTCTATAGTCTACCTGTATCTTAATGATTTTTATACACAGCGATGCAGTGTATAAAAATCATTAAGATACAGGTAGACTATAGGTAAAACAGAATATAGTAAACAACATGTCCAAGATTGTCCAATGCTTGCCAGCTTCAGCAAACCGGTGGCTCAATGTAGTCTCAGATTTCAGTTCTTGCTTGACAGGAGTGGAATTCCAAGTGGTCTTTTGCTGTTTTAGCCAATCCAGTTCAGGGTTTGTTGTGCTGCATATTCTGAGATGCTTTTCTGCTCAACATGGATTTTCATTCCTGATAGCTAGAATGTATGTAATGTAGTCTTGCCAATCTCATTTCATTTCACAATAAGAGATAAAGAAAAACTTTTACATATGCGGAATTGCCACTCACGTACGTTTTTTTTTTCTCGTTTTTTGTTAAAGCTTCTGTGTAATGTGTAAAAAATAAAGCGCTTGTATAAGCACTTGAAGATTGTATAAATACTCAAACCAGTCCATCTCGTGCCGACAACCATAACATGGTCAAAGAAGTCTAATTGGATTTTCCCTCCATTCTGATATTTGTCACGAACATTACGTATAGCCCTTGATCTGTATCTTCATGACCGGATTGGGATTTATACTGTATAAAGACATTCACCCTCTCTCTGTAAGGTGTGATCCCAGAGGTCATCTAACAGATCTTTAATCCTCCAGCTGAAGGGCATAGCACAGGACATAGTTCTTCCTGCTGACATACGGCTTTGGATGTGGATGGTCTGTGACTTGGAGCTGTGCACAAACAGTAAACTTTTTGTGTAAATTCAGAACAGTATTTATAAAAAGTATTTTTTGTCATTATGTCATTATATAATACAATACAAATTAAAGGAAACACTTGCCCAATGTGATCGTGTGGAATGTCCAGCAGTGTTTTGTGTTCAAATATGAGAAGCCAGAGAATTTTTACTTCGTCCTCGCTATTAAGATCAAGCAAGAGGTCCAAATTGCAGTTACGGTCAATGACAGATATCAGCTGTGCTAGCAAAGGAGTGACCACTGCCTGTATGCGACGCCAAAGTGTGTGTCTATCAAGAAATATTCACAAAATAGTAGATGCTGCAATACTGCACAATAAACATACAATAGGATGTGACCACAACTGCTCTTTAAAATCATAATCATAATTACAATGCATAAAAGCTACACAGTGCTTATACTCCACAATAATGTGCGCTTACTTAAAGGTTCCTCCCTCTTGGAGAGCCTCAATATTTGACGCTTCCCTGGACACCCAGGATTTGGGCATATCTGCAATGTCCTCACGTGTTTTCAACAAGTGATGAAGGCGCTTTTTCAACGTCTCCATGAACTTAACTGTTGTATAAAAGAAAACATACTTTGATAAAAAAGGGACTTCCTCAGCAAAAATGAGACATAGCTAAGAACTCGATAGAAAACAGACAAACCTTTTAGTGTGTCACTGTTGTCCAAGAGTGTAAGCAAAATGTCCACTCTTTTTGTACTAAGAATTCCTTCATCTTCAAAATCCCTTAACATGCCCACAGAGCTCTGGACACAACTGCGCAGCAGGGCTGTTGTATCAAACTCCTTATACATTGTCTAAAACACAATCAGTGCTGATATAGCATTGAATACTACAAATAACGACTGCTATTTATGACAATGATGCTATACGTACCAAATCTTCAGAGGTTTCTTCTATTAGAAATAAAAACAGCTAATCTTATAAATCTATTTAAGAATAAATAAATAAAAACTTTTATATTCAGATATTGATCCTAAATTTGATATGGAATAATACCAGAGGTTTCCATTGTAATGTTCTCAAAGAGCTCACAAATGGAGACATTTCTCAGACTCTGGACATCTGATACAATCTCTTGGGAGCTTCTGAGGTCATCAATGTGCACTGACATCCAATGCCCTATAAAATACAAAAAAGACATTCATGACATATTATCGGCTATATAATACACTCATATAAGCATCCTCATTGTAGGGAATGCATACAATCATATTGTTTCATTGGAAGCTCATTCTTAGTAACCAGGCTCATTCCAGGCATTATAGTGTTTAGCACTGGTAGGAATGTATTAGGAAGAATAGTAACATTGGGACCATGGTGTACCCTGCCTCATGTCCCCTCCAGGCCACCTGCAACCCTATACAAGAAAATAGGTACAGAAAAACCTTGGATTGCAAGTATCTCGTCTGCTTGTATTTTGCAAGATGAGCAAAAATATTTTTTATAAATTTTATCTGTATAAATGTCAGTTAACTGTTAACTGTCTTGAAATACGTGTAGTACATATGCACTTTGTTTGCCAAGCGGCACCTGATCACAACTGAGCCAATTGTTTTTCTCTCGCGCGCGCACTGCGGGATTGTGGGTAATCGTCTTCCATGATCGTTCTGCGCGTGCATCACTCGTATAGTCAACATCCATGGACACGTGTTCACTAAAGAATTGTGACCAAGTGTGTGTACTTTAGTAACTGTACTACAGCAACAGCCCCCGTAAAAAAAAAAAGTTAAAAAAGCAGTAGCAGCGCAGGAGATTAATCTGTTTAACGACAATACAACAAACATTGTGTGTGTGTTTGTGTGTGTGCTTCAGAACACATTTTATAGTATATAAATATATATTAACCTCCATGAAATCCAGTGTAGAAAGTTCCTCCCTCCATTCTTGGTAATTTGATGATGAAATACACAAACACCCTACAGTCCACTACATGTTCTGATCGGATGATTTCATTCATGGAGGAGTACCTGCATGGAAACCCAGTTGTTTTTGCTATTACATATTTTAATTACTATGCAATCAGTGGTAATGAATATATATCAGGGACTGTACCCCATACCTTGCAGATGCAAGAAGATTTGGACTTGCAGGATCCTCCCCAAAATCCATTTGAACCAGAAGGATCTTGTCTGCGCCCTGTGTTTCAAGGAATTGCCTGAAAAGACAAATAACAAACAAATTAAACACCACCACCAACAATAAAACTTTTTTCTTCCCCGTGTATATGACCATATGGGATATTGACCATAGTAAGTGAATAAGAGAAATTAAAGTGGTACAGATTATACAGAGTATACCTTATTTTTCTTAGGAAAGAAAACTCTGTCTCAAATTGTTGAAGTAACAGGTGATCAATATTGTAAATCCCTGTTTGGTACTCAAGCTCCTTGATATCTGATGCTGTCAACAACCTTGAAAAAGTTGTAACCTTCACAAAGCACAACATATTACAACAGTGAATATTCTGCATCTTAACAATAAAATTAAATACAGCACAAGAAAAGATCGAAATTCCTACCTCTGTAAAGATGTAATTGTTACGATGCCCCTTTGGAATATGAGAAACCATGAATTCTGCCAGAGAGTGGTGTTTCTGTTGCTCAAAATATATACTGAGAAGTTGCGCTGTCTCTACATCTGGCAAATCAGTATACTGCAACCGTACCACAGAATCTGGGGTGGCACAATTTAGTAAGACATACTTAGCTTCCTTTAACAGTTTGTCTTGGATGTCTGCATCCTCATTGTCATCTCGTAGTTTCTCCGCTACTTGCAATATCACAGAGGAACAAGTATCTGAATGGTAACCAATGAAAACATCCCGAGGCATGTACTTGTGTGAAATAGAATGCTGATTTTTTGAAGCCACAAAATGTTTGACCCATCTCTGCAGGTGTTTGACAGTTTCTTTCTGACTACTCAGTAGGACACTGTTGATGTCAAGGTAATGTTTTTCGAATCTGTTAATTAGTGGAATGGGAAACTTGTAGACCACTTCTTTCTCCTCAATGACAATAAGCCGAAAGTCTTCGTGCACACGGCACTTCACGCGGTGCGTCCCAAGGCCGAGATCCACATATTTTTGACCACCCAGGAAGACATAGTACTGGTTTAACGCATCATATAGGCTCTCGTAAAGATTTTGAAGGTTTAAAAGCACAACAGTCTGGCCAGTTTCCATGCAGATCTTCACACGGTTGATATTCTTGCAGACTTGTGTGTATTCCTGGTCTTTGGGAAAACTTGAACCAAAGATGATCTCCGGAGGATTGTTGTCCATGAAGATATTTTGCTGTAGAATTTGTAGGCCTGCAAAGTTCTTGGTAAGTATAAGAAGGTAGCGACAGTCCTCATTCTGGGCTTTGCCAGTGATGTTTTGCCTTACCAGATCAATAGTACTGAAGTCATCCAAGCAAGGTTTTATGTGAAGTGGTTTGGCAAAGATTTCCAGAGCCTTTACATTATCCAAGCCACTGAAATTTCTCAACACTGCATGAACAATTTCTTCTGAAGAAGGATTAGAATTTTTGGAAACACCATACAGCATCTTGATTAAGCTGTAGTAATCACGTAAGCCAAAAAAACCTTTAACCTGTGTGCTGCAGATTGTATGGTAGGCATCAGCCAAAGGCTTAAAGAGATGCTTTATGTTTTCTAGGACCATTGGTTGCAAAGAACAAATGCCTGTGGCTGTTTCAATAAGTTCAGTTTTATCTGGGTCGCCTCGGGAGACAGAGATTCCCCTATTCATTTTGGCTGGATCCAAAGCCCAATTTGAGATGCCAATAAACCCAACCTTTTTATAGGGTAATGGTTCATTGTCAATGCAACCTTCTTCTAGTAAGGGGTGAAGGGTTTTTAAAGGCATTTTGGGGGAGTCTTCAGCTAAGCCTATCTCATCTAGCACAACAACAGAGACATATTGTTTTAGATTTTTCCCCTCTTGAAAACGAGCACACTGCTTGAATGTATTGATAATTCCCTCTGCGGTTGAGTGAGGACTGCACTGGTAGGATGTTAGGTGAATCTGCTTCAGTTTCCTATACAGCTCAGAGTGTGCAGCTTGGCCTTGCATTGCATCTGCTACTAAGGTCTTTGACAGAGACTTTGAGCTCCCAGGCTTACCAACTAAGAATAGCGGAATTCGCAATTCAATGCACACCACCATCATAAAGACATTTTCTTTCAATGCCTTATTTTTAGCAATTGTATCACCTAGTGGTACATCATGTAGAAGAAGATCCTGTATTTGAGAGATTTCTTGCATTACCTTTTTTTGTTTGTCATAGCTCGGGAAATATCCCCGAAGTCTTGACCAAAAGTGCTCTCTCTTTTCCAAGCATGCATGATAGCACACTGCCACTGCCATCAACATACTCCATTCAACAGGATCTTTGCAATATATGGACATTGTTTCAACAACAGTGTTTGATTGTTTTTGCTTCTGCTTCTTCCAGAACTCTTCCAATTCTTCAAAAAACATTTGATGATTGGTGTAGAACCATACAAACACTTGCATGCAGCGTTCAACGTCTCTTAAACTGACAAAGCTACATTCGTCTTTTCTCTTCCTCATATAGCACTGTGACTCTGAGAGAACATCAGTAAGCATCTTGATATAGTTATTGCCTATGGAGTTGTTTTCAACCACGCTCTTAACAATTTGATGAATGTACATTTTTTCAGTGTTGTCATCAAGCTGTCCAAAGTCCCACACTAATGGAAGCATACTCGGGGGTAATGCATGAACTCTATATACAAGTTGTCGGAGGGGAATAGATCCCAGCTTATCCTGTGTCTGATTAGCTTTTACAATGTATCCCAAACCTGCTCCTTCCAATCTGTTGATCATCACATCTGAGTGTTTTCTGTAAGGATTGCAAGCAGCAATAACATGAAGACCAGTTTTGGGTTGAAGTTTCTGCCCTTTCACAGAATTGTCACAAAGCACTTCCTTCAGACAACTGATTGCTTCAGTAGTGTTGGCTTCATCAAAGAAAATGACTGAATCAAGGTCATGTTCCTCTTTATTTAAGGATGCAACTGACTCAGCTTCTTGTATTTTCGCATAAATCATGTCAGGAGTTGTGCCACCGTGAACCTTTACCAGTTTCATATTGTCTGCTGGGTTTCCACTTCTTTGAAGCTCACACATAAATTTGATAAGTCTTGTCTTTCCACAACCAGTTTCTCCCATGATAATGACAGGAATGCCACACCTGAACCTCATGTGAATTGCCATCATCTTCAATATATTGTCCATAGTGAGCTGGTAGGTCTCATCAGGATCTGATGGCCATTTAACACCAAGAACACTACACAAATGCTCAATCTTTTCACCTCTTGGTAAGTCATCAAAGTTAATGTTGAAAGAGACTTTGTTATGCTGGAGACCCAAATAAAGCTGCTTTGTCATGATGTTCTTCCTTATGACTCGGTTTGTTGATGGATCAAACGCATCAACGCCATTCTCATTATTTAATCTAAGGTGGAAGCCAATGAAGGTCATACACTCATGATCCTCATTAAAAAAGATGTATGGATGGGGCTCTGACTCCCATCTCTTCCTGATACGAAATGGAGCCAGATCTTCTTCATTGGCGTCCATTAGGTGTACCTGTTGCCTTCCAAGACTTTGATCCGAAATATTTAATGATGGTGTAGCAAAGTCCTTGGCCATTAAAATCATGAAATCAACCACAAATTTTCTGAAACCTCTCAGAGTGTCTCCAACAATTGCCATGTTGCAGAAAACAGATGTCTCGCAATCTTGTAACTGAAGGTTAAGGAACCATGCAAAATTCCTCAACTCTGCCCATGATGGATCAGCAATTCCACAGTAGAAAAACAACATCTGAAGACATTCTGCATGAGAGCCTTCAATTCCCTTGAAGGTGAAGGTGTCAAGGTCAATACCCTCTTGAAAGCGCCTCAAATACTGATAAGGCCTCTGATAGGCTTCACTTCTGAAATACTCATCATCCATAAGTGGATCTTCAATCTCAAAGCTACGATCATCCTTTATTCTCATTTCCAGTTCCAAAACTTCTTTAGGTGGTCTGCACTGCACTTTGGGGAAAACTTCAGTGAAAGCTGCATTTGAATCCTGTAAATGAAAATATCTTTACATCATATAGGTTCTCCTGTTTCAAAATAAATATTTATTTGTAAATTAACAAAAAAAAAAAGATACTTTGTAAAACACATACTGGTCTTGCAGCAGATCTTGGAATTTCAGTGGTGTGTTGTAACATCTCAATGACATACAAGTGCTGCCTGCTGCGTTTCCACATACGTCCTTCAGTGTCCATAAGATAGCCAAGAACTAACAGTTTAAATAAGAACTCATGCAATCCTTTTTGCACCTAAAATAAATGAAATACAAAGCCACAAAATTTAATATACATTTACATAATTTAAATATATTTGGAGAGATAACAGACTTTCAAAGAATTAAACTCTTACTGCAGTTGTAACATCAAAATGAAAGATCACAAGCCCATCCTGGTTTGGTGTGTCAAGCAATGAATGAAGGATAACACTTTCATCGATTATGGATTCAGTTAAGCGGATACACTTCAAACATGAAGTTCCAGGTCTTTCAGATGCCTCAAGCCTTTCATAAAGCCTCTGAACATACAGTGATTTTCCTGAAATAATCCAAAACATTTAGGGGTGTATTTAATTTAAATTCAACTGAATTAAACAAATTATTTTTCTATTTTCCAATGTTCCAATTTTTTCCCCAAAAAATATTTTCTATTACTCACCGACTCCTGCTCGTTTTGATGACACAATACCAACAGACTGCCCATCTTTGAATACAGTAGCAGCACTAGTCTCTTCTTCTGGTACTGTAAAGTGTCTACTGAGATACTTTTGGAGCCTCTCTAAGGATTCTCTTGGAACTAGGTGCAGCTTAAAATTGCTAAATGCTGAGGGTATGTAAGCGTGTTCTTGTTCCAAGGTACATATAATTACAAGTTTGTAATCCTGCCTTGATGCAGAATGAAGGTTGTTAAACAACTGCTCCACAGCACAACTGACTTCATAACTTAAGAGATCAGCATACAACAGGGTGTAAATCTTTTCTCCAATATTTCTATTGGTGAGGCAGCGCCTTAGAAAAAGTTCCACATGCTCATATGACGTGGCTGAACTGCACAGTAGGACTTCATCGTATGATGGAAGTGGCGCATACTCGCTGACAGCATAAACACTAAGACAAGTCGTCAAGATTTCTTCTTTGGGGCAAACTATTAGATTGGGACGACCCAGCATTAGGCCCTTAGGCAACTGTCTTCTAATCTTATTTGGCTCTTCGTCAGGATCAAAAGGCATGTGCTCTTCTTGGTCAACATCATCAAAATCCAAATTCAAGGTACTGCTCAGCCTTTCAAGAAGTTTTCCTAAACCAGGAATATCCAATGTATCTGGAAGAAAGGTCTTCATGTCTGTAATATACCTATTCCAAATGAAATCCAATGTGCCTAACCCAGAATCTTTGTCTAAGACATCTTGTACACCTGTATTTAAGCCTTCCTCAGATATCATAGCATCTGAATCTTGAAATAAAGGGTTACAAGTTTCCCATAAATTCGATGTAGAAGACTTAGGGTTGATAAAAGAGAGCATCATCAATGCACACTCATCTAAGTCTTCATTTAAATGTTTCAAAGAGAGCTGCTCACAAAGATAGACAATTTGCTCAGCAGTGTAATAATTAAGATAGTAGTTTTCGGATCTCTGTTTTTCCATAAACTTTCTCCAGTCACTTAGGTACTGTTCCATTTTTCTGCAAAGTTTTGGTAGCTGTTCAACGATGTTACCATCTATTGCAATTTTTTCTGGGATACTACTCAGATTAAAGTCTATAATGATACTTTGGTTGGTGAGATGATCAGAATTGACAAAGCTGTTGATTTTTGCATCCCAGTGTCTGAATAATGGGTTTCCAGCAGAAAGATCAAGAAATATTCCAGCTAGTCTCTGAACATGGTCAAAAACCTTGGGAACAAAAATAACAAGTTTTATGGCACCCGAGTTACCCAACATGCAAATCAGTCAAATGTCTGACAATGGCAACCTTATTCTACCTCAGTGAAATGTTCAACTTCATTGTTGTGCTCTGCCTTCCCAGACATAAGCATTAGTTTGTTTTGGAGATCTCTAACGTCTTCTAAAGAATAACAGCGGATCTCCTGTTCTTCTCCATGTCCCTCAGGGACATAAAGTTTGAGTGCAGTTTCCATATTGATCTGAAGCAGAAAAATTCAATTTTAAAAGTACGGTATATACTGTAATTCACAATTGATTTATTTGTGATCAAAATACACATTTGATTACACTTAAATAAAATAATTTAAAATAATAAAATAGGGTAATTAAAAACATTCAAATGCACATTCATTCTGACAAAGCAAAATAAATATAAACCTTTGTTTGGTTTTGGACAGTGATGGAATACACCCCTCTTTTATTTATGGCTGTGGCAAAAGAGATGGAGGACAATTCCACTGAGCCATGGCTCTCTTTGACTGACTTGAGCCATTCCAAGTGACGAGCACTGTCCCTCTATTTATACAGAGCAGATAAAATTGCATACATTTCTATGTATTCAAACAGACATGATACTATCAACAATACTATAAATTAGCCATAGTATACTTACTCATAAGCAAACAAACCTGTGAAGACTTTGCAGACTTTTATTGTACATACAAATTTTTATTGTGATGTGTAACTGATGTTTAATTGATTAAATGTCTTATTTATATTTATTCTGTGAGTTGAATTTTTAAAATATATTTAGTACATGTAAAACACATTTTTAGCACAAAAAGTCACATAAAACATATAAATCCAAATAAAGTCTTGATACACTATATACTTTAGGACGATCATATTCGAGTGGCATTCATGTCAAGTTGGGACTTCTGATTGCGCAGTATGACAAATCAAATTTATGAGAGGAAAAAAAGAGTTACCCTTATTTCTCTATATAATCCCCTGCTACACTCAGTACTTATCCCAGTATTTCACAAGTGCTTGGGTACCATCAAGGTAGGAAATCTGTGTTATCTGTCCATTTTCAAGGATTAGGTGTTTTACTTGCTAAATGTTTACAGGAATTATTGCAGTGGGCCCCAAATAACAGCTGGGATTGTCATTCACCGCCTTCTTTAAAACATTTGCACCATTCAAATATTTTACTGCGACTAACAGTCGCCTCACTCATCAAAATCACACATCAAATCTCAGTTTTATGCCTTCATTCAGAAAGTTCATCACAAGTCCCAATTTGACCCCAAATTTCCAATTACACTGGAACCTCGAATTGCGAGTAACACAGTTTGCGAGCAAAGATTTTTAATTCATTTTGACATGGAAACCAAACGAAAGTCTTGGTTTACGAGTGCATAGTATCATGTATCATGTGCTTCTTGTTTTGACGCCGAGCATCACGTAATCACAACTGAGCCAATGGTTTTTTTCTCTCTCTTGCGCTGTGGAATTGTGGGTAATCATCTTGCTTGCTTGGTCTTAGTGCTCGTCTCTCACTGATATAATCAACATCCGTGCATGCATGTACTGTTTACTATAACACTGTGACCACCCGTGTGCGTGTAAGACATCTTTTATTTTGTGTTTGTATAGCATGTGTGTACTGTTTATTATAACACACGTGTGTAAAAGAAAGTCTCATTAGAAAGGATAAAGATAAATTTTCTCTCTTTCTCTGTATCAGCCTGCACGTTGGGCGCACGCATCATTTGACACTGTGCATTTTCACACAGAACCCCCCCTCTCCTCCCCTGTTGCCTTCACACACACACACACACACACACGCGCGCGCACACACACACACACACACACATACTCTCTCTCTGCTCTACACAGAAACACTGCTCTGTCGCGATTCTTTTCAAAGGTAAAGTGCTGATTAATTTGTTTTATGTTTACCTTACACCAGTGATTCCGTTAGTCTGCGCTCAGTCGAGTGTCATTAGAAAGATATCCTTTTTTTCTATTAAAAACGGTGTTTCCGTTTTGTGTGTGTGTTGTGAAACTTTAAAAGCGGGGGTGGGGGGAGGTGGGAGTTTTACTGTGAAGACGGGGAGCGGGGAGGGGCTAAAATAAAAAAATACAATTTGGTTTGCGAGTGTTTTGATATACGAGCCCGCTCCCGGAACAAATTACGCTCGTAATGCAAGGTTCCATTGTACTTCTAAAAATAAACAGTAAAAGTTAAGAGCTTTCTTTACAAAATAAATAAATAAAATAATTAAATACAAAATGTCATTTTGTGCATACCAGCTTTTTCGCAATGTTGCTCTCGCTTTCCATCGCTTTCCACATTTTTTTCAGGGCTTTCTCAAAAGCATCGAAATCAGAATCAGCGCTTAGCCCATAAAGCAGGGAAGAGTATCCTTGCACAACATCATGGAAACAGGCCACCCGATCAACATCCATAGCATTCTCTCCAGCAGAGATTGTTGCAAGGTCAACAAACACCTTAAGCTGACTGATATCTATAAATATTAAAAATAAATACATTTTATAAATAAATACATTTAAATACTAAGTTTTATAAATTTTATATCAGTATTTTTACTAGTATTTAAACATTATTAAAAAATAACATTTAATAATGTTATATTATGTGAAACAATTTTAATAAAACCATTGGAACAATGGAAGCAAATAGTAATCTCAGTTCAAATATCTAAAAGTTCTGATATCTTGAAACCTTATTATGTAAGAAATCTATGTTTAAGGCTTAGACAATAAAAATAAATGGAAAGTTCATGCACTCTTAGTTATAACTTCCTACATCATAACCAGAATGCAGACAAAATATTTCTGTTTAAGGATATAAATAAAACTGAAACTACACAGTTTGTCAGCACTGTCTGTTACAGTACACTGCATAAATTTACATGTTAAAACCGAGTGTAGTTCTTAAAGCTCAGAGCATTTTAGCCATGCAGTTTTTTAATAAACATACAGTATAAAAGGCAGTATATTAATTTTTTCAGCACAAAATAGTCGATATGATTGTAAGGGACTACCACTAGATGTCGCTGCATGCACGTTTGTTTTTGTTTTGTAATTTTTGTTAGTCGACTCATTTTCCCAGAAGGCACCTCAGTCAGGTGATGCGGGTGCTCACCTGAACCGAGGTAGCTCATTATTATTGTTATAAATAGCTGATGGTTCTGGGAAACTGGGTCGAGCATTAGTACTGTCAGTGGGCATGTGCTTTGAATTGGTTTCGTTTTGTTTTGATTGTTTTATTTTACTTAAGTTGGTTTATAATGGCTCTGATGTGTTCTGTGAGTAATGTAATGTGTAAGTGTACCTTTTAGTTTATTCTGTTCATTTGTGTGTACTGTGTTGTGTGTTTTCTGGTGTTCCCCTAGTTTCCAGTGTGTTCCTCTAGCCTCCAGTGTATTCCCTTAGCCTCCCGTGTGCTTCCCCAGTCTCTAGTATTTGTGTCCCGTCCTAAGCCTTCGTGTCCAGTCCTAAGCCTTCGTGTCAGTACTACAGGGGCTGAAATGCTTAAAGAGCTCTGAAATGCTTAATAGATCCTGAATATGCTAAAGGAGCATATAACTGTTAAATGAGACTATGTATGCTTCAAGAGACTGTGTGTATGTGTGTATGTCTAGAGCCCATGTGTGTATTTTGTTCGTTCCTTTTTGTGAATTAAAGACTTTTATGTTTAAAAGCAACCCCTCTGCGCCTTTGCCTTCCCTTTTATGCCTACGGCAATAACATCCGCCCGAACTGCCTGTCATACCAGTTTGTGACAATGATGAACTGAATTTATAACTGAAATTATATTTTTTTATTAAAATTTTATGGTTCACATAGACAAATAAATAGATGACCAGATATTTTTTATTATTTTAAAAAATCTATATCCATATAAGCGCACACACACACACACACACACATACACACACACACACAGTATATACGATAGATAGATAGATAGATAGATAGATAGATAGATAGATAGATAGATAGATAGATAGATAGACACGTGGACAAAATTGTTGGTACCCTTTGGTCAATGAAAGAAAAACTCACAATGGTCACAGAAATAACTTTAATCTGACAAAAGTAATCATTTTAAAAAATTCTATGAATGTTAACCAATGAAAGTCAGACATTGCTTTTCAACCATGCTTCAACAGAATTATTTAAAAAAATAAACTGGACCAGGCCTGGACAAAAATTATGGTACCCCTAGAAAATACTGAAAATAATGTGACCAAAGGGACATGTTAATTCAAGGTGTGTCCACTAATTAGCATCACAGGTGTCTACAATCTTGTAATCAGTCAGTGGGCCTATATATAGGGCTCCAGGTAGTCACTGTGTTGTTTGGTGACATGGTATGTACCACACTCAACATGGACCAGAGGAAGCGAAGGTACCATCATTTTTGTCCAGGCCTGTTCCATGAGTTCATTTTTTAAATAATTTTGTTGAAGCATGGTTGAAAAGCAATGTCTGACTTTCATTGGTTAACATTCATAGAATTCTTATTTATTATTACTTTTGTCAGATTAAAGTTATTTCTGTGTCCATTGTGAGTTTTTCTTTCATTGACCGAAGGGTACCAACAATTTTGTCCACGTGTGTAGATAGATAGATCGATAGATAGATAGATAGATGGATAGATAGATAGATGCCACGTGAGTTTTAAAGGTTTTAAGAACCTACCTGGCAAGGCCACTTTGACCCACTCAGCAAAGTTTCTTCTAAGGCTGAGCTCCTGAAGACACAGTCTGCGACTCTCTGTTATGTCTTCCAGGACTGTTTTGGCACTTATTAAGTTGTCATCAATATGATCTAAGCTTGCCTCCATAAAATCAGCTTCACTCTGAAAAACAGTCAATATTTTAGCCCTCCTGTATCTTTAAATGTCTGTTCATTTGGAATATTTACACACTGTTTAACATAAACGTTCTTTGATTATAATTATATTATACAATAATGATAATACTCACAACTTCAAGCAGTCTGTTAAGTATGTTGAAGTTTCCCTCGGGGCATAGGGTTTCCTTTACTTCCATGATAACTTTAGCTGATTCTGCTGCTAAGTGTATATGATGGTACTGTTGTATTTGATGGACTCGATCTTTAATCCACCGCCTATCATCTTTTGGATTTATTTTGCACATGATTTCCAGATCCTTTTTTAGCGCCTCATAATTGTCCTTATAGACCTCAAAGACACTATTGACCATTTGGAATGTTATAGAGCCATCCCTCAGACTGTTGTAGATCCTTTGATATTCTTTGTCACAAGGCTCAAATATTTTTGCATAGATGAACTCTAATGTACATGGCACAATTTCTTTCAATATCTCTGTTTCATCATCATCATCTTGTTCAGTGGGCGAGAGTGTCTTGGCTTGGTTCTCCCAACACATAGAAAAAATGTAGCTGTCTCTCAAAGCATGCAGTCGCTTTGCCATCTTTCTAGTGAGATCGCACAGGTTGAAATATGTGACTAGTCCAGTCACTTCAGAAGAACTCTCATCAAGCTGATGAACTTCCATGAATTCGTCGAGGCACATCTGCTCCACATTAACTGTGTTATTCTTTTCAAGCTCATCAGTGTTAACTGTGAATTATTAAATGAATTATTGTTAATAATAATAATAGTAGTAATAATAATAATAATTAACAATAATAACATTTAATAATAATGAAACTCAATTATGTTTTACTATTATAATAATTATTATTATAAACAACAACAATAATAATAATAATAATAATAATAATAATTGATGGAGAACTAGAAGTGCAGGACTAGAATTACTATACATGTATTTAAGCAAAAGAAAAAAAAGATTCTAATACCATTGATGTGTTTTTGAAGTTTGATGCACATACGCAATAAGCATGCAATGAACTCTTTTTCCTGGTTGATGTTCTCAACTTCTTCGTTCCTTTTTCTAAGCAGAGTTTTCACCGCCCTGTTGTCTTTGCACCGACCATCATCGCACAACGCATCTGCAGAGAAGTGCATATCAAAATTTTAGTACAATAAAGACCTTAACTATTTGGAAGTTACACATCAAAGTGCAATAACATGCATGTACTGCATAAAGCTGAATAATTATCTGCCTTGTTAGAATGATTACCAATCCGCAAAAGCTCAGTGAAAGCATCCTCTTTCTCGAGGATCTGATTCAAGATATTTATTGTAATGTTTCCTTGAATAAATTTTTGTGCAACACAGCTGAATGCAGAGCCTGCCATGGCCATTAGCTCCCTGGCTTTATCAGAGAGTTGATCAATGAGTTTCCCATTTGCACCTGAGAAAAAATAATACATTTTAAATGCTATGAAAAACCTCAACAAATAACAATAAACTAGCAGCAGATATCAGCATGTAGGGTAAAGTAGCAGCATCTACAGTTTTGAATTCACACCTTGTAGTTGAAAGATTTTGCTTGCTGTAGGCCATGTCAAGAGATGTTTAACCACCAGCTCCTCACCATCTTGATACTTTCCGTCTTCAGTCTTAGGCCAAGCTTTGAGTACAATTGCAGATATCAGGTTTCCAAATTTACTTAAGTCATGGCTTCCGAGTTTATCAAACAAAGTCCTCTCAGATCCATTCTGATTTGTTAAAACAAGAATGATATTAACCTTATACATTTATGTAGATAAATGTTTTTCAATAACTTTTAAAGGAATTTACATTATCAATACCTGACACACAGAGTTCACAGCCTCTAATGCACATTTTTCAAAAGAGGAAGACAATACAGGATACTTGGAGTTCACCTCCTCTACTTTGCTGCAGTAGATTTCAATCTGATGAATTGAGCTTTCCTAATGATAATAAACCATCATTTGTAAACCCGTGGTACAGTAGATGTAGGTTTTCTGTACATATTTTGCAAGCATTAAATTAAAATACACAAAACACTTTTCTTACCCGTTTTAGCTTTCCTTCAAACTGAAACAAAAACGAGTCTCTCCATGTTGAGCAAAATTCCTTGTTTGCAACAGATAGCGAAATCACCTTACTCCATGTCTAAACATCACAAAATTACTGTTACATTCTTGATTTGTTAGTATTAAAAATGGTAAAAGAAATTAATAAATGTCCTACCTCAACTTCAATGTTATTGAAACTTGTGTAGCCATGTGAGTAGTCCAGTAATGGAGCAGAGAAAGCATTTTGAAGCCAGTCCCTTACAGTTCTTTCTGTCTGCATAAAAATCATCTGGCTCTTCTCTCTCTGAGCCTCAGCTGATTCCTTTAAAACAATACCTTATAATGGATTAAAGTGATAGACGTCTGGCATGAAAGGGAATAGAACTTAACAATTTCTCCAATTCACCACACTTTATGTATAAGGTGCTGGCTAGAGGTTGTAAGACCATCAGATGGCCGAGTGGGTTTCTTCTTTGCAACTTGAGGAGTGACTATACAATCAGTGCTCACAGCAGTAGTAGTGTTATTTGGCATCAGTGGCACAAATGCTGTTAAAAATGTTAAAAAGCAGAAGTCTAAACAATGAAGATTTCTCATTCTTTGGCTATTCATTAAAAACATTTTCTTATGACTTTTCAGTGGACATACTGTGTACTAGGTTTCTGTGATATACTGTAGGTTTTTTTGCTCATTGCAATTTCCCATTTTGAAATATTGTGGTAAATTACAGTATTTAATTGTACAGAAAAAAAATATTTCTTGTTAAAGAAAAGTTTAGGAGGCACAATAATTATTTCTCTGTAAAGTCAAGACCGGTGGCAATTTAAAAAAAAAAAACTGGGTGGTATATTTTAATTGATTTTAAGGTATCGAACTGTAAAAAAAAAAATAAAAGAAAAAAATAAAACATAAAACATCTGTGGATACTGTTCAGGGGTAGCAGAAAGAGCCAACTAAATAGAAAACCACCATATTTAATCATTACCAAATTCTCAACACCGTTAACATTTATAAGTTATAAGTATTAGATTCAGAACTTCAGTGTAGGCCTTAAAACCGTGTTTTTCTTTAAGATTTTTGAGTGCCATCCATTAAACACACTAACTTAATGTTGTATACAGCTTTAAGAACTTGGCTAACATAAGACAAGCTACTATCACATACTATACATAGAGAAAATAAATATTTTTGCACTTTTTTTGTTACTTGTAAAACCTGATTACCTTTTCACTGAGATATTCTTTCAAATCCATGATCAGATTGAAAAGTTTCAAACACTCCAGAAGAACATCACAATTATATGCACTCTTGAAAATTCGACAGATTTTAGCCAAAAGGCTAAAGCACTTTGTCAGGCAAAGTTCGCCATAGGCCTTATCTTTAAACCTGATAAAAAAGAAATAATATTACTCATTATGTTTTTGTTTTTTTTAATTTTCTTTAAGAAATATATTGGAATATATAACGATACATAGTAACAATACAAAGTACAACCCTAATTTAAAAAAAAGATGGGACAGTATGCAAATTAGCAACAAAACCAAAAAGCTTCATTTGTTTTTTCACCTTAGTCTATTCACCTGGTACTATATTGAAAACTCTACAACAAATTATTTGATTATTAACCATGTAAGTTTAAAAATGTGTAAGCATTTGGGCACCGAAGACACGAGTTGGTCAAATTTAGCTAGGGGAAGTTTCCCCATTTTTGTATTATGCAGGTCTTCAGCTGTGCAATTGTACAAGGTCTTCGTTGCCAAATGTTGCACTTCAAAATGTACCACATATTCGCAACTGGAGTATGCAGGCCAGTCTAGCACCTGTACTCTGTGTTTATCAGTCATGCATGTGTAATGTGAACAGAATGTAGTTTGGCATTGTCTTGCTGGAAAATACAGGGATGGCTCTAAAAAATTTGATATTTTGATTGATAAATTGATGAATGGCAGCATGTGATGCCATATTGTTCTGCATTATACCATATTTTGGACCATATATAGAGTTTACCCATGCCATGGGCACTTGCACCCCCCATACCATGACTGATCCAGGCTTTTGGACTTGATGCTGATAACAGTTTGCATGGTCTTTTTCCTCTTCGATTCAGAGCTGTGGTTTCAAAAAACTATTTGAAATGTTGACTCATCTGAACATATTTCTAGTGTGCCACCATTCAGCTCAGATGAGACAAAGCCCAGAGATGTCTTTGATGCCTCTGGACAGTATTGATGTATGGCTTCATAGGGTCGATGAAGAAAAAGGGAGATGACTTGCTGAACACCATCTTGAGATCTGCATAATCATGCATACTGTAACTGCAAAGAGGTCAGGAAACTCCTCAGGGGAGGTCATGGTTGAAGTGGGGCAGAGAGCAGTCTTCAGGCAAATGGCCAGGCAGAGAGAGCTCCATCTGAGGATGGCATTGTTTCTCCAGACTATCTGTGGGTTGTGATGGATAAGCCAGGGCCAACCCGAGAACCAATTGTGACTGAGTATTATTCAAGACAAGGAGGGAAATCACTTCAGAGTGGTTTCCTGATGTCCTCAGGATGACAGAGACAGTTCGATGGGTGATCTGCAAAAGAGGCGTACCATCAAGGGTACGGACCAACAGTGACATGTTCAGGGGAAGAGTAGGGATCTGACAAAAACTGAAAGCACTTCTCAGCTGGTCTTTGACTAAGGAACTAACTAAGTCTAACTAACTAACTAAGAACTGACTAAGTCAGGAAGGTGTCGTACAAGGCCTGAGTGTCTCACTGAGTGGTGGTCGCCAAGGTTCAGAACTCAATGGCGTAGTCATGGGCAGATAAGGAGCCTTGGCAAAGCTCCAAAAGTTGCCTGGCAGCCACTCTGCCTGCGCGGGAGCGGTTGAATACCCTCCTCATCTCCCCAGGGAAGGCATAGAAGGTAGCACAGCAAAGGTAATTAGTGTTCCAGACAGTACCTCTCCATTCACAGGCTCTCCCCGTGAAGAGAGTGATAATATATGCCACCTTGGAGCGTTCAGTGAGGAAAGTCGAGGGTTGGAGCTTGAGTAGCAGGGAGCATTGTAACAGGAAAGACAGAAGTTTTTTGTAGGGTTGATGGTTGGGCAGACGAGGTTTGTGCCAAGCTGGGGGTGTCACATTTGAAGGGAGCGCGGCATATAGATGTTGGAACTGGGTTGAGAGATGGCATAATGTTTGGGGGATGTGTAAGAGGTTTTGCTGATATGAATCTATAAGGGCGCCTTGTTGGACGATGGTCTGACGCAACTTGGCATCTGCATGGGTACTAGACATGAGTTGAAGCTTAATACAGAAACAGAGTGCTTAGATTTAACTTCCTCTGTGAGTAAAAGGCCAGTGCACAGCATGAGCGTACTCCCCTGATGTCTGCGAACATGGAAGTACTCACACACAGATAGTAAAACAACTCATCGACTTTCTATGTGAATTTAATTGTTTGTTAAAAATGTCTCATGAGCCAGTCTAAGTTGATAGCCTAAGGTCCAGCAACAAAAACAAACAAATCCAGAAGAGCGAACCCAAAGAGCAGGCAAGATCATACAAGACAATAAGTCCAAAAACAGGCAGGGTCAATAATACGTCAAGGGTACACTGAATAACACTGGGCAAGAATACTCGGGGCACACAAGTGATATACTGCGGCACTGATTGATTTTTTCCGCGGATTATAAAGCCAAGAGATAATTACTAACCAGTTACAGGTAACCAGGAAGTGCCGGGTTGATATGGCTGGCTTGTGACACATATTTTTAACAAACAATTAAATTCACATAGTAAGTCATAAAATAATTTGTTGTAGTGTTTGCAATATAGTACAAAATAAAGAGACTTTACTGATGACTCCTTTTTGTTTTTTTTGCCAATTTCCATACTGTGCCAACTTTTTTGTAATTGGGGTTATGGATTAGTAATATTACTCTTATTAAAATAACCATCATATACCTTATTTGGTGGTTTGTAATTATTTCAGGAAGCTCTGAAAACAACTGCTTCAGGTCCTGTGAAACACATGTTGTTATCAAGTAAACTTGTTCTCTCATCCAATTATTTTTATGTAAAATTGCTATGTAATAGTAATTGAGTGAATATAAAAAAATAAGAATTAATAATTAAGCATTTTGTTCAATAGGTATTAGGACATTAATCAGTATTAGGGCAGTCATCATAATTGTCATAAATGTATCTCTGTAAATATTATATTTAACATGTCAGATAAAAAAGAGGCCAGATATCATGTTGTTGTGACTCGTGTAGTCCACATATTAACATTCCCACTGTTTTAGAAAAGTCTCACAATTTATGCAGTATAAAATACACAAAAGGCAAATAAAGTAAGCCTGAAGTTTCCCTTACATCTCTGTTATGGTGCAGCGCTTTGTTGTCAAGTCTCCAGTTTAGCATTACAAGGAGATCTAGAATATCCACTGGACTGAAGGATGTATATTCAAACAAATTGTTCAAACCCAACACCCACATCCAGGAGCGGATAAGTAACGGATCTATGAAAAGTAAATGTTTATTTGCCTCCATGACCTTTATAAGTGCCCTGTAAATGAAAGGAAAAACAGAGACTTTATATAGCTTATATATGAGAAATTATGGAAAGGCACTATATCAAATATTATCTTTTGAATGACAAACAACACACTTTAAATAGTGCACTATAACCTCTTGTTTAAATTATCTAATGATATACAACAGTTATACATCAAACTATATCATTTTTACTATTCTCAACTAAACATACAGTGAAAAGAAAAAGTTTGTGAACCTTTTGGAATTTCATGATTTTCTTTATTCATTTGTAATAAAATGTGATCTGAGCTTCATCGAAGTAAAGGGTATTGATAAGGCAGCAATAACCTCCATCAGGCACTTCCTGTACCTGTGGATCAGACCTGCACATCATTCAAGAGGAATTTTAGCCCATTCTTCTTGGCAGAACTGCTTTGGCTCTGCCATATTCTTTGGACGTCTCATGGGTATGACTCTCTTCAAATCATTTCATAGACATCTCTATCAGGTTGAGATTTGGGATCTAACTTGGCCACTCCAAAAGGCGGATTTTGTTGTTCTGAAGCCATTCTGTTGTGGACTTGCTCTGGTGATTTGGGTCGTTGTCCTTTTGCATCACCCAACTTCTACAGAGTTTTAACTGACATACAGACATTCTCATATTATCCAATTAATTTTTTTGATACGCTTGGGAATTCATCTTCCCCTCTATGATTGCAAGCGTCAGGACCTGATGCAGCAAAGCAGGTCCAAATCATGATATTTCCTCCACCAAACTTTATGGTTGGGATGTTTTCATGATGATATACAGTGCACTTTTTATGTCAGCTGTAATGCTGCATAACATTTTGAGAATACCATTGTGGAGTGTCAACATGCTCTTTAATAATATGCTCTCAACATGCTCTTTCACCCTACTTGTTCACTTCGCAGCAATGTCCTTTTAAGTAAGCAGTGTCTTCCTTTGTGATGTTCTGCCATGGACACCCTACTTGTTCAATGTTTTACATACTGTAGACTTATGAGCGTAGATGTTAGCCAGTTCCAATAATGCTTTTAAGTCTTTGGCTGTCGTTGATGTGGTTGATGAGTCTTCGCTGTGCTCTTCTGGTCATTTTGGCATGGGTGCCCACTTTTTGGTAGAGGAGCCACAGTACCAAAGTGTCTCCATTCGGACTCGAACTGTAGACTGGTGTATTTCTAAAGTGTTTGAAATCACTTTGTAACCCTTTCCATTTATGTTAATAAATAATAAATAATTCCTGATCGTAGATCCTCTGAAAGCTCTTTTTGGAGAGGGATGGTTCACATTAGCGTATTCCAGTCAAAGCAGCTCTAGTCCACACCTCTAAACTAATATTCTTAACAAGACTCCAGGAATACTAACACCTGACTCCAATTAGCTTTTTGTGAGGTCATTAAATAAAGGATACTTTTTCCACTAGCCCTATGAGATTTTATGGTTGTTTTCAATAAAGACATGAAAGATCAATTCTTTTGAGTGTATTTTTAGGCACATTACACAGAGTCAATACTCTTGAATAAGATGAAGATCAGATCACATTGTATGACAAATTAATGCAGAAACCATGAAATTCCAAAAGGTTCACATACTTTTCTTGCCACTGTACAAGAACACTCACTCACTCACTCATCATCTATACCGCTTTACCCTGTATTCAGACAGGCCTGCAGCCTATCCCAGGAGATTTAGGGCACAAGGCGGGATACACCCTGTACAGGGTGCCAATCTATCACAGGGCACACATAGATACACACACTACAGGCAATTTGGGAACACCAATTAGACTAATCTGCAAGTCATTGGACTGTAGCATGGGGAGAACACAGAGACGGGTCAGGAATCAAACCTGACCAGGATTCGAACCCGGACCCTGGAGGTGCAAGGTGACAATGCTAACCACTACACCACCGTGCCACCTGTACAAGAAGACTTTCAAAAAAATAAGATATGATAAATAAAACAATACCTTGTGTATTGGGAGTCTGTAACATGAGCATTAGAATTTTTGAGCTTTTTAAATCCTGCCCAAACTTCAGACTCTTGCCCTGTCAAGGGTAAGTTTGGTTCAAATGGTTTGCTGTCTTTCTCCAAAAAATGCAGGAAAGGAAGAACAAGAATCCAGTTTGTAGTTTTGATGTTAATTGCAGTCTGACAAAATTCTCTGATTGCATATGCAACACTGTTAAATACAAATAAAAATAAAAATAATTAAAAAATATTAATGTTTGTCTGTAAGCCAATACAAAGAACAACAAATATACCCAATGCATGTGAGCAGAAAATAATAGTATCACATTTAAAATCAACTGTAGTGTATGTAAAACACACAACTGATATATAATTCTTTTTTTTTGTGATGTAAAGATAAATCATGTCAGATGAATGATAGAAACCAACATAATTCTTTTTTTTAACCATTGTTTTCATATAGCAAAGAACAATTTTTTTTTTTATTAAATCATGTCCAAGGAAGGGAGACATGGGGAGGGGATATTAGTGGACCTGTGCAAAGACTTGAAGATGGCAGGGTGTGCGCAAAAGTTTCTCTTGCAATTTTTTTTTTACAAAAAGAAAAAATTAAAAAATAAAATAAGACTGAAGGGAACTGAGAGTACATGTTAATGGGTTTTGCACAACTGCAATCAGTTTAGTTCATTTTCTTTCCGTTATCCACTGTATATAAACTCTAACTAGCTAATTCGTGCAATGATCAGTTAATCAGATGGCTGAAGCACAATGAATAAAATCATTTAAATGCAGGTCAAAAGCTTCAGTTAATGTTCACACGAAACTTCAAAATGCAAAAACATTTGCTGTGATTTTGACACGATTCTTGGTGGCAGACAGGAATTTTATTTACTGCTGACCATCTAGGATTTTCATACACAAAACTGCAAAATGTAACAGAAAACAAAAGAAAACAAGCCATTCAATGAGTGAAATTTGCATGGTCAGAGCAGCAGTCAAACCTTGAAACAGATGGGCTAAAACGTCAAAAGGCCATATCAAATTTAACTCTTCCAAACTAGCAACATAAATCCAAGGCTATTGTTTGTGAATGGCTCACTAAAACCAGACAGGTAAATGTTGGAAAGAGATCAATAAATGTTTTTCTGATCATTCATTCATTCATTCTATACTGCTTGTCCAATACAGGATCGCAGGGGCCTGGAGCCTAGCCCAGGAGACTATGGGCACAAATCCATCACAGGATGCACACACAGACACTACGGGCAATTTGGGAATGCCAGATAGACTAATCTGCGTGTCTTTGGACTGTGGGAGGAAATCGGAGTACCTGAAGGAATACCCAAAGGAGACTATTCATACTCCAAGCGTACAGACCAAAGGCAGCAATCGAACCCTGACCCCAGAGGTGCTAGGGGTGGTAATTACTACACCACCGTGCTGCATTTTCTGAAATACGCAGCACCAACCTACGAGCTACACTCAAAGTCCTAGAGATCACATTTGTTCCTTCATTCTGATGTTTGATGTAGATATTAACTAAAGCTCTAGACCTATATTTTGCATGATTCCGGGTACTGCTGGCACATGATTAGCTAAATGCATGATTGAACAAGATTGCACAAGTGCTCTTATTAAAACTCCAACTGTGTGAATAGCTTACTATTTATTATTAATATAAACTAACACAGTAACTGGATCAACTATCCATTGAGTCCAAAGTCATACCGTTCCTTTGGAAGAGGCTGTAAAAGAACATCCCAGTAGGAAATGAACTCATTCTTTGACAGGTTAGGAAGACAAAGCAGCCAGCCAATATCATGAACCATTTTGCGATCCATGTATAGATTATATTTTAGGAGAACCAGCAGCAAGATGACCAATACTCTTTGCTGATCTTGGATTTTTTGATTATTTCTGTTTGTTTGAACAAAAGCAATCTTTTCCTGTATGAAATGTCTGAGAAGTTCTTTCACCTGAAAAAGGACATTTGAAGAGATTTTAATAAACAAG
Organism: Clarias fuscus; assembly: GCA_030347435.1. NCBI lineage: Eukaryota > Metazoa > Chordata > Actinopteri > Siluriformes > Clariidae > Clarias > Clarias fuscus. The sequence goes on from CM059220.1 coordinate 19,472,662, forward strand.
GAAAATGCACAGATAAAATTATTGTAAGCATTGATGATGTTATGTGGTCTATTTATTTATCATATTATATCATACCTGGCTTTCGCCATACTGCAAAGTTTCCCACTGTTTTTCTCGTTCTTCATATACATGGGGATCTGAATAAGTTTTGAAGAACTGCTCGAGCTGAGCAAAGAAGTTTCTCACATTTAGCTCACTCCATTCACCAAGGATATCACTGATTGCATCCAACATGATCTGTCCTGCGATATATCTTCCTCTCAATATATCATGCTTCGTGTTTGAAAACCAGTTTTTAATCTTTTCAACCACACCATGTGAAGACTTTGCACATATGATATCATCATACTGGTGCCATTCCCCTGCAACACAAAATAATATGATATAGTTTATGATGACACTTTAATATAAAGTTCCCTCCAAATGTATTGGAATCAGAAGGCCAATACATTTGTTTTGGCTTTACAACAGGACCCACATAATCAGTCTAACAATAAACTGGGCAATAAACAAACACCTGTTAAGCAGGTGTTCCGATATTTATTTAATAATATTGGATTAGCCTAAAAGCTGAAAGTGTGCATCAGTATGGTACAGTATGCAGTGACTGGTGTGTGTGTGTGTGTGTGTGTGTGTGTGTGTGTGTTTAAATTGTGTACTAATTTCCCACCTCCTTCCTACTCTCTCAGAGAAAAACTAATCAAATAGTAAGATCTTTTATTTCAACCACACCAAACTTCACACCACACCAAACAGGAAACTTCAAAATGCAAAAACATTTGCTGTGATTTTGACACGATTATTGGTGGCAGACAGGAATTTCATTTACTGCTGACCATCTAGGATTTTTTATATAAATTAAATAAATTTGTGGTAGTTTATAAAGCTTACCTTGTTGTGTGAGTAAGCTTTCTCTAATTATCAGACAGCGGTTAACAATGCCCTTTGCATTGTCTTTGTAGATAAATTCATATTCAGGGTCTTTGTCTGGCTTGAGAACAACATATTTATAAGCAATATACTTATTCCCAACATTCTTCCTACTGCTTTCCAGTTTTCCTTGCACAAGAAAACCATCCTGTCCTAGGTCTCTGCAGAAGAGTTGGGGGTGGAATGAGATGAGGAAAATCCAGACAGAAATGTAAATGTGAATTAGTTTTCAGCAGGTTATTAATTGCACTGTATTAACTAATTAAATAAATAATGTTTGATAATCATAGTAATATTAACAATCCATCCATCAATCAATCAAACAAACAGGCAAATAACATGACAGGCATCTAATTCAAATTGATCCTTTCTAATGAACGGTGTAAAACTTATTTACATAAGACTTATTTACAGATGTGATGAGACTTTTAGCCGAAGGCAAAACATTTAAATGGTGTGAAAGAAGGCCATATGTGAATGACAATCCCAGCCGAAGTGGCTCAGAGCCCACTGGTGTTGTTCCTGTGAACATTCAGCAAGTGGAATGCTTGATCCTTGAAAATTAATGGATTACTTCGCCAACTAGCTGAAGAGACTGATATGTCTGAGGGAACTGTACACAAAATTATTCACCAACACCACTTGCACATTACAGCAACTTAGCTGGAAGTTATTGTTACAATCCCCATACAGTTCTGAACTCACTCCAAGCGATTTCCACAGGTTTGGGTTATTAAATGAGTTCCAGGGAGGCCAGTGTTTTAGACGTGGTGCGGGCAGTCTGATCATTGCTCTGGCATACTGAGAAAACTTTCTACCCTGATGGTATCCGCGCTCTAGTGAAACGCTGAAATAAGTGCATTAATGTAGCAGGAGATTATAAAGAGAAATAAAGGTAGTCTTTACTCTCATAACTGTGTTCTGTTTTTGCACAATCAAAAGTCCTGGATTTGAATGTCCCGCATAAATAAATAAATTAATACATGTATAAATGATAATTTCAGTGGCTTACCTTGTGATTTCCAGTTTCAAAATATCCTTATACCAATTCCCTCCTAAACCAACTGATCGTATCGTAACAGTGTCTCTTGATGGGTCTATGTTAAAGTCTTTGGATAAGACAGCATGAAAGAAAATGGTGATGTCTTTGGAATACTGTTTCTGGTTGCTCTTTTTCTTCTTTGATGACACTTCTTGAAAACCCTCTTCATCATTTTGATCTGTAGGGACACTTTTCTCCTGGGGCAAAGTGTTAAATCTTTGTTTAGGGGGTGCTGCGTCCCTTTCCTTCTGTGGGTCATTTACTTCTTTTTTTGGTGCTGAGACATCCTCATGTTTAGTTTGCTGTCTGTTATCAATGTTGTCTGCTTTGGGTTTTGCAGCAGCTCCCTAGAGTTGGATAAATGTTCATGCAGGCTTAAGCAAGTGTCTATTAAAATTATAAGATTATTTTATTTCAAGGGTAACACTTACCTCATTATTATATGGCCCAAATACTAAGCTGTTCGAGAAGCTTTGTTGGTTCTCATCCTGTCCAGTGGTACATTGCAATAAGTGTGTTTCCTCTTTTGTGTTTGTTTTTGTACTGCTGTTTGAAGGTTGCAGAGGAACTGAAGATTGCTGGCTCAGGTTTTCAGTCTGTGCTTTTGCAAGATCCCCATGATAACTACTAACAGGCACTTCAGTGCTTGAATCACCTGAATGAGACAATATGCCAGCTGTGGAATTCTGTATCTGACTGGTCAACACCTCATTTTTTGTCTCATTCACTCTAGGTGGTGACTTCTGGTCATGTTGGTCCTTTATCTGTGATTGAGTTGCAGCTTCTGGCAGGGCGCACTGTACAGACTGCAATTGTTCATCTGATCTGGGAGGTAAAAAATCATCTGTCTCAGATTCTGTCTTGAGATTGTTTATAGGATCAGGTTTAGAAGAGCTACTGTTAACTTCAACCTTAACATGATCTTGAGTAAGCTGGCACTTGACAGACGCTGAACCCACATTGTCCTGGTTGAATGCTTTAGAAGAAGCAGATCTTATGCCAGGCGGTGCCGTAAATGACTGGGTATCACACACTTTTCTCTCACATATTGTATTCCCTAGCATAGACTGGGTACTTGGAAAATCTGGAGAAGATGTTTGATGGGACTGGGAAGATATTTTAGGTAGTGCATGTTTGTTTTGCAAAGAAGTATCAACAGATGAGCAGACTTTTCCTTCAGTTGCTTTTTCAGGAGGCAAACGGGCGCCATCTTGTGGAACATGTTCTTTGACAGGAGAGATTTTATTGTGGGTTCCCTCAGAGGCATATCCATCTTTAACTTGATCCCTGTCAGTCAGTGATGAGGTGAGCCTTGGATTTGAGATTACCTGAGGAGAACAGAGAGGAACGTAATCATTAACATGTTTTAACTGATGATTACTGATGTTTTTCCTGATACTGAAATTCTATATACTATAATATATATAAAAATATAATATAAAAACCATGTGATGGGTGACTTTTGACTCATCTTTACATTTTTAGATGTTTTTTAAGTTTGTTCCAACCAACACTGAAAGTTTTAAGCTGTCCCACTTGCTTTCTCCTTTTCACCTCTTATGAGAATATTTTGAATGATTTTAACAACGAGTAGTGGAACCTTGGATTGCGAGCATAATTTCTCCAGGAAGCAGACTCATATATCGAAACACTCGTAAATCAAAGTGAATTTCCCCCAAAGAAATAATGGACACTCAAATTATTTGGTCCACAACCCCAAAAAATGAATGCATAAAAATAATGAATACAAAATATAAAGTATAACTAAAACAAAATTACCTGCACTTTACCTTTTGAAAAAAGTGTTTCTGTTAGTGTTTGTTCTAAAGTAAGAGAAGAGTTACTTATATGGTAACACTTCCTCCTCTCATGCTTGAGTTTCACACACACATTAACGGAAACATTGCGTTATCGGGAATATTAACAAGGACCATCGCTAATGACACTCGATTGAGGGCACAATAACAGAATCACTGCTGCAAAGTAAAAATAAAACAAATTACCCTGCACTTTACCTTTGAAAAGAATCACGACAGAGCAGTGTTTCCGTTAAGTGTGTGTGTTTGTCTGAAGGCGAGAGGAGGAGGGGTGTGTGTGAAGGCAAGAGGAGGGGGGAAGGAACACGGTGTCCAATGATGCACCCACATACACACAAAGTGCAGTGCCAGCTAACACAGAGAGAGAGAAAATTTATCTTTAACCTCTCTAAAGAGATTTGCTTTTGCTTTAAATGTGTTTTAATAAACTTTCACGCACATACAAACACAAAGTAAAAGATGCTTTACACGCACACACGTGATCACAGTGTTATAGTAAACAGTACACGCGTGCACAGACAATCATTAACAACATTAACATTATCGTCAAAACAAGAAGTGCATGCATGCTACAGTACATGATACTCGGTAAACTTACTCATTTTTCAAGTCAAAATTTATTTAAAATTTTTGTTCATTGTAAACCGCGTTACATGCAATCCGAGGTTCCACTGTATTTTATTAGCAAGGGACACCCCACGGTTTATCTATCTTTTTAGGAAGAAATTTGCTCAAAATCAAAACATTATGATCATTATAATCAAAGAAAATGCTTCATGAAAACAGTCAAATAAGATGAAATATGGACAACTGGCTGATGGATTCTTGGTGCATAAGTGTCTAGGCACTAATAAAACCATAATCATTTAGTTCTGCCAGTCTGAAAGGGTATGCCACTGCAGTATATTAAAAGAAGGAGTGGTGCACAATGGCTGAATTTACTAAACTAAATGATGCAATGGACAAAGGTTGACATGAACAATATATGTAAGGTCTACATGAACTTAAACAATAGTATATTAACTGCTTACCTTTTCTTTTACTCTGTCTTCTGGAAACGTAATACAATGCTCTGAAGAGGAATGATCATTGTTTGGATCTGTCAGGTTTTGATTTCGCTCTTTTCCTTGATGGACAAGTTGCTCTGAGGATTTTCCACCTTTAAAGGAAGCAGTTCATACATGTAGGCTCATACACAGTAAACTCCCCAGTGATGATTTAACACACTACGTGTTTATTGGAATGCAACTGAACACTGTAGAATGTTAAATCAATAATCCTGGTACGTTCAAAGCTGGGGATTGTGCATCGTACTCTACAGAATATTATTAGCTTTGGGTTTGAATTCAATCCTGTGTGCTTTTCATAATTCACTAACATGAAAATTTCCTATCCGTGTGATAAAGTCCAACATATTTATACACATGTATCACATTGTAACATTACGAACACATAAACAGATTTCCTGTGAGCATGGGCCAACCTATTATGTTTCTACTAAATCTAATGTCATAAATCCATTATGTTAATTGTAATACATAAATACATTTGTATACATGTTAAGTGCTATTCTTATAGGAAGGAGACTCGCTAGGGTTATTAAATAAATATGTAGGCTATTTACAGGGCGAGTATAAAGTCCTTCTCTGGACTATGTACAAACATATCCTAAAAAAAAACTCTGCTAGATAGAAGAATAAATATTGTGGAATTAGATGAGCTAATAACAAGAATGATTAACGAGAGAGTGAGAGAGAGATGTGTATATGTTTGAGATCAGGTAAATGTTTTTTTTATTTAAAGTCCACTATTATAAGGAAGGCGTGGGCCTAGATCTGATAAAAGTTCATGAAGATAGCAGCGCATTAGTTACTGTCACGTTAAATCACAGACGCAGTCGATATAAAACCCCTCACCTGTTGTCCTGCTTGGTTGGGTGTCCAGTCTTTGTCCACATTCGGGGCAAAAGCGGAAAGTCGCCCTTAAATCGGACCCGCATTGTGGGCACTGCATCTCCGAACCAAATCAGCAGCCCTGCAAATCAACTATGGCTAATAACAAACACGGAATAAACCGCCATGACAGCGCAAATTATTATATATTTTTTCTACTCAGTTATATGGTCCTGTCACGGCTTTCATTCGAATTTGTGGAGAAACTTGTTCTACAACAGAAAGAAAAAAACGGTTTAAAATCTGATGTAGCGCGTAGCAGTCCTTGTGATCCACAGGCAGAGAAGCTCCGATCCCGAAGCCGCGCGCATCACAACTTCAACACTCTAAGTAGTATTCCAAACCTGCACAGTGCTCAAATTGACTGCATGGATCAGTCACACTACGTAGTATGGTAGTAGGCTAGACTCAGACGAAGTTTAAGTTTCGATTCACAATTCAAGTGCTTGTTTTCGTTTTGTGTGTTGGGTGTAGGCTTTCTGCGTCAGGAGTTCACCGACATCAGCCTCATTTGCAGAAGCGAAATAAAACGTGTGCAATGATGGTATAATGATATATTTCATAAGATGCAAATCCATCACTTCACCTTTCCACTCTCCACTCATTGTGATTTAAGGCTGTCCCAATTAACCAGGACCACACTGTCCAGTTTTTGGTGAGATATATATATATATATATATATATATATGGTGGGCCATTTATATGGATACACCTTAATAAAATGGGAATGGTTGGTGATATTAACGTCCTGTTTGTGGCACATTAGTATATGTGAGGGGGCAAGCTTTTTAAGATGGGTGGTGACCATGGTGGCCATTTGGAAGTCGGCCAACTTGGATCCAACTTTTGTTTTTTCAATAGGAAGAGGGTCATGTGACACATGAAACTTATTGGGAATTTCACAAGAAAAACAATGGTGTGCTTGGTTTTAACGTAACTTTATTCTTTCATGAGTTACTTACAAGTTTCTGACCACTTATAAAATGTGTTCAATGTGCTGCCCATTGTGATGGATTATCAATGCAACCCTCTTCTCCCACTCTTCAAACACTGATAGCAACACCGCAGGAGAAATGCCAGCACAGGCTTCCAGTATCCGTAGTTTCAGGTGCTGCACATCTCGTATCTTCACACCATAGACAATTGCCTTCAGATGACCCCAAAGATAAAAGCCTAAGGGGGTCAGATCGGGAGACCTTGGGGGCCATTCAACTGGTCTGACACTAACGCACATTGGATAGATCCCTCCAAGACTGTTGGAACAAAAAAAGTGATGGTATGGTGTGGTATATGGGGTACAAAGATAGTGGGGCCATTCTTCATCAATGGAAACCTCAAGGCCACTGGATATTTGAAATTGCTACATGATGATGTGTTTCCCTCTTTATGCACTGAAGCTGGCACGTTCCCTGAGTTTTTCCAGCAAGATGGTGCACCACCACATTATCAAGTCAAGTCAAGTCAATTTTATTCATATAGCGCTTTTAACAATTGACATTGTCGCAAAGCAGCTTTACACAATAAAAAGAAGTAAGTTTGTATGCAATGTGTATGAATCAAAATGATAAGATTGTCCCTGATGAGCAAGCCGAGGGCGACGGTGGCAAGGAAAAACTCCCTGAGATGGTAATACGAAGAAACCTTGAGAGGAACCAGACTCAGCAGGGAACCCATCCTCATCTGGGTGATAACGGATAGCAGGGATTGATCAGTATAATAATGTGTACTGGAAGTTCAGTGTAACAGGAGATGTGTTAAAATGAAAATTAAAAGGAGTCCAGTTTGTTCCTGAAAGCTCAGGTAGACTGTAGGAGATTCCAATCCTGAGCTATCGAACAACTGAAGTCACAGGTCCCCAGAGCATCAATCGATGATAGGATGGCCTTAATGGAAACCATCCCCAGTCACCATACGAATCCAGGCAGACCACACGGGGCATCCATGCGATGAGATCTCCAACCAGAAGCAGGACTCCAGGACGGGTTAGACGGCTCCAGAGGGCAGAGGGGTCTGGATCACTGGCAACTCAGGAGCGAGCATGTATAGCTCGACAGGGAGACAGAGAGTGGGAAAGGAGAGAGGGAGAGAGAGAGAGGAGAGAGCAGAAAAGGAGAGAACAGAAAATAAGGAGAGATGGCAGTTAGGTATGGTCACAGTCAACATGTATAAGGTGAATGTATATTTAGTGCAAAGTGCAAGCAGGGACTCCGGCAGGACTAACTATAACAGCATAACTAAAAGGGAGAGCCAGAAGGAAACACAGACATGAGGTCTCCCTGAGATGTAAAGCAACCAATCACCTCACCGTCAACAAACCTGAGTGAACAATGAGAGTGGGGAGGACAGCATCTAAACATACCAGTTCACCAGAATACTCTACGTCCATGAGTCCCCCAGATCTGCTCCTTTACCTAAGGTTAATCTATTTACAAAAATGCTTGGCTAAATAAATGGGTTTTTAGCCTAGACTTAAACACCGAGACTGTGTCTGAGTCCCGAACATTAATAGGAAGACTATTCCATAACTTTGGGGCTTTGTAGGGAAAAGCTCTGCCCCCTGCTGTAGATTTAATAATACGTGGTACTGACAGGCAGCCTGCATTCATTGATCGAAGTAGGCGTGGCGGATCGTAAGACACTAACAGTTCACTCAAATACTGTGGCGCGAGACCATTTAGTGCTTTAAATGTCAGAAGTAGTATCTTAAAATCGATGCGAAATTTCACAGGGAGCCAATGCAGTGTAGGTAAGATAGGGGTGATGTGCTCGTATCTTCTGGTTCTAGTGAGGACTCTCGCTGCTGCATTCTGTACTAACTGAAGCTTGTTTATACACCTAGTTGAACAACCAGACAGTAAGGCTTTACAATAGTCCAACCTAGAGGTGATAAAAGCATGAACTAGATTTTCTGCATCATTTAGTGACAATATGTTTCTTATCTTGGCAATATTTCTAAGGTGAAAGAAAGCTATCCTGGTAATATTATCTACATGTGCTTCAAACGAAAGGCTGGAATCTATAATCACACCAAGTTCTTTATGGGTGTCAGGTCCGAGCATTCCTAGATGAACAGTTTCCTGAAAAGTGGATTGGTCGTCGTGGACCAGTTGAATGGCCCCCAAGGTCTCCCGCTATTTCGTTCAGGCAGTCTTGATGCAAGAAATTTATATCAAATGATTTGACTTTCACCCATCACATTCACTTTTCAAAAACTCAAAATAAATAAATAAATAAAGATTGTGGAACCATGTCATTGTACGTCGTTAAGTTTGTTACGGCCGACCAATTTTAGGTAGCGATCAGTTTTAAATGTAAAGATGCTAGATGTAAATGTTAAATATTGTGTAGATGGTAAATGTTAAAAGCAACTATAATGTAAATTTTAATGTACTGTATATTTGACACATTGAGAAAAAGCGATATCATGAACAGTCATGTGCCAGATTTAATAATGTACTTTAAAATAAGCTACTAATAACCTTCTTGCTCAATATAAACAAACACCTGCACCAATAGATATTAATTAGAGAAGCTAAACTGAATATTTTTACTGGGATTAGTTTTAACACATTAAAAAAAAAAAAAATTCCCATCAACAATACTTCAGCTAGTAAATTAATAAATCCATCCATCCATCCATCCATCCAACTATTGCATATTTTGCTTCTCCTATGTACAGAGTGACCTGCGCCTACCACACCAGGGAAACTTACGATACAAGACAAAGAGTACACCCTGGTTGGCATGCCAATAAAGTTGCAAGGCACATGCACACACCATCCCACACACAATCATCCACTTATAAAATTTGAAAATGCAAATCAGGCTACACTGCATGTCTTAGGTCTTGTGTAGGAGTACCTGGAAGAAACTTACCAAGCATGGTGAGAACATACAGTCGTGGCCAAAAGTTTTGAGAATGACACAAATATTAGTTTTCACAAAGTTTGCTGCTAAACTGCTTTTAGATCTTTGTTTCAGTTGTTTCTGTGATGTACTGAAATATAATTACAAGCACTTCATACGATTCAAAGGCTTTTATTGACAATTACATAACATTTATGCAAAGAGTCAGTATTTGCAGTGTTGGCCCTTCTTTTTCAGGACCTCTGCAATTCGACTGGGCTGCTCTCAATCAACTTCTGGGCCAAATCCTGACTGATAGCAACCCATTCTTTCATAATCACTTCTTGAAGTTTGTCAGAATTAGTGGGTTTTTGTTTGTCCACCTGCCTCTTGAGGATTGACCACAAGTTCTCAATGGGATTAAGATCTGGGGAGTTTCCAGGCCATGGAGCCAAAATTTCAACGTTTTGGTCCCCGATCCACTTAGTTATCACTTTTGCCTTATGGCACGGTGCTCCATCGTGCTGGAAAATGCATTGTTCTTCAACAAACTGTTGTTGGATTGTTGGAAGAAGTTGCTGTTGGAGGGTGTTTTGGTATCATTCTTTATTCATGGCTGTGTTTTTGGGCAAAATTGTGAGTGAGCCCACTCCCTTGGATGAGAAGCAACCCCACATGACACAGGACTGATGGTAGCGCTCACCTTTTCTTCTCCGGACAAGCCTTTTTCCAGATGCCCCAAACAATCGGAAAGAGGTTTCATCCGAGAATATGACTTTGCCCCAGTCCTCAGCAGTCCATTCGGCATACTTTTTGCAGAAGATCAATCTGTCCCTGATGTTTTTTTTGGAGATAAGTGGCTTCTTTGCTGCCCTTCTTGACACCAGGCCATCTTTCAAAAGTCTTTGCCTCACTTCGCCTGCTGCCATTCCTGAGCAAGCTCTGCACTGGTGGCACTCTGATCCCGCAGCTGAATCCTCTTTAGGAGATGATCCTGGCGCTTGCTGGATTTTCTTGGATGCCCTGAAGCCTTCTAAACAAGAACTGAATCTCTTTCTTTGAAGTTGTTGATGATCCTATAAATTGTTGATTTATGTGCAATCTTAGTAGCCACAATATCCTTCCCTGTGAAGCCATTTTTATGCAACGCAATGATGGCTGCACGCGTTTCTTTGCAGGTCACCATGGTTAACAATGAAAGAACAATGGATTTCAAGCATTACCCTCCTTTTCTAACCCAATCAGCCTGACATAATGATCTCCAGCCTTGTGCTCGTCAACATTCTCACCTGAGTTAACAAGACGATTACTGAAATGATCTCAGCAGGTCCTTTAATGACAGCAATGAAATGCAATTATTAATTAATTTTCATGGCAAAGAAGGACTATGCAATTCATCTGATCACTCTTCATAACATTCTGGAGTATATGCAAATTGCTATTATAAAAACTTAAGCAGCAACTTTTCCAATTTCCAATATTTATGTAATTCTCAAAACTTTTGGCCACGACTGTACAGTAAGACTCTATGCACAAAGATGGGAGGCGCAATTCAAACCCACAACCCTGGATAAATCAAATCAAACCACTTTCGTTATGTATAACGTATCCCAACCAGACAACACAGATAATGTATACTGCGATTTCGCTCTTCCGCGTTGCATCGATACTTGGGTTCCTTGACGTCTGCGCAATGCGTCTGCAAAAGCGCAGGCGCTGCGTGTGACGCAAGCGAACAGCGACCAATGGCGTTTGAGATGTACGCAGGAAATTTGCGCAGTTGCACGGTGAAGGGTGCAGCCATTATTTTTTGGTGCTTCACTGTTAACTACACGTTGTAGACTAAGCAGACAAATATATGTATATATGAATATACATATGATACGGCGCTTTTTCTTCTTTTTTTTTTTGTCAAGCACTACTTTAGCTCTTTGTAAGATGAGACTGCTGAGGCACTTTTTAGAGAACTGCGCGCGGGAAGCGTGAGGAGAGCGTGCGTCTCTGTTAGTGCGTAGTTTTGAACCGTACCGTAACACGGAACCTGAACACTGTTAACCCGCTCTGTTTGAGTCCCAGTGCAGTGATGGACGTATCGCTGAAAACCGAGCCATCTGAAAGTGTTATGCCTCTATCCTGCGAGGAAAGTCCAGCTGCAACTGAGTCGACTGCGAACATTTCCTCCGTAATTGCGGCTCATCAGGTCGAGCAGATTAAGGAGCCGACTCCTGTGTTACTTTGTGAGTGGTGCAGGTTACACTTTGTCCAGTAGTCACGAAATCATTTCAGATTCTACAGAAACCATAGGTTTACCGTGTTGATTCATTATTAGCTGTTTTGCTGACCCATTTGCCTTACAATACAGTACTATGAATCAAAAGAAATCTTTGTGCTTGTTTTTGTGTTCTCAATTGCAGACCCCATCAGCATAAACAGTGCTGTATCTGTATTTAGAGACCAGAAGGTGCCCCATGGTGAGTCCCTTCATATACAGTCAAATTGTTAAGTATTTCGACAATGCCCTGGTTTTGGTGAATTTGTGTCTCTCTATAAAACCACAGTGGATTAAAACTTAAGTAATTAAAATGTTATTGAAGTTTAGACCTTCAACTTTAATTCATGGGGTTGCCAAAAAATATTGCACTTACCATTTAGGGATTACAGCCAAAAAATGTCATTCAAAATACTTTATGATTGTAGGTATATACATGTTATCATGCCCTGATACGTTGTGCAATATTATTATTATTATTATTATTATTATTATTATTATTATTATTACAATAACAATATCATATGCAAAACCATTAAATATGCAATCTTATGGAAATCATGTGCAATATCAAATATTATGTGCAATATATCCTGTGTGCAATAACATACATGTACAATACACAAAAGAGACAATTCTGCACCTTTCTGTATAGTCTGTAGTTTTTAAGTTTTTCCATATATTCTTATTCTATTTATATCCTTTTTTTGTTGTTGACATTATAGTACATTGTTTTTTTTTTCTATTGTCTTTTGTATTTTTAAATATGAAGCCACTGGAGAAACAATTTCCTTCGGGATCAATAAAGATTTATCTTGTCTTATCTTCATACACAGTTGTTGTAGTATCAACACATTGCATGCAAGACTACATAAAAACACATGAACATGCAATTAAACCATAAGAAGGTACCCTACATGGATAAAAGTATTTGGTCGAACCAGGTGTTTCAGTCAGGCCATTTATCCCCAGTGAAGGGCAATCTTAACGCTTCAGCTTACCAAGACATTCTGAATGCAATGCTTCCAACTTTGTGGTACAAAGCATGGACTATAAAGACATGGTTTGATAAGTTTAGTGTTGAAAATCTTGACTGGCCTGTACAGTCCTGACATCAACCCCATCGAGCACCTTTTGGATAAACTGGAACGAAGATTGGGAGCCAGGCCTTCTCATCAAACATCAGTGCCTGACCTCGTAAATGCTCTACAGAATGAATGGTCACAAATTCCAACAGAAACAATCCAAAATCTTGTGGACAACCTTCCAAAAAGTGTGGAAAGGGGATCAACTCCATATTGAAATATATTTATTTGGATACAATGTCATTGCAGGTTTGGCCAAATACTGTTGTCCATACAGTGTACATTTAGTAGTACTGTTTTACTGTGTCTAGGGATCAGTTCAATAACACATTCACTTACTCATACTTAAAAAAATAAAATAAATAAATAAATAAAAACACCAGCATCTGATACTTTGTAATGTTATGTAATACTATGTGATGTAATCCTAATGCTTGTTACAACACTAGTGTCAATTTAGGATCATGAATCTAAACTTTGTAAGGCTTTGAAAACTATAATTTTTCTCGGACCAAACATACAGTTTAAATAAATTACCCAAATGAATAGGATCATTGTAGATTATGTTTCTACCCTATTTATACGTTGCCATTTGAAATTCCTGACCCCATTACCTCGCCACCAAATTCGTGCCCTAAAAATGTGGATTTTTAACAAATTAAAGCTTAAGATTTCCAAGTCAACCAAGTTGATTTAAAAGATGAAAAGCATATGTGTGGTTTTCTTGAAATTTTTCATGTGAGAGCTGGTGGAAAGCATTCCAAGACTATTGTTATAGTAATAGTTTTGCTTCAACCTCTGTGCTTATCCACATCAATTGTATAAATCACTGATGTCTTTAGACAGTAATCATTAATGATAGTCCTTGATAGTCCTTTACACATACTTTTAAAGGTCAAAATGACTGCGATCTGAACAGATTTCACAATTAACTATTAATAAAGCAAATTACTGCTATACTTACTATAGCACTGTCGTTTTGCACCTCCCGGGTCGGGGTTCGATTCCCGTCTCCTTTTTTGTGTGCACGATGTTTGCATGTTCTCCCGGTGCTGGGAATAAATACAATAGTAATCACAATTGGCTTCCACAGTCCGTAGTTAGACTACAGAGGTTCCTAGATGGATGAAAAATATCAAGAGGAGGTCCTATAGCATCTTCCTACAATACTTGTAACATGATAAAACACATTTTAGAGTTTAGTCAACATGCATTCAAAAATAAGCACACACAATGGTGTAGGCAACATCAAGTAGTAAAGATATTGTTCAAAGATATTGACCAGTGAATGTGCTATAGTTCTTCAAGAAATAATTTTACAAGAAAACTATATAAATAATTTTGCATTTATTTTTCCTGATACCACTTTGTGAACTTAGGTTAGTCAACCATGTGCTCTTATAAAGATTAAAAGTTATTGTGACCAAATGTCATGGCAACATAAACATAATAAATGTATATGTTCCATAATGCCCATGATTGCTTACTTATTACGTTGCACATAACCAAGTAGATGATTCATCTTTTTAACATGAGTATTGATAATTTCCACAAAACATATACTACTCAGTTGGAAAATAATGATCACACTGGATTCTTAATATTAACAATTGTATACTTTTCACAGTTGTTAGCAGGGAGGAAGGAAGAAAAGGTACTGCGGGACGGGGCTACCCTGAAGCAGTGTCTACTTCATCTGAGTTCACCCACCGTGCAATCGTGCACCTCATTGAAGCGATGCATCGTTGCTGGGACATATATGGCTCCCACGAACGCTCTCGTCTCTTCCAGAATGTCCAGAGTGAGCTGGAGAACCTTGGCCACTCGCTGCCGGTAGAAAAGATCAGAAGAAAATGGAACAATCTCATTGTCACGTACAAGAGAGTAAAAGAGCGCAGCAGGTTGGGCAGGGGCCAGGCCAAGACCTCATGGGAATATTATGAGGTATGTTGAACTAGTTGACACACTGACTTAATAATTACTGTCGTAAGCTTGGTTAGTGTTCTTATTTCATTTAAATTTAAATATTTTGAAATCTTTTCACTTTCTCATTCTATCTCTTCACATAACAGATGATGGACAAAGTCTTAGGAAAAACAAAGATCAATCAGAGTGACCCTGCTTCAGCCACTCTTGTTGGATTTGCATCTACAGCTAAAACAGCTGTAAGGCCTGAAGAGCACCAGCCTCACAGTGTGTCTGTCGCTCCAGTAGCCACCCCTTGTTTGCTCCCTAGTGCTCTTTTTACCACACCTTCACCAATTCCTACACTGGTAACATCCCCACTGTTGTGTAACACAACCCCAAACCCAAGCCCTGCATGCAGTACTGACAGTTCCATACCCAATGTTTCCCCCAAATCTGCTTCCAAGATCACAAGGCAGCCACTGAAACGGAGGTTTCGGCATCTTCAGCTTGGCTCAGTGGCATCTCGCTTTGCCCATCAGCAAGGACATGCAGGTGAGCGTACTGCCCTGCTTCGCAATTTCATCACCAGTCATGAAGAACGTGCTCGTCTGGATGAGCAGCGCCAACGCAAAAAGGATGCCCGTGAGCGGCGCCAGGAAAGAACACTGAGTAGCATGGCGGAAGCAATGGGAAGGATGGCAACAGCTCTGGAGTTAATCTCATCCAAGCAGGACACCATCATTGCCCTGCTCCAGAGACTGTCTGATAAGCATTAAGGATCCAATCAAAGGAAGATTTTTTTTAAGGTGGTTTGAGTCAGATGGACCTTTGTATACTGAACAAAAATATAAGTGCAACACTTGTTTTTGCTCCCTTTTTTTATGAACTCAAAGATCTGAAACATTTTCTACATACACAAAATAACCATATCTCTCAAATATTGTTCACAAATCTGTCAAAATCTGTGATAGTGAGCACTTCTCCTTTGCCGAGATAATCCATCCCACCTCACAGGTGTGCCATATCAAGATGCTGATTAGACAGCATGATTATTGTACAGATGTGCCTTAGACTTCCCACAATAAAAGGCCACTTTGAAATGTTCAGTTGTATCTATCACACAGCACAATGCCACAGACGTAGCAAGGTTTGAGGGAGCGTGCAATTGGCATGCTGACAGCAGGAATGTCCACCAGAGCTGTTGCTCGTGAATTGAATGTTAATTTCTCTACTATAAGCCGTCTCCAAAGGCGTTTCAGAGAATTTGGCTGTACATCCAACCAGCCTCACAACTGGTATGAGATGAGTCCACATGTAATCACACTCTATGCCAAGGAGATGTGTTGCACTGCATGAGGCAAATGGTGGTCACACCAGATACTGACTGGTTTTCTGAGTCCCCAGACCCCCCAATAAAACAAAACTGCACGTTTCAGAGTGGCCTTTTATTGTGGCCAGTCTAAGGCACACCTGTGAGTTGGGATGGATTATCTCGGCAAAGGAGAAGTGCTCACTATCACAGATTTTGACAGATTTGTGAACAATATTTGAGAGTTATTTCGTGTATGTAGAAAATGTTTCAGGTGTTTGAGTTCAACTCATAAAAAATGGTACCATAAACAAAAGTGTTGCGTTTATATTTTTGTTCAGTATATGTGTGCGCAGTGTTGTTTTGCTTTTATTGTTGGATATTAATTACAATTAAATTTAAAAGTGTTACATTTTTCTTTTTCTTTTTTTGTTTAGCATTTTCATTACTTTTTAAGAATACTACATAAAAAGTACTGCTGCATATGCAGTATCACCACCTTGTTGTGACTTTCTATTCAATATATACAGTATATGTGATTAGAATAATTTCAGGATAAAATCTGCATTTACTGTTTTTGGTGAAACTTACCTTGTTTAAGTTGCGCTAATGAGTAAGTTGAGCTGTAACATTTAAATGTGAGCAAATAAAATGCAGGTATTTGTTTTCTTAAATACTCAATTCATAATTAAATACTCGAGTCATTTACTTCACCTCTGTTTAAATCAAATCTTCATCCTAAAAATGAACTGATCTAAATATACACCCACTGGCCACTAGTACACCTTGCTAGTACTGGGTTGGACCGTGTTTGCCTTCAGAACTGCCTTAATTCTCCATGAAATGGATTCAACAAATTGCTATAAACATTTGTTAGGGATCTTTGTCCATATTAACAGGAACTGCAGAGTTCTCATCTGCGTGATACGAATATCCCATTCGACCACATTTCAAAACGTGATCACTGCATTGAGATCTGGTGTCTGTGGAGGCCATTTGAGTACAATGAACTAACTGTTTAAAGTTGTTGTTTTTTTAAGTTCCTGACATGGCACATTATCCTGTGGTCATAAAGGGATTCACATGTCAGCAACAATACTCAGATACACTGCGACATTCCAACAATGCTCAACTTGTACTAATGGGCCCAAAGTGTGCCAAGTACTGTTGATAAAGGCAGGATGGATCTGGTCTTCCATGTGGTTTACATCATATTCTTACCATATGTTTTTCATACCATTCTCTGGAAACACTAGAGGTGCATGAAAATCTCATGAGATCAGCAAAAAAAAAAAAAGTCAGCCCAGCCTGTCGGGTACCAACAACCATGTCACGTTCGTTGTCATGGGGATCTTTCAACTGCGTGCTTTTTGCAAACGACAGAAAATACTGTAACCGATTTCCTGTTGATTACAGCCCATTACATGCAATGTGAATAATAATCATTTATGAGAATAACTTACCCCTGAATAACATGGCCACATGATTGGGGTATCAGTTTTTTTTTTTTACTGGATCCAAGCTCAATAATTTATTCGTGGTTCTTCATCGTTTTCTGTTCTGTTTCTGAAATTACATTAGATGTAGTGGCACAACATAACTTTTATCAAGAAAAAATGAACATATAAAGAATTACCTAATTCGTCAGGAGACGTGAAACAATGAAAAAACAACGCATTTTTAAACTTGAGTGTAACGTCAGAGTTCATTTATATAGTCACAGTAGAACACAGTCTTCCATCGTGACCGCGTGGCCTAATGGATAAGGCGTCTGACTTCGGATCAGAAGATTGAGGGTTCGAGTCCCTTCGTGGTCGCTTTTGACGCGCGCTACAAAAGCGACTTTTTATTTTCGCGAACGTGTCAAATAATTTTTTATGTATGAAACAAAAAAATAAATATTAATGAAACTAACAATAATTCTTACCTATATAATCTCGACCGACATTAGTTAGCATACACCACCAACGTACGCAACCAGCAACCTTTTATACAATTTTATAACAAATTCCACCGTAAAGCAGAGTGGCGCAGCGGAAGCGTGCTGGGCCCATAACCCAGAGGTCGATGGATCGAAACCATCCTCTGCTAATTTTTTTTCTTTTCTTCCTCATATACAAATGAGTAAATAAAATTGTGTTTAAATGTGTCATTTATTAGCAATAAATAAGGAGTTTAGCTATCAAATAATAAATTTTACTTAGGAGACGATTCATTAGTTCATTCAAATATCAGACAGGAAAAAAAAAATAACAGTGACAGGAACAAAGATCAGTCATTCAGGACTTTATTCAGACTATATTTTTTTTGCAAAGTTGATGTTTTAGCACTCTTCTTCCAGGTTTTAATAATGGGACGTGCAATTCTTAACCCAGTTAAAGCATTTTTTCATGTTTTCTTTGCTTGACACAGTCCAACATATTGACCCTTATGAAACTGACTTTTTACATCCAAAACATAAAAGTATTTACTCCTGTAACTCAGTCAAAATTAACCTGGCGTGCTTGCTTTGTTGAAGAATGGATCCTTTTCTGTTTGAGCCTTGCTAAATTTCTTTTTTCTAACCTGTGGGGAAAAATATGAAGAATACATGGGTCAATATGTTTGAAAACAACAGACAATCAGTTAGCTTCACATGATCATAGTATAAATATACATGTATTTACACAACACAACATAAATACAACAGATAGGTAACATCATGAAGACCAAGAAGATTTTAAAACAAGTCTGGGCCTGTTCCTAAAAATCCTGAACCATGGTTTGGTTATTAAAAAATAAATTTAACAGCCAGTGACACTAAATATATTACATTAAAATGGAATTTGAATCCCAAGAATATGGGACTACAGGAACAACCTGGATGATACTAAATGTCAGTGATTATTTAAGGCACTATATATTTTTAAAAATTCCCCTGTTTTTTTATTTATTTATTTATTTTAGCTATTTTAAACCTTTTCAAACCTTTCTAAAGTTTAATGGGTAATTAAATCTAACCATTTAAACAATACAAAATAACCTCAAGTAAGAGAGTTTAACTATTAACTCAAAATTAATTTAAACAAAAAACCTACATTGTTACTAAGCAGCACATATCTCTGTTATCCACCATAATTATTATTTCTAAACAAACTTAGCAAATAATTAACTCAAAATGTATAAACAGTACAGTGTGTACCACCTCCTCATATGCCTTCAAAATCACAAAACTTAACTTGCCGCTGAGTGCATGGGTTGATGCAGGTGCGGCTTCTATCGCATACGATTTGCACTTGTGGTGTTTTGAGACTGGTGTGTGTGTAATGATTTGCACTTGTGGTGTTTTGAAACTAATTCGCTCACAGAATTAGTATGCAGAAAAAGGGAGACCAAAGGCTTTAACATGCGTGGTTTTTGATGATGTAACATTGTAAAAATGGCCATGCCCAAACAACCTCTAACAAAAAGGCTCAGTATTTATAAAGTATTGTATATTCATGAAAATGATGCTGTCATGTTATTTCCCCCCCTAAGACTGGTTATTTTGATATGTTTGATTGATGATTATATGACTCTTTGTCAGATGCACCTTTCAGCCCTCAGGGCGAGATCCTCTTCTGATGGCTCTGGTGGTCGCTGACTGGCATCACTAATAATCTCAGAGATTTTCTGTACACAGTCATCCAGGTTCCTCTGTTGGCTTCTGCTCACCTCTGAAGTTACTATCAACTCACCAACTTTATTTATTCGTGTTTTGTTCTGTAAATGCAGGTAAAGTTGAAGCAAATGGTAAGTGGATTAACATATTTTTTCATTGACATAAATCAAGATACCGGTATCTAGGATGCATAGATCTAACTGATGTCTTGAAGCATGGTCTTGCTTCATGAAATATTCATTAATTTACAAACAATGCTACTAACCAGCCATCTTCTAGATTTTATAAAATTACCCCTTGTATCTCAACTAAAAATGAGCTAACCAAAAAGTATGAATAGAATTAAAATATTATGTGTTTATATGAAAAATATTTTGGTAGAATACATGGTTAAATATGCTTGTATATACACAGATCAGCCATAACAATATGATCACCTGCCTAATATCAAGTAGATTGTCTTATCTTTCCTCACCTTTAAAACAATCTCCTGTCTCACCTCCTCTGGAATCCAGTCTGCTGTCTGAACATGAAACCGAACCTCTGCCTTTGTGTTAACTAAGACAAAACAACATGTTTTTTTTTAAGGCTTGCATGTATAAATAAATAAATAAATAAATAAATAAATGTAATAAATATTTCACAAGGTGACCAGTTAAACACTTATGATACAACCTTTGTTTACATGTTGACCTCCTGGTCCACTGCTCCGACTGTAAGTTATTTTAAGTTTATCTGCCATAAGACAAGTGGTTTAAAAAATTAGTTAAAGTTAGAACACACAGCTTCTGATGTAAGTCACATTGTACTGAACACTTACGTACCAACTGGGATGTTCTCAGCAGTCTGATCACCCTGTAGAAAGTGTAGTATAGCACCGATGAGACGCAATGTTCTTTAATTTAGCATCTGTCCAACCTGTCTAGTCTGTTCTGCCATTGTATAGCCATGACCAAAAGTTTTGATAATGACACAAATATTAATTTTAACAATGTCTCCTGCCCCCAAATTTTATGAGGCAATTTGCATATACTCCAGAATGTTATGAAGAGTGATCAGATGAACTGAAATTCATTGCAAAGTCCCTCTTTGCCATGAAAATTAATTTACCCCCCCCACCAAAAACAAACAAACAAACACACAAACACAAACAAACAAACAAACAAACAAACAAGCTGTGATGCCAGTGATTCTCCTGTTAACATCAGTGAGATGGTTGATGAGGACGTCAGGATGTGGCCCAGAAGCTGATTGACAGCATGCCAGGGCAAAATGCAGAGGTCTTACAGAGGGTTAACACTGCAAATATTGACTCTTTGCATAAACTTGATGTAATTGTCAATACAAGCTTATTAAATGCTTGTAATTATACTTCTGTAAAAATAGTAATATCTGACAGAAACATCTAAGAACACTGAAACAGCAGACTTTATGAAGGTTTATATTTGTGTCATTCTAAAAACATTTGGTTGTGTTACTAGTCTTACCTGTGATGCATCCGAGTTCCGGCTCAAGAATTTTTGATCAAGCACAAAACGGCGAATTAATAATGTATCACAATTTAATCTGGAGATTACTTTACATGAGAGTTGAGCCCCATTTGCAAACGGTACAGATCGCCAGAAACATAAACATGCTGTTATGGGAGCCGCCATATTAACCTCAATGGGTCTCTATACTACTTCCGGGTAGTGGACGTGTTTGTGAATACAGTTTTGCTACATTAAAAATACTGAATATTATATATCTAATAAACATGTTGTATTGCCTTGAATAAGTCTACGGGAAAAAAAGCCATGTGTCGGAAGGAAAGAAGTTTTTTCCTCATGTATTTAAAGGAGTTAAACTAAATTAGGTCCCACCGAGATTTGAACTCGGATCGCTGGATTCAGAGTCCAGAGTGCTAACCATTACACCATGGAACCAACCTGGAATACGGTATCTTTTCTAGGCCTGCCATATCAAACCTTTCATTCGGCTGACTTATATAGTATTTTATTAAAGTGTGTATGAGGTTCATTGCAAACTCTGTGATGCCTCCGTTAAACAAAAGGTAATAAGATGATAATGGTGTGCACCATATATAGTAAATGGCCTATTTAAATAATAATTAATTGATGAACTACCTAATAGAAATATGCTTTAATAAATCACGCTACACAACTGAACCGAACAACGGTCTATTTATATGAAGACAAAATACAGTACTTCTTTGTGATATAAAAACACAGACAGGTTCCACCGAGATTTGAACTCGGATCGCTGGATTCAGAGTCCAGAGTGCTAACCATTACACCATGGAACCATCTGACACCGGTGAAGATTTTTGGCATTATAAATATTATTTATTTAAATAAATATATAAATAAAATAAAGACACCGCTCCATTTCACAATTTAAACATACTATTTATGATGTATCCTGTGTGCCATGAACAGCATCTTGCTGTTGGGTGGAACATGCCTACTTTCCACAGTTACCACAACCTACCTAGTTTAGGTTTAACATAGCTAAAATACTGGGTGGGTAATGTTACATGCTAACTGAACCGTACACTACATGTACCCTACATGAATGAACTCGTACCCTACATGTTGTCCTGTATCAATTACTACACAAGCATTTTTTGTTTGGTTTTGTACTATGCTGCAAACATTTTACTATTAGAAAGTTGGACAATTTAGGATGGAGGTCTATGGGGATTGACTCACTTTTGGAGTGAGCGCCCAGTGGACATTTGAGAAACTGCAGGTTTTAAAATCGGATGTTGCCCTATTGCTTCTTTTGTGTTTTCTGGATTTCCACACAACATACGAAGTAACATATGGATATGACACCCTTGTACTTAATCACTCAGGAAATTACTTAGGATTTAAAATCTTCTTCTCCCGTGAATAAACTCGAGAGAACATTCAGACACTATCATTTGGGCAGGTGTGTTTTGTTTCTCTCTCTCTCTCTTGGCAAGCGCATCAGAGCCAGCTGTATCAAAATGTTTTAAGCAGTTTATCCCTCAGTTTTAAACTTATTATATAATCAGCTATCATAATCATAATAAATTATCATTATTTTATAAGTAAATGATTATTTTTGCCACTTAATAATAATAATAATAATAATAATAATAATAATAATAATAATAATAATAATAATAATATTATTGCCTTTTAAATTGATACATTAATCCAAAATTTCTGATTGTTGTCTTTCGCATATTAGCTAAGCTTCTGTACTAGGCCAATATCATTAGCTCTCACTCACTTTCTGCAGGGAAACTGCTTCACGTTGGTCACAGTTATATTGGTTCCATTGACTATTCTTGAACCACTGGATGTGAGGCAGGAACAGATCCTGAGTGGGGCACCAGTCCAACAGGCCACCACGCACAACTAGCAGGATTTGGGGAGGTGGGAGAAACTGGTGAACCAGATATTTATTGTTAATATAAATTGCTTGGTAAAAAAAAAAAAAGTTGCCATTTCAGAAGGGTCACATTATTGGGCTGCAGAAAGCAAAGAAAACAACTAAAGAGATTTTAAATTACCGGAACTGGGTTAAGGACCCCTCAACACATGATCAAACCTGGAAGTATAGTGCTGAACTGTCAACTTCGTGAATGAAATGTGGTTGGAAGAAATCATGAATGGAGATCATTTAAACACTTGGTGAAGCTGCAAGGTAAAAAAAAATCTATCATAAAAACATAGCTTAAAACTAAGATAACATAACATAACATAACATCACATAACATAACATAACATAAAAACTAAGAGCATTTCCATACACACAAAATGTGATGAGAACTCACAGGACTTGGAGTAAACAGCTGTGAGGCCATAAGAAAAACACTTGTTAGTGAGACTAATCAGAAAATATGTTCAGTTTGTTAGGAAGCATAAAGGTTGAACTTTGGAGCCATGGAAAAGAGTCATATGATCTGACGAATCCAGTTGACTATATTCCAGATCAATGTGTGCATCAAGGTAAGAATTGAGGTGCAATGTGTCTTTTTTGGCCAGGCAGTGTACTTCCTTCTGTGTCTTATATACGTTTGGAGGATTAATTTCCAAGTAGGACAGATATGTGTAGTGATTGCTTCAACTGCAATTTTAAACAATCTGCTGTGTAATTTGGAAAGGTACACACTATATATAGAAGGCCTCACATCTGACAATGCATACTGGTCAAAAGAACTGTCTGAAGCTCAGAGATTGCAAGGCACAGTGGCCTCCATAATCTTAAATGAAAGAGATTTGGCACAGCCAGGAGTTTTACAAGAGCTAGTCACCTGGCCAAACTGGGCAAACTTGAGCAAAGTTGAATGGAGCAAAGTACAGATATATCCTCAATGAAAATCTTTTCCACAGCCCTCAGGACCTCAGAATAAACCTGAAGGCTCACCTTTCAACAAGAAGTCCTAGAGTATGCCAGCCAGAGCCCTAACTTGTACCCAAAGTCACTTCAACAAATCTTGTCCCTGAAGTCCTTTGACAGCTCTTTGGTCTTGAACATGGTGGGGTTTGAATGGAATATCGAGATTCTGTGGAAAAGTGGCTTTTACACACATAATGGGTTGTTGTTAGGAGCACTTTTTTAAATTAATCTGTGTACCACATGAGCACATAACCAGGATGTGGGAGCCAGAATTACTGTTGTAAAATATTTTGTCTCTATCCTTTACAATAAACCTATGTTAAAAAGAATAGACCTTTTTAATTTTTTTGTATGTGGGCAAACTTAAAAAATCTGCAGGGGATCAAATAATCATTTTCCCCACTGATTTTATAAAATACAAAGTGAGATAATAAGAAAATAGAGGAAGAACAGCCAAACTCATCATGCTTTGACAATGGAAAATATCAGCAAGCACTCTGTACTGATGAGTCAATTTTTTTGAGGATATGGACTGGAGAGCGGTACTATAATGAGAGCAAAAATTTATTAAATTCAATTAAATTCAATGCAATTGTATTTAATATATAGAAAGAATATATAGGAGGAAACCTTGAGAGGAACCAGACTCAACAGGGAACCCATCCTCATTTGGGTGATAACAGATAGCAGGGATTGATCTACAGTCATACTGTGTGTTAGACAGCTGGAAATTCAATATAACAGGAGTCCAAGTTAATAAGGAGTCAGAGTTGTTATAGGAGGCTCAGGTAGACTGTATCCATGTGATGAGATCTCCACCCCGAAGTGGGGCACCAGGATGGGTCAGACAGGTCCAGTGGGCAGAGAGGGACAGTGAAGAATGATGGAAGATTACTACAAGATATTTGATGTGCAAATCATGTGAAAATTAAAATCTGAAATGCAGCTTTAACACAGTTTTTCCCAAAAAATCACTATGATTACAATACAAAAACATTGTAGGTCATTAGGCACAGTTTGAGAATTCTCTACATTCACACATCTATTGCTCAAAACAAATAAAATAAATAAAGTGAGTATTTTTTTGAAAATATAGGTACACCCCAGATGGGACTCGAACCCACAATCCCTGGCTTAGGAGGCCAGTGCCTTATCCATTAGGCCACTGGGGCTTTGAGTAAACACGTTGCTATGAAGCTCTATAAATGAACACTCATTTTCTTGTCACCCGTTTAATCGGCTTTATATTATATTTTATCATTTTTAAGTAAGACAACGTTATTTCAACCAGGATATGTGAAAACCCAATGCTAATATTAGCACACTGTAGGTGCTACAGATGAAGCCCGTGTTTTATCATTTAGAACCATCGTAAAATGTAAAAACATTTGTATATTTATATTCAAATGTTATGTTTATTCTATTGTGAACAGAACACGCTGTATTCATTGCGACACAATGAATCTATAAAAACGAATCGTATTTTGTTTGAATTTTAAAACAAAATATCTACGTTACACCGGCGACTTAAACAGAAACGAAGCGTTATATTATTTTAAAACAAAACGCCTATAATCCGATTCTCTCGTTGATTATTTTCCCTGTGGTTGTTTGCCCATGTTTTAAGCTTCCTGTCGAGGAAGGAGGGAGCAGTGGATAGGAGCGCTCGATGATCCGGCTGAGCCAAACCCCGTATCCTCCAAAGCCTTGAGTAATGCTGTCTTTTGGGTTAAACTCAAGTAGCCGATTTTGACAGTTTCGGGCTCAACAACATACACACACAATGAATTTACTGCCATCCAATCCTCACGGAAATGGACTTCTGTATGCTGGATTCAACCAAGATCATGGTAGGATTTTTTTTGTTGTTAGCTCAGCTTGGCCTGGCTAGGCTAGGGTAGCTAACGTCAACATGGTTATGTTGTGAAGGCGACAGCTAGCGGTAGCTCCGTTAGCAAGCTGGCTAATAGTTGGTGGTCGGTTTAGTGAGGATAGCTGTATAGTTTTGATTAAATATTTCAGCCAGGTGCCGTTTTTATATAATAAAATAGGAAAGAAGAAGAAAAAAGGTTGTTAAAGTTGTCTTTCTCGCATTTTCAATAGCACATCGATTAGTTCCTGATTTGTTTTGTAGATAGCTAGCTAACTAGCTAAATTTGGCTTGTTTATACTACGAATGTATTTATTTTATTAAGAATTATTTTCACCAACAACATGACATGAGCAAAATTAAGAGCAGGTTAAAGCTATGATAAACATCTGAATATTTGTCAACCTGGAAAATATATGACATCAATAACATAATTTCTGCCTCAGGTGACTGGATGATCCCTACAGCAAGAGTTAGTTTTTTATTAGAATTAAAATAAATAGTTTTGTACGCATTCATAACACACATTTATTAATATCTTTCCTCTCTGTTTTTATAGGATGCTTTGCATGCGGGATGGAAAATGGCTTCAGGGTGTACAACACAGATCCTCTTAAAGAAAAAGAAAAGCAAGGTGACTGCTACTGATTAACACGTGACTTGATAGATCACTAACATGAAAATTACTCTTACTGTTGCAGAACATATTTTACACCACTCTAGACACAGTCATTTTAGCAATGCTGTTAAAAGTATATGGAAAGCTAAACAGTTTAGATTTATTTATATATGAAAAGTCAAAAGTTTGGATTTATTTTTTTTACATTCTAGAATAATACAGGATTTTAAAAAAACTATTAAATAACATATGACATTAGGTACTTGGGTACCAACAACACTGACAGTTAGTTGTTATTTTAAGACATGAAGGTCAGCTGTTCTCAGATACTTCTTGCAAGAGTAGTATTGTCAAATGCATTTACAAACCCCATTAAGGAAGTACCATGATGAGTCTGGCTCTCATGAAGACCATCCCAGGAAAGCAAGAACAAAACTTCCCTCTGCTGCAGAGGAGAAGTTAATTTAGAGTTACCAGCCTCAGAAATCACCAATGAACAAACAGCACCTCTAATTAGAGCCGCTATGAAGGCTTTACAGATCATAAGTAGCAGACACATCTCAATCTCAACTGTCCATTGGAGATTATTGCATATTTTGGAATGTTTTACAATACAGAAAGAAATAGAAGAATCAGGAATGACCATGGAATTAGGAAGTGTGTCCAAACTTTTGACTGGCAGTGTGTATAAGGAAGTTAACAATTCAGTCTACTGTCCAGCACATGATTTTCCAGTGTCATAAAGCACACACACACACACACACACACTCTCTCTCTCCTTCTCTCGCACATAAGAGCTTAAGTATCTTAACTATGCTGTAGTTGTAAGATTTTTAAATAATCCCCTGACCATCACACCCATATGTGGGTCTTCCCCAAACCACTGCCACAAAGTTGGAAGTGCACAATGTCTTTGTGTGACGTAGCACTGCAATTCCCTTAAACTAAAAGGCCTAAACTTGTTATAGCATGATGATACTGTACATATTTTTTCCAAGTTTGGTGTGGAACAACTTGAATGTCAAGACAACTTGAAATCAGACAAGAACCTTCTTGTCTTGTCTGATTTCAATACCTCACTTGCACTTGTCCCCCCACAGCTACTGTCTAGAATGTAGTTAAAAGCCTTCCCAGAAATGCAGAGGATGTTATAACAGCAGATAGGATGGCAAAACTGTGTTAATTGCCATGGCGTTGGAATGTGCACATTCGGTATGTGTGTGTATGATGGGTAGGTTTTCACAGCCATTATAGTGAATGTGAAAGTGTAAATTTTACAAATATGCAATACCACTATAAAGGACAGTATAAGGTTTGTTAATCATAAGCGATATCATATTTCATTTCTATACTGTGTCTGTTATAACATTAACACAGTTTAATTTTAAGACAAACATTTCTGATGTGGGCTGCAGACAGAAATATCCACACACTATTGGGATTATTAGCCTATAAAATAATAAAAGATCACAGATGGACTAGATGCGATCCGGAACAGCTAAGAAGTAATTATTAAGGAGCCAAGTTTTTAAAGATGTCATAACATTATCAGTTGTGTTTTCTTGCCAAAATTGCTTATGTGACTGGTTTTAAATGTTTTTTTTTTTGCAGATAGTTGCTTTGTTCAGACCTTTCACCCATGCTTTGACAGACAGCTAATGCAATTATGGCTGTAGATCACATGGGACTCGGCAAGATGCATACAGTATAGTTAAACATCCCTATGGTGCTACTGTCCATTATCTCCCCTTGTGGAATGCCTCTTGTCCAGTCAGATTTCTCAGTCGACACTAACCTAACTCTTGTATGAAAGTTAGGTTTAGAAAATGTGAACCATGGTATCATGGAGTTGATTATTGTCATTTGATAGATCATCCACTGCTCAAAATGTGGTCCTGTGGCTTTGATTAAAGTTGTATTTGGCTTACAGAGTTTCTTGAGGGTGGAGTCGGGCATGTTGAGATGCTCTTTCGATGCAACTACCTTGCACTTGTCGGAGGAGGCAAGAAACCCAAATACCCACCTAATAAAGGTATGTTCTCATACACAAGGTACAACATTACAGTTAATGTGACATTCAGAATAATTAATGATATACTATTTATGAATTTTAGAATATTTGTTTGTAGACGTTAATAGTACAGTAAGGATTAAAAAAAATTTGTTGAAGGCAAACACACTGGCTATTTTAAATTAATATTGTTTAGAGATAAAAACAGGTTTGAGAATACAGAATTGTTTTTGAACAAATCTGTAATGAAATGATCTGAAAAGTATGCAGTGATATTCAGGAGTATTTAAATATCCCAGCTGTTCATTTGTTTGCCAGAGGCAACCACATCCATATCCATGTCTTTAGCCCAGCGCATCTACACAGGACCTCTCATATTTCATATCACTTCACCACATAAATTGTACATAAAGACTTGCATCGGTACATTCAGATGTAAACAAAAAAAAAAAGTGCTGAAAAATCCCAAATTTACATATCCTACAGTCAAATGTGAGTTTGATCATAGAGATTGAGAAGAATTGAACATGAATTTAACTTTGATTTAAAAAAAAAAAGGCTTTGGTATTTAGTCATGCAGTCCTTCCCCAATAAATATTTTTGAGTGTCACATATGTATGCTTTACCTTTTTCTTTTCTAGTCATGATCTGGGATGACCTTAAGAAAAAGACTGTGATTGAGATTGAGTTTTCCACAGAAGTCAAAGCCGTTAAGCTACGAAGAGACAGGTATTCCCTTTACTTTTACATGTTAAGTTCAAGCTCTTGTTCAAATATGCCATTTACTCTCATTTTTTCAATATAATTAAAGCACTTTTCAACTTATTGCAAAATAAAGAGAATCTGAGGGTCAGGAAAAAGTCTACCTACCTCACACAATTTAGAAACTGTGGCTATTTACATTACTGTTGTGGAAAGGAAACGTAATCCTGGCTGCATTTCCTTAAAGCATTAAGTTCATCATCACGTGACATTGCACAAAACGCCTTTAAATGTGTAAAAACTTTAAACAAAATAAGATAATGAATTATCACCAATACAGTTTGATAGATAAACCAGAAGCAAGTAAATTGATATTTCTATTTATTTTTGTTGTTGTTGTCAAGTGCTGCTTATTTTATCAAATTAATAAGAAGAATGGGATAATTTAGGCATGGGAATGAGTACAAACACTTAGCACAGCAATTTAGAGAGTAACACTATGGCAAATTCTATATTAAATTTTTAGCTGAAAACTACTCTAACCATGTCCATTATTTTATATTTAGATGTCACTGATCTAATTATATTTTAGATATCAAAATAAGAATCTCCTTCTTTTTCAGAATTGTAGTGGTCCTGGATTCAATGATCAAAGTCTTTACTTTCACACACAATCCGCATCAGCTGCATGTCTTTGAAACATGCTACAACCCTAAAGGTATGGCTCTGGTTCACACTTTAAATAAACTGTCCTGAAATATTAAAGGAGCTTCATTTATCCACATTTACCACAATGCTGTTTTTTTTTCAGTACTCGTGTGTATGCTGATAAATGTCAATCACCTGTGATTTATAATTTGTGTTTATGGCACAGCCGATTTAAAATAATGCCCACAAAACAAAGCTCCGTAAAATCCACAGCTCACACAGACTATTTCTCTTTTTATATGTTGTTTGAGTTGACTGCTGGTCTTATTTGTCCTTTTTTCATGGATCTTGTTTTGATTGATTTCTTTTAGTTATTTAAGCTTGATAGAATGGGGCACTGGTGGCTCAGTGGTAGGTGTTTCATCCCCAGGTTCAATTCCCAGACAGTGCAGTGACGGTCCCAAGCCCGGGTAAAATGGGAGGGTTGCGCCAGGAAGGGCATCTGGCGTAAAAACCTGTGCCAAGCTTGTATGTGCGGACGAAGTGTCCGCTGTGGCGAGCCCTTGCCGGGAGCAGCCGAAAGACAAAAAAAAATTAAACTTGATAGAATAAGTCACATGAAAAATCAGAGTAAATCATACCCATGTAGAGCTGAACAATCAAGGGTAATTTTAGTGAGTTTTCTTTGTTGCAGATTTACACAAACTGGCAAGCTTTTTAACAATATGAATATGGTCGCAACCTGGACTTTTGAAAATATTGCAGTTTTATATGAACAATTTTTTTTTATGAATGTCTTGGTTCATGTCCATTTGTTACCTATAATAACAAATGGAGATGAACCAATGTATCTTGTATGTCGGTGAGGTTTCAAGTCTAATTTTATATATATATATATATATATATATATATATATATATATATATATTATTTTAAGATAATTTTTTTTTATCTTCTTTGCAGGTTTGTGTGTTCTTTGTCCAAACAGCAACAACTCTTTGCTAGCATTCCCTGGCACCCACTCTGGACATGTGCAGATAGTAGACCTGGCCAACACGGAGAGGCCCCCGGTGGACATTCCTGCCCATGAGGGAGCTCTGTGTTGTATTGCCCTCAACCTCCAGGGCACACGGATAGCCACAGCTTCAGAAAAAGTGAGAACCGCAAGTGAGAGTACTGAAACCAGCATCGAGAATTTGAACTTGTGATGTTCTTTTGTATAAACAAGTTTTTACCACAAAACATTACAGTTTAATTTAAAGTAAGAGTTTGAGACGTTTGCTGGAGTTTATATGTTTATGCTCTAACTTGGTTTTCATTTTTTCAGGGAACTTTGATCAGAATATTTGACACATCTGCAGGTCATCTGATTCAGGAGTTAAGACGAGGATCACAGACTGCAAACATATATTGGTGAGTCGGCAGTTATTGTATGCTGTTAAACATTACTCCAAACCTTGCCCGGGTGTCCATAGTAAGTAAAATATTTAATGCCTTTAATGTGTTTTCTTGTAGCATTAACTTCAACCAGGACGCATCTCTCATCTGTGTGTCAAGTGACCATGGGACTGTCCATATTTTTGCTGCAGAAGATCCCAAAAGGAACAAGCAATCAAGGTTTGTGTCAAAATTTTAAGGCATTTGCTGCATATTTAGTTAACTGTGTCTCGTTGTAGCTTTTCTGATCCTTACCTATAGCTGTGTTGCTTTCTTTCTTTCTTTTTTTTTTATTTTTTATTTTTTACAGCTTGGCTTCTGCCAGTTTTCTGCCTAAGTATTTCAGCTCCAAGTGGAGTTTCTCAAAGTTCCAGGTCCCATGTGGCTCACCCTGTGTCTGTGCCTTTGGAACTGAACCCAATGCAGTCATAGGTAAAGAGGAGATGTGTGTTAATTTAGCAGCCTTTAGTTAAAAATGAACGAATCAGGTATGGCATAGTAATATGAAAATCTCCTTCCTGGCCTGAGAAAAAAAAAGTAGGCTCATTTAACAGTCTAGTTTACAAACATTAAATTAAGAATGTGTGGTAAATCATTTCCATTGCAAAGAGTTTGCCAATTTACTGAAAACACGTATTAACTTTTACTCTTTTTTTTCCTGTCTTCCCTTATTCAGCCATTTGTGCTGATGGCAGCTATTACAAGTTCCTGTTCAACCAAAAAGGGGAGTGTTCCAGGGATGTATATGCCCAGTTCTTGGAAATGACTGATGAGAAGATCTAAGCACACTTGGATTCAATAGATTTTTTTTTTCATTTCCTGACATGTCCAAATTTGAAGAATGTCAGAGGAATAACTGTTTATGGCATTCCTGACTAAAGTGACTCCCTGTTGCAGGAGGATGTAGAGATCTATAATCTCACTAGCCAGTTTTTAAAGAAACTCTGACCATTGGAGAGATGGATGAATAAACTGACTGCAGCCGATTGGTGGCGTAAGAAGAGGGAAACTATTTTTGAATGACAACAGTTACTTTTTAAAAAGGTCTTCCACGAGAACTGCTGTTTTATAAGTATAGAGTTGGCTAAGGGAATATTTGTCCACTAACTAACCTACTTTAGAGTGTGCCTCTGTCATTACTGAAGAGGAAGGATGAGTGTATGCTTACTCATCAGTCACAATATGTATGTGCATAATACTGGTAGCCTTAGGTTTTGTTTTACCTGATGTATAAACACAAAATGCCAGACATATGTAACTGCAACGATATAGCATAGTACAACAGAACACCAATTACAGTGTAGATATGTTTTTTTGTTTGTTTGTCATTTGTTGTTACTTACAGTACATATATGTGCAATTTTCATGAATTTTATCACAGGTGTTAAGAGTTAATCTGTCAGAACAAATTAGTATTTGCTTAAAGCCTTTTAATAGTGTGTGCATAGCAGTGTACGTTCTATAAATGGATTACACATGTCCTTTTCATAATTAGTCATAAGCCAGAGAGAAGCTTCCTGTTGAATTAAAATTAGATTTTGATCTTTAAAATAATAATTATTAAAATTTGGGCTGCTAACGTATGGGATTGATATAAAAGGGTTGGCTTGAAATTTGACAAATAATTGGTATGCCTTTACAAATATTGAACATATTTATTTCAGTTAAATAAAATCAAACTTTTCCCCCTCCTACTAATATGACAGCGAAAATACTACCAAAGTGCCCAACTGTAACATCTATATGCTTGAACTGTATTCATTAAATTGTTTGCTCATATTTTACTTTTCTAAGTTTGCTAATTAGCTTATTTCATGCTTTTGTCATGATTGTATATGTACAAGTGATCACACATAACGCAGCATTAAATATGCTGTAATGTATGCTATGACTGAGTTACACGTGGATACATAGCACACAATGTATCTTGTAACAAATTAAACACGATTGTAAAAACGAGTCTGATCATTTGTTTGATCTCTGCTTGTGCTGATTGGGTAATTAGGGTCTGTAGTCACACCCACCAGTTATGTCAAATGTTTACTAACAATAGCTACTACCAAGGACATTACTGTCAATGCAGGTGTCTAATTAAATATTTTATTATTATTATTATTATTATTATTATGTTGGCCACTTATTATGAAATAAGTTTGTGTTAGATCATTCACGTTACTTTTAGATAATAGATAATAATAAAATAACAGTTATCTAATAAAAACATGGATAGTGTAGGTGGCATGGCATTTGTTTGTTTGTTTGCTTGCTTCATTAATGCACATCCTTGTCTGAAAATGTTACTTAATAGCAATGCAGACAAAATGCCTTGTTTAAATGATAAATTAGTTGATAGACCAACACAATGTGGAATTTGTTGAGTGTAGTTGATTACTAAATCATGACCCCATGTCTGTATCTGAAATCTTATAATTGTGGATTGTGAGCACAGATACTAAGATGAAAGTGACTAATGTAGTGTTTTTGTACTGTACGATAGTGCCGTTTATTTCTCAGTAAAATTGATTTATGCACAAAAAAACTGCACCTCAGAATTCTGGAAGGAAAATAAATGTTAGATATGTATTTGAGCAATCGTGCCACAAATGCTCAGCCCAGATTTATTTACTAGAAATAAGCGGCTTCTTAATATACTGAAGTTAAATCTCTCCAATCCTTCTCTTACAGCACACCATTAACATGCGTGTCAGGCTCATGGTGCAACCAAACCCAAGACATTACACATACACACTCGCTCCCGCTGTTATAGCTCTAACCAATGAGAAACCGCGTCGCCTACATCATCAGAACCTTGATTGGTCAGTCGCGCTGTCGGCCATGTGTAGTCCCGCCCCTATTGTTTGTTTGGTTCGGTTTTATCCTCTCCTCTTTCTCTCTGTTGCGGCGGTGGGTTGGAGCCGCTGTCCCCGCACTGGCACGCTCCTCCGTTTTCATATCCATCCTCCGATTTGATTCCCCCCAAAGCCAAATTTATATACACCCACCACAAAAGTCATCAGGATCACCAACCCCCCCAGTGAAAAGCCTCGGCGTTTTAAAAATCCAACGACAGAAGACTTATTGCCAAGAAAAAAAAAGGAAAAAAAGATGGCGGGGACGTCGGGGTCGGCAGTGGCCCGGCTCGAGGGCCGAGAATTCGAGTACCTGATGAAGAAGCGCTCGGTGACCATCGGCCGCAACTCGTCGCAGGGCTCGGTGGACGTCAGCATGGGTCACTCGAGCTTCATCTCGCGGCGGCACCTCGAGATCTTCACGGCGGGAGAGGACGGCGCCGGCGGCGGAGACTTCTATCTGCGGTGCCTCGGCAAAAACGGGGTGTTCGTGGATGGGGTATTTCAGAGGCGCGGGGCTCCTCCTCTCCAGCTTCCCCGAGTGTAAGATCACCAGTTCATATTAAATCGCATTCGATAAAGATGCACGACTAAACGTCTTTATCACGGTTGCCCCGCGGGGTTTTGTGTTTTGTTTTGCGCGGCAGCACGTGTCTGTTTGGACCAACACATATCTCATGTTTCCTGCTAAGCCGCACTAGCGTTGCTTTAGCATGTCGGCTAACCTTACACTGTTCATTAGATTTTCTTTCGAGCGAAATATCCTCAGCACACATAATGTCAGTACAATATACGAGTCTATTTCAAGGGAGATATTTTCGCTGTGTGCGTGCGTGGTGCAAATAATCAGCTAGTTGAAGCTAGAATGGCTAAAACTGACTAGCTTCAGAGCAACATCCTGTCCTTTAACCCTTTCAGCTCCTCATCAATACATGTTTCCTTTATTGTGGTTTTATATGAACCAACGCAGTGCACGTGGGTTTATTATTAAAACATCTCTCTTTTTTTGTGTACTTGTCATTGAATGGGATCACGACTAATCTCTGACTTGTACCTGTATGCAATATCATGACTTTGGCTGCGTCCACACTACATTTGAAAATTTCCAAAAACCTTTTTTTCCCCCAACCAATTCTGATTTGACCTGCTTGCGAATGTGCTCCTAAACCTGGTACTGGTCTGATTTATTTATTTATTTCTCCTTTTTTTCTGCAATGAAACCTCGGTCTGATCATAAACAGAATTTATGATAAAACATAATTTCACACTAGGAAAGGACAGTGAAAGGGGTTTAAGTTTTGTAATAGTGAGGTAACAGGGATAAATGTTTGCCCGTGATGTTGCTGAAAAAGGATAATTAAAATTAAAGGCCATTTCACAAGTGCGCCGAATGCGCTTGTAGGAAAGCCTGGTTGCAAAAGTAAAGGAAAACTAAAACAAACAAATGACCCAAAGAAATGGCCAAATAACGTGTGGTTTTTACTGTGAGCTTCAGTGCATCACATGACACCCCCCACCTCCCTCGCATACAAGTCAGTTTAGGAGTGTGATCTTTGGCATGTGAGGCACATATAGGTCAAACGGATAAATCAGAAACATAATATAAACAGACTAAACAATTTGGTTTTGATTATCGGCCACTTTAGGATGGGTAAACAACGCTTTTGCTTATGCACAAGGCCTTTTTTCTGCTCTTCATTAAAAGCAAGGCTCATTAAGGGAGTTCCTGGGAGGCCAGCATTTCAGACATAAAGCTGGAAGGCAGATTATTGTTCTTGTGTGTAGATAAAAAAAAAAAGTTTTCTACCTTTATGGTACCCATAGTTAAACACGAGTAAGTGTAGAGTAGCGTTAGTGTAGGGACATAAAGGTAGTTTTTACTCTCATAATTGTCCTGTTATTCTGCATGGTCAAAATCTGTTTGACTTTAACGTCTCATGTACAGTACTTTAAAGAGCAGCATCATTTTTCATTTTGAGTTTGCCTCTTGTATCTGTCAGTGTGGTTGTATCGTGATCACTGTTTCAGCATGTGATTCATCACATTACTTGTTATTGACAACAGAAGCTACGTGAAGCCTACAGACTTTCAGGAAATGTTTTTGAAACAAAAAATGAAAACTACAATATTCAAACTTGTACACAATGAGCTCACTTGGTTACTGGCTGCTTTTGCCTCCAGTGTAAACACAGGTCTTGTGTATCCATACTATCAAAGCATTGCTCAGTACAAAAACACACATTGCTTCTTTAAAATTGTAACTCCTGAGAATAAGATTTGGGTTTTGATTTTGAATTATATCAGGCTTTCACAAATCTGTTTAAATGGCATCTGCATTTCAAACTTTCAAAGTTGTTCATGATATAAAGTTTTTTGGGGGGATTTTCACAACTGAAGGATCCCATAATTTATTTGAATATTTGATAGTCGAGTAATGCCCAGGTGCAATTTTGTGCAAACCACATCGATATAACTATAACGAATGTCACCTTGTCTACATTTTACACTTCTTTGGTTGCATGTTATTTTTATGAGTGGCACAAGGCAGACATGTCATCAAGTTCAAGCCAGTCTCTGCTAGGTCTTTGAAGCTTTAGCAGTGCTTCAAATATATCTGTGTTAATAAAAAAAGGAATAAGCCTTATGTAAGCTGGTCATGCTG
The DNA here is from genome assembly GCA_030347435.1 of Clarias fuscus. NCBI lineage: Eukaryota > Metazoa > Chordata > Actinopteri > Siluriformes > Clariidae > Clarias > Clarias fuscus. Next base: position 19,509,632 of record CM059220.1, read on the forward strand.
GTAGCCATATATAAACTACAGATGCTTGTGGGTTCTGTTACTGCCTGGAAATTGGGTCTGTGCCTTGTTTACTTCTCTGGTACCTTGAGTCGCGATAATGTAAAGGGCATAATTTTTTCCCCTTAATATTATGCTAAGAATTAGGATTATTTGTTGTTGCAAAATAGAGTTAAAATCAAGTCTCTTAAGAGATCATGTCCAACCAATTTATGAATATCTCCCTCTTTCTTTGACAGGTGCACGTTTCGCTTCCCCAGCACAAACATCAAGATCACATTCACCGCCCTGTCCAGCAACAAGAAGGATAAGAGGAGCACCCCAGAGTCGCCTGTGAAAGCCGTCCAGCCTCAGATCTCACCCCTGACCATCAACATTCCAGATAACATTGCCCACCTGATGAGTCCTCTTCCCTCCCCTACAGGGACAATCAGGTACATCACCACTTTCATGTTCATTTTCAACACCTGTTCATGCTGGTTCATGCTATTCATGTACAGCATGCTGGATTAACTTGTGGTATTTTGTATGTATGTGTTCATTTGAAAAAGCTTTGTTGGTAAGTTATTTTGATCAGCTAATTTTATAGTTTTGCTTTTTAAAGTGTGTTATGATGAGTGAACTGAACTCGGGTGTATTTCTGCAGTTTGATATCAGGATATGTGTAATTCTGAGCATTCCTGGTAAATGATTGCTTTCACAAGGGTTGATGTATTAGCTTAGGAATTACATGACCAATGGCAGATTGTCATCATCTATGTTTGAGTTGTAGCATTTAGTTACAACATTTAGAGGAAGACCAAAACCCTGCATAAATTTCACCTGGTAGAAAAGCTAGTTCACTGAAGGGGGAAAGGATTAGCTTTGTAAAAGATACGGGTTTGCTTCAGATACTTCTAATTCTTACCTTTTTTACTTTGTTTTGCTGTATCATGTTGAACTTTTGACCTGTGAAATTATAAGCGTCAGATTTCTGAGCCCACAGATTATGGGACTATGGCTCATTTGGTGGAAATGGAGGAGCTTCTGCTTAATAAGTAGCTGACAATTAACTATTATTTTATGGTGAACTTGCTGCTGTCCACCTGAAAAACCTCTTTTTATTGTCTTGTCATTGTACACACTCATGACCAACATGCGCCTAACTGCTTGTTTTTTCTTGATGGTAGATTTCAAACCTCTGCAGCAGTGTTTGAATATGTGGAAAATGGTCACTCCTTATGTTTTTGGAAATGGCAACGGTCACCGTTGAGAGCTTCTTTTACTAGGAACTTTTTCTTACCCAGAAGCCTGGACACAGCTTGTGAGGGTGGGCTGGAGGTTGAGTTGGTGATGTAAACAGGGACGCATTTCAAGTGTGTTTCATGCAATCATCCCAGTATTTAGACAGTTGGCTTTGCAGCTGTTTCTTATTAGGGAGAAACATTCATGTGTAATCACTGAGCCTGCTCAAGATGGGAGGCTTTTAATAAAAGCAGTTAAGGTTTCAAGGAAAGCTGAGAAGAAATCCCTAAATACATCCACCAAATATGTCAAATTTTGCAAGCAGAAAGAAGCGGGACAAAAAAAAATGTTAGATAAGGCATGTGATGATGTGGGAGACTTGTACAGACTTCCGAAGAAAAAAAAAGACTCTTTCCAGTTTTGGAGGTCACCAATGAGCATGAATTTGAAATATGTAAAATATTAACTATTTGACTAACCACAAATCTTAAAATAAGTTCTAATTTTTTAAAATATTAAAACAATTAATGAAATAAAATATAATATAGCTTTTTGTAATTTACATGGGGTGTTCAAATCAATCCGGGATAGCAGGAGCCATGATATAATCAAGGTGGAAAGTTTTCTCTTTAGATTGGAGCTATGGTCAGACTTCTTGCGTCATCTATGAAATTCTGTGCTTCCAGGTAACCCCTTATTGGCCCAAACATGTGGAAAGGGCTTGGAGCGAGGGCAGGACTAAACGAGGGATGTAGCATTAACCCCCAGCCGAGTTCCGGTAATGTTCTAGAAACTGGTGTGGTGGGCAGTGTGAGGTTGTGCATTGTCCTGTAAAAACAGAAGGGCTTGGTTATCAAACTAGGCCATTTTCCCCCCCATTAAAAGAAAGACTTATTAAAGGAGTTCCTGGGAAGCCAGCATTTCAAACATGAAGCAGATAGTCTGATCATAGTTCTGATGTGCTGAGAGCGTTCTGCCTAGTGAAACACTCGGATGAGTGCATTAGTCTAGAGAAATAATTCTCATAATTATTCTGTTATTCTGCACGATCAAAAGTCCCGGTTTGACTTTAAACACCATTCATACTTTAAATAGCACCGTAATATTTCGTCTTGAGCCTACCTCTGCCATCCATCAATGTGGTTATATGGTGCTTACGGTTTCAGCATGCTACAAATACATTACTTTTAATAGACAGTAAGAGCTATGTAAAGCCTTCATACTTTAAGGAAGCACTTTTGAAATTGGACATTTCAAATTTTTCCATTTAAAATGGAAATTTCATACACCTCACTAAACAAAACCATGTTTGATGATGAGTATATGATGGTAGTCGTATCCCCATGAATGAATACCAGGGAATGTCTGAATTACAATAATGCAAACAATACTAATGTAGTTGTTCATATGCTAGCCAACTTTTTAAGGTTGGTTCATGTGATGATTGTTTAATGTAAGTCATTATTCAGCGCTGTGATATAAACATGGCATGATTTTTATTCACAGGGAATCACACTAGTTATACAGTTCGTGTTTATTTATTTCCCCAACATCAAAACACTCTCCCGTAATCCTCGCAACACCCCAATATCAGTTTCAGATGTTTCACATGATTCATGATTTGCATCATGGTTATGCTTTTAAAATATTCAAAACAGCTGTCAAATAGTTTGGGATTTATGAAGGATTGATTTGGGTCACAAAAATGAAATTCACATAGGAGTAGATTGATGTTACTCTTATAAAAATGTTTTTAAGTAAAAACCCTGCACAATTAAAGCCGCCTCTCTGGAACAGTCAAAAGATTAACACTCTAAGACTAACGGTTCTCGAGATATTCAGCCAATAAGCAACAGTGTTGATTTCTCTTGCTTTCAAGTGAGTGCAAGGGATCAGGTTACATCCTGTATGTGAGTCAGCCATGCAGCTAGAGCCATTGATAAGACAACCAGCCTAAACCACACCCCCTCCATTCACACATTATCTCACATTGAGTATGGATAAATGGTCGTATTTCAGGAACACTCTGGCCTACAGGGGAGCCAAAAAACTCATGTACTGGTGCAGCTCAACTTCACAGATTCTCCAGGAGCTCTGTGTCTATTTTGGATTATTTCCTTATTTGGATTATTTGCTTTGGGGGTGACGAGAACAGGCAGGGTTAGGAATTAGTATATTGGAAGTAGGAGGAACAGGTGAGATGGAGCTTCCAGCCAGAAGGAGAACAGGCAGGTCCAAGTGGAGTTGTATGGATGTGGTGAAGGAGGACATGCAGGAGGTTGGAGTGACAAAGGAATATGTGTTAGATGGAGACAAATTCTAACCAGAGTAGCAAGAAGAAGCAGCCTCAGAAATCAACAGCCCCTCAGATTAGAGCCATTTATAAAATCACAGTTTAGGTTCGCTGTTTGCTTAGTGATGTTTCATCTCGGGTAAATGCTGGGGCAACTTTAGCCCTGTTCTGTGCACATCCGTGAATCATGCCCATTCACACACCATGAGTAATTGCATACTGACCTATAATTGATGAATGTAGTTTTAGCTTTTATGCACCCAGCACCAAGAAACAATGATCATTCAACATATGGTTGGCAAAACAAATAAAAGGCAATCATGAATTTAAGGGCAGCAAAGACCAGCATGTAGTCATATTTGACATATTGATGGGCCTTATGGCCTACATACTGATGGTTGATCATAGAATTTCATGTGTAGTCTGAATTCTGGAATTTTTTTTTTACACACATTAATAATGTTGAAATTCATAAACCGTTTATTTCAAGTTAACACCTTAGAGGTGGTTGTTTGTTACACAATAGCATGTTGTTTACATCATTTTCATTTCCATTGCTGATTTAAGCTAACTCAAATACCTTTTACAGTGAAGAAAAAGAATGATCAATAATGATTTTATCTTTTGATGCTAGATATAATTAAATGCATACATGGATACGAGTTAAACTCTATTTTAAGTGGAAAGGCACTACCTTACTATTAATGTAATTATTACTAATTTATTTATCTTTTGCTGCCCCTTTTAATTTTTCGTCGTGATTATTGCAAAATATTTACTACTTAATTTTTATTCATGCAGTTATTTGCTTGCAAATCTTTTTCGGGCTTACATTTAGATAAGAAGGGTGCTTTTGAACCTATCCAGGTGTTTGATTGGTCCAGATTGTGTTGGTCCATGCCAACCTTATTGTCTTTGCACAGTGACTGGCTGCTGATTACGATACGATGTGGCAGCATGTAGAAGATCCTATATACACTCTTGTCAATCTCAATGTCAAACCTAAAAAAATAAAATAAAATAAAAATTTGCTGCCTGAGTCTGGATGCTGTAATTAAATGACTTTCATGCTTTATTTCATACTGTTAACTGTAAGGATTAGAAATTGTTAAATTGAGATTATTCTGAAGTTGCCCCCTTATAGTTGTTTTGTTTCTTTACTGATTTGAGAAATGGAATATAATGTACAGATGAATAATTTGTTGTTAATAATATAGTGTGGATCTAATATAATTTATAGTGAAAGGACTGAAAGGGCTGGTTCTGTTTGTTCATCCTCAGTCACCACTATATCCTGGCCCGGGTTTTGGTAGCCTGGAGCCGATCCCATGAACACTGGGAGGCAGAACACACCCTGGATAAGATCCCGATCCATCACAGGACACTATGTACAAACTTATTTATGCCTATTGGGCACACAGTGTAGCCAGTCTATGTACCGCCATATTTCTGGGTTTTTTGGAGGAAACCCACATAGACACCGTAGTGATTTAAACATCTGCTTTTATTCACCCATATGCTGACTCCTCACAAGCCTCAACAAGACTCTGATCTTGTATTTAACTTGAAAATTCACACGCTGGAAACAAATCTGGCGGTAGTTAACTGATGCCTTCTTCTGAGGATGTTTCCAGGGTACAGATTTGGGTTTTGTTTGGTTCAGAAGACTTGGTTTGTATATTGCCGCATCCATCCTGCACAAAACAGAAAGCAGTATGAGCGATACTTCGGCTCAACTCGGACATAAGAACTAATTTTAAAGTACACATGATCAGTTGCTAATCTGGAGACCATGCCTGGTGTAAACTGGCCAGATATGAATTAGAATCCTTTATCAAGGCCAACATATGTGGAAAATTTTAATCACTGTAACTCTTTATAAACTTAAATCCAGAGCAGCTGGCAAAAGTTAACAACAGGCTGCCTGATTTTTATGAATACTAAAACACCATAGTTTTACGTTCACAGATTTTACTAAATTGGGCAATCTAGTATTATCAGAGCTTAAAGGGCAGAAAGCATTTTCCAGGACGATGGCTGGAAAGCTGCCCAGCCAGACATTGTTTCTCGCAAAACAGCTTAGTGGTTGTTCTTACGGCCATTTATAATGCATCATTTAAACAACATTGTGCCTAGAGGTTGTAGGACGTCCCTGTTTTCCTACCCAAGAAAACTAACAAAAGTCCTGAGCACCTGCTCTAGTCTACAACCAAAAATGCTTCTGAAACTACAATGAACAAATTTGGCAATAATTTTTTTTGCTGATACGCCACTTTGTCAATATTAATGAGCCTGATGTTATCATGTGTCACGCATGCGCTTCTTGTTTTGACACCGAGCGTCACATGGTCACAACTGAGCCAATGGTTCTTCTCTCTCCTGCTCTGCTGAATTGTGTGTAATTGTCTACTGTACTGTCTCAGTGCTCACTCGTATAGTCAACATCCGTGCGCATGTGTACTGCTTATTACAACACTGAACATGTGTGTGCGTGTAAAGCATCTTTTATTTTGTGGACAGAAGTCTCACTGACAGTTACAGGAATCGTTTGATTGCAGTGATTGCCTCTAAAGGTTGTGCAACAAACTATTAAGTTAGGGGTACCATCATTTTTGTCCAGGCCTGTTCCATGAGTTCATTTTTTTTTATAATTCTGTTGAAGCATGGTTGAAAAGCAATGTCTGGCTTTCATTGGTTAACATTCATAGAATTCTTATTTATTATGACCATTGTGAGTTTTTCTTTCATTGACCGAAGGGTACCAACAATTTTGTCCACGTGTGTATGTATCATGACTTTCCCACACAAACACTAGTTTACCAAATAGAGACTCACCTTCACACAATTGTGCAGGTGAGTCTCTATTCGGTAAACTGGTGTGTGTCTGTGTGTGGATCTATACTTTGGTGGATTTTCCCACCAAATTGTGGCGTCGTAACTGATGATGGTGAGTGATCATTAGTTACGATTCGAGTTAAATCAGAACAATTAAGACTGTTACAGTTGGCTAAAGTTTTCAAGATATTTTTGTTTTCATTTTAGGGCAATATATAATGCACTTCAATTCTAATGGAATTTTAATTTCTAAAATTCAAACTTCAATTTTAATTATTTTTTTAATTTTTTATTTATTCTTTAAAAAGAATAACACCCCTCTAACATTATTCTAACTTTTTAAGGTTTTGTTGTGTACAAGTGTTTTTTTTTTTTTTCTTTTTTTTTTTAACAGAACACTTAGTTTACAATATCTTTTCAAATCATTATTCGTATTACAAAAGTTACTCTGCTGCTAGAGTTGCCATTAAATTGTTCAAAGGATGTCACAAAACAATTGTTGACTGTTTTCGCAGTTTTATTTATCTATCTATTTATTTATTTGACTTGGTGGAATTGCATGTTCTGCATATTATTTTGAAGTGGTTTGAACGAGACCTAGCCTGCTGTTAATCCAGAATGTACTGATGTCATGAATCAAATTTTCAACATAAACATTTTTGTAGTTTTGCAAAAGATCCTGCATTCAGAATCCTTTTGCCATGCAGCTTCTAAACTTGTCCTTATACATTGTTATACACATCAGCTTCCAAATGGAGTTTACAGGGATAAAAGGAGCAAAAAAAAAAAAAAAAAATCAAGGGCAAAGACTAGTCGTTTACTACTCGCACCCCAAAAGGGAAAGTCATATAATCACATGAATAACACATTTTAACCTGCAAATCAGCTTCAAGCCTTGAGCAGTGTTTTCCCTCAACAACTGTCACTAAATAATGCAAAAGCTGCAAAGCACACAATGTGTGTTGGAATAGTTAACGATAAGGTACCATAGGGCAAATTAAGCGTGTAAGTGCATATGGTCTGTTACACGGAGTAGAAGGCTGCCGCTAAGCTTGGCTCTGTTAAGTAGAACAATATGCTAGTCCATTTCTTCTGCAGGTGATGGGACGAATGCATTTAGCTCGCTTTAGCCTCACTTAAGCTGTCTTTAGTTAGCTACTGATTTAAAAGAAAAGAAATGTTTAGACTGAACTTTGCTGAACCCCAAGTCTGTCAAGGATCTATATACCGCTTAGTTACGATAATGGGGAAAATTACAACTACTCATACAAATAAAACTACACAGATTTTCCCGAAGAGCTGACTCAAAATGTCTTGTTCAGTGCAATCCGATATCACCAGAATTGATCTGTAATGCGCATGTAATCCGTTCAGAACACAACTTCTCTGTAGTGTTGCAGTATGTTCCTGTGGAATACTGAAATTAATTTGGTCCCCTAATATATTAATGTGTAGTAAGTTTTGTAAAATGACAACATGAATTTATTGTAAAATCTGTAACAGTAAGTTAGTGTACAACATAATAAAGCCTTACACTTCACATCGATAGAGAGGTTCAGACATTGGGGCCTTAGTGGTAGCTGCTGCAGAACATCCAGGTTCGATACCCTGCCAATACCCAAACCTAGCCACTGGATACAGGACATCCTTATTGTCTATCCCGAGACCGGATAGAATAGCAAGGCTGCGACGGGAAGGGCATCCGGCTTAAAACTTGTGCCAAGCTGTATGCGGATCAGATGGTCCACTTTTCAAACCCTTGACGGGCACCTGAAAAGAAAGAAAAACTGAAGTTCAGCTCTATTATACTTTAGTACTTTATCCAGTTCTTTTTTTTTTTTTACGCCAGTGCATCACTCTAAATACGGTCATAACAAAAGTAAAGTAAAATGAAAAAAAAAGCTTGTAAATGATTTGACATGTGCTCAATTTATTATACTGTATTGTATGGTTGAGACTATGGAAAAAAAACAATTAATGACCATTGTCATTTCAAGGAAGGAAAAAAAAAATGTCACTTAAGCAAAAAATGTCAGAAGAAAATGTAATGTAATTAGCTTGCAGTATCAGTTTTAATTACTTTACAGGAACTATAAAACTGTAGATTCTTGTGTTTTGGGAAGATGAGACAGAGAGGTGGCCATCAGATTTGTCTGCCTCTAGGTTCTTAGTCTTCGACATAATTATCTGCATTTCCAAACAAGACGTCAGTGATGACTGTTATATGACATATACTGTATTAGTGCTAGGGTGTGATTTCTTGACAACGTGAAATACCCCTTGTTTATGTTTAGTTATCAAGAAGCTAGATACGGTTTTAATATCAAAGCGTGATATTTATAAAATTTTTATACTTACAGAATCTCAATACAATATTGTATTGGATGATCCCTAGTGGTTCCCATACCTAATGCATATATGCTTTATGTTTTTTTTTTTTTTGTTTTTTTTTTTTTTTATTCAGCAGCAAACTGTTTTAGCAGATTTAACAAACAAATATGTCTGTATGTTGATCAATCTAAAGCTGAACTTATTTAAAGGTAATAAGTTGTACTGTTCATTTCTGATGCTGTGCACAGACATGTTGATTTGGCCAAACTATTCAATACATATCTCTATAATGTGTAATAATCTATATCAAATACTGCAATTAATTAATTTATTTATTTATTTGTTTGTTTGTTTTTTACTACTCCATTATTTGCTATAGATTGTGCTGTTAATGTTCTCATTCTGATGAATGAAATCTTTCTAAATACACAGTTTAAAGTATATTTGCATTAAATGGGCAATATCTCCCAGCCATACTGTATATTAAGAGGCAAAAGAATCATCTGCATAAGTGATTTCAATTCAGGTCCGTTTTTTAATGTCACTTCACGAGCCAGAACATATTGCCAGAGTACTTGCCTAGGGAACTAGTTTGACATTTGAACACTTGAACCAAACTAACAAAGAAAATGTTTCCTTCTGATTACACATTTGAATTATTGATGTTTAGTGGAGCAGTGCTGTCCACCATGCCTTTGATTAAAAGAGGGCTTGCTGTGCTACATTCGAATTTGGTTAAAAAGGACCAGCGAAATGTTATTCCCTCTCTGCGGGTCTGCATTTATTAAACAGCATGAACATTCAGTCCGGTGATGTTGCATACCTCGGCAGCTCCTTGCTAAATGGATTACAAGTTGTTGTTTGTTTTTTTTGTTTTTGTTTTTTTGTCTGTGTATGGTAGGAGCAGGAGAAGTGGGGATGTCTGCCAAAATGTCTTGTCCATCAAGCTTAACGCATGTTGAACAGGGCTTGATCAGGCAATCTGAAGGTGACGCGTTGTCTTGGTTAACGAGGCTTCAGGATGAAATCCAGGACGGCATATTTGTTTATCTGGTTCAGTCTTCAGCACATAAAAACCGACTGGAAGAGATGATGACGGCTGTACAGTCATAAAAAGTCAATCAGTAAACAAGACTGCATGCAACCAAGTGTTGACTGTATTTTCTAGGAACCGAATAGCCTCTGTATCGTGATGTGGAAAAAAATGTTCTAAACAAGTCGACTCCTACAATGTTTTTTTTGTTCAATTTAATTTGTTTGTAATATTGATTGAAAATATTAAGACAGACTGCAAGGTGCATTTCTAAATTGCAACTCGCTGTATAACTTTTGATTATTTAATTCCATCCAAACAAACCTGAAAGTTGTTGTAAACACATCCTTAAAAATCTCATTTACTGTTTTGTCTTTTTTTTTTTGTTTGTTTTGTTTTTTGTTTTTTGTTTCACCAAGTGCTGCAAACTCATGTCCGTCAAGTCCTCGAGGGGCAGGACTGTCCAGTTACAGAGTAGGACGTGGGCTCACAGCTGAACTCATAGGGGACAACTCGCAGTCTGAAAACGACAAAGAAGCCTCTGGAGGAGACAGTCCGAAGGTATGACCATTCAGGAGCTCATCATTATCTTATGACCACTCGTAAAATATTATCGCTAGAGTGCCACGGATTGCTGTCTCTCAAACACAGGCTGATCCAGAGAATAACATCTGCATAAATAAGAACGTACAATGATAACTAGGGTTGGGTATCGTTTGGGGTTTTTTCGATACCGGTGCCAAAACAATCCTTTTTTAAACTGGTGCCGGTGCCAAAACGGTGCCTGAATCGATACTTTGCAAAAGCCACAAAATGATGGTGGATGACTCAAGAATACATTTTTATTGAACAAAAAATTGAAGGCTTAAAATTGAACAATATATTAAAAGTTTAAGTACTAGCTGGAAAGCCATAATTATAAACAGAATCCATGTTACATTAGTATTTCACAAATCGTTTGACCATTTGTTAGCATGAATGCAAGAGTTGCATTTTGCAATTAACATTACATTAGCCTACTACTAACCTGCGGAAAGGTTGTGGCGTCATCATAATCGGTGGACTCCTATTTGCTACGGTTGGTATGACTGGGGCGGGTCATCCACACCAATAGTGCCAGCTGTTGTCTGTAAGCTGTCAAACACTGTGCATCCCTCTGCATTTAAGTTTATTCCGTGTGCCCTCAAATGTTTCATTAGATTTGTCGTGTTTCCCCCTTTTTCCCAACTGCTGTAAAACATTTACTGCACGTTGCGGTGTCGGAATCCTTTCTTGTGAAATATAGCCACACTTTCGACCGTGTAGTTTTAGGCATTTTAACGAAAGTTCATTTAGCAAGTTAAGATGGCGGGAGATCACCTGCTGCCGTCAGAGCGTGTGTAACGCAAGATGCGCTCACGCGCATCTCAGATGGTCTCATTTCCCAATGATTTGTGTTTAAAAAATTTTTTTATCTAATCTAATAAACTTTTAATCTACAAAAATAAAATGTACAGTAACATTACTGCAACAATGTTTTGGATTTCTATTATCAAAGCTTTCCGAAGTCCTCAAGATTTTTCTAATTAAGGAAATAATTTATTTTTCCGATCATTTCTGACACCCCATGAATGCAGTATTTAAATTTTACTAGCGATCATGTGTGTGAATCTAGTGACCCTAATGCTTATTACAAATGTGTCATCACAGCCCCAGAGAACAAATATATCAATCGACAGTTCAGGCATTTAAGTGGCACCGAAATGAGGCACAGAAATTTGCGTTCTGTTCTCCGTCCGGTACATACCGGTTATATAGGTTTTCGGTACCCAACCCTAATAATAACGGAACAAACACCTAAATGTAGCGCCATGTTAGTTTATGCCGTATGACCGACCTGTTAGTTTCAGGTAATTGTACAGTGTATATGATTGATGGATTCTGCACACTATAAATGTCGTAGCTTATCAAGATGCCAAATTGTTTGCATACATCAGACCCTAAAGGTGCAGGATTAATCAAAGCCATAAATGTTTTTCTCAAGCTAATACATTAGCATGGCTTTGGGGGGAAAAACGGCATGATAAGGATAGGGGAACTCTGGTAGCTATTACTGATTCAAGATGGAGGTGTAGAGGAGATTATGTGGCCAGTTGAATGTATTGTTTCATACAGAGAAATATCGAGTCAGGAGGCTCAAACTGGCAGCTATACCGAAGATGTTTCATCAGTTATACTTGCACAGAGTTGTGCACTGTACCGCTTTGTATAATGTGTGTGAGCAAGAGAGATGTTGGTCGAATTCAAAACCTGTCACAGATGTAGGTTCCCTGCGGCTTTAAACATTCACTGATACTAATTTCATCATCTGGTTTTTACCTCGTCCAGGCGCAGCTGAATATTATCTTTCATTCTTTCTAAAGATAATCACACTGCAGTAATTCACTTGGATATTTCTTCATAAACTGAGCTGATCGGTTGAAACATTCTGCAAAACTCTGATGCAATTTCTTCATATTTCATAGGAAGACGTAATGAAATTAGCAATTGCATCGTTGGTTTCAACAAAAAAGATACAAAGTTGTTTGGCCACTTGTGATGGTGTGCATGAGAATGTATCGTTACTGCAACGTAACCTTGTACAGGTATCTTGAGACACTGAGACTAACGCAGAATTCTTTTTAATTACTTCCTGTTTTAAAGCGCAGCAGGTCTGCTTCATCAGTGGCTACGTGGCTATTGGATGTGTGGACAGATCAGATTTGCATGTCATCACAGTTCACATTTCATCAGTACAAGTGACTTTTATCTGACTCTAATGTGGATGCGCGTATCCTCTGAAACACCACGCATTCACACATCAATAAATTTTTGCTCGATTCATGTGGGTTAAAACATGTCATATTTGAGCAAACACTTGTTCATTTAAAACAGTGGATGAGTTTTTAGCAAAAACATTTTCTTTTTTTTTTTTTTTTAATGAAATCCCTGCACTGCCGGTTCTGACTGATGATGCCCTACACCTGCACAGAGGCCGTGTAACAGTGTATCGGATATATATCCAAATCTAGGACCACAAGCATCAGATTTGTGCATTAAGACTGACATAAACACAGCTAATCTGTCATATTATGATTTAAAAAAAAAAAAGAATTTCGGTGAACATAGCCTGTATGCTTTAATTATCTTTGAGAAGTGTCAATATGATGCATTTCTCTTTTTGTGTGTACACATCAGGATGACTCTAAACCACCCTACTCGTATGCACAACTGATTGTCCAAGCGATTACCATGGCTCCAGACAAGCAGCTCACTCTGAATGGAATATACACCCACATCACTAAAAACTACCCATACTACAGAACTGCAGACAAGGGCTGGCAGGTTGGTATTCATTGACATTTTCAAAAAATTAATTTCAAGCATATTTTAAAATGTGATGTTTTGAGAACCTTCTGTTATCTCTAATTTATCTCTATTTTTCTGTTTTGTTTCTTTCCCCCAGAATTCTATTCGCCACAATCTTTCCTTAAACCGCTACTTCATCAAAGTGCCCAGATCTCAAGAAGAGCCCGGGAAAGGCTCGTTCTGGAGGATAGACCCCTCCACAGAGGGCAAGCTTATGGATCAAGCCTTCCGTAAACGAAGGCCTCGTGGCGTCCCCTGCTTCAGAACCCCACTCGGCCCACAGTCCTCCCGGTACTAGAAACCACAAGCTCCTGAAACTTCGCCACACGAAGGTGTTCGTTCTTGTTTTCATTTTGTAAACTTTCTATTTTTTTGTTTCAGGAGTGCTCCTGCCTCTCCTAACCACACGGGGGCACTGTCGGCCCATTCTAGTGGCGTACAGACTCCAGACAGCCTGTCTCGAGAAGGCTCTCCTGTTCCCACAGACCCTGAGCCCTCCCCTGCTTCTGCCTCTGCTCCAGCTGCTGCAGTTCAGCCCAAACTAGCAGTCATTCAAGAGGCCCGCTTTGCACAGAACACGCCAGGTAACCCTGAAGCAATGGGAAGATCGATGAAGGGTTTTATTAATCTTTAATTTTTGGGTAAATCTTTGGGCTATCGCATATGGATGTAAAATGGCTGAAGATAAGAGCAGGTTTAAAAACAGGATGTAGCAAGGAAATATTTAATTACAGGAAAGTTTGCATGGTCAAAGAAATGGGCCTAATTTAAGGTAATGGAAGCATTCATTCACCATCGCGCATTGCTTTTTCCTGGTGAGTGTCACAGTGGTGTGGAGCCAGTCCTGGGAACATTGAACATAGTGCACGGTGCACACACACTTGCAATTTAGTGTAGCATTTCCACCTACTGGTGTGTGTTTAGGAGGTGGGAGAAAAGCCACAGGGAACTCGTGTAGAGAAACTCCTTAGAGGCAGTAACCTGAGCTCACGGTTGAGACAGAGACCCTGGAGCTGTGAAGTTGCATCATCGCTGTTGCACAATTGTTTCACACTGTAAAAGAATCATTTGCGAAACACTAGTGCATTTGGTTTGTGACATTTTTAATTGTCCCATTTTCTTTGCACTTTTTTCGTACAACTTAAAATCAAATCAGCAAATAAGAAACACCTTATTTTGTGTCTAATATTAGAAGTGTTTGTAGAATGTTATTAGTCATTTGAATGGCAGTTTCTTCCAGATGGAAGCAATAAGTTTATACTCGCCCATCATTGCTTCTCTCACAGGTTCTCCAGTCACCACCCAGCCCGTGCTGATCACCGTCCAGCGGCAGCTCCCACAGAGTCTCAAACCGTTGAGCTACGCCGTGGCCACACCAGTCACCACCTCCACCTCCCAGCAGCCCATCATGCAGACACTCCATGTGGTGCACCAGATCCCTGCCGTCTCCGTGACCGCCGTTACAGGCTTCGCCACAGCCGCTGCACACACAGCAGAAGAGCAAGTTGTGCCCAAAGCAGAACCACAGGAGAACGGGGATCACCAAGAGGTCAAAGGTAACCAGCAGTTGATTTTTGATATCACATTATTTGAGTTGGTGTTGTAAATAAAAAAAAGTTTTCGTGAGTACTACACAAAACAGTTCACTTCACTTGTTTGTTTGTTTATTTATTTATTTTCCCCCTTCCAGTGAAAGTAGAACCTGTGCCTGCCATTACAACTGCATCTATAGGCGCAGCTACTCGCGTCCTTCAGACCTCTGCAGCTACTCCTATACAGACAGTTACTATAGTGCAGCAGGCACCGCTGGGACAGCATCAGCTTCCTGTTAAGGCCATCACACAAAATGGCACGCATGTGGTGGCTGCAATCCAAGGCTCAACAAACACTGGTAAGGAACCGGTTTCTTTTGTATGCATGCTCTAGAGTAACCTTCTGAGCACTAAATAAGATGCAAAGCTTTTAGTAGTACATGGCTAGGAAAATCATGCACAGGGTCAAAATTGGCTATTTAAAAGGTCATCCACATGTGTATCATACAGTTCATTATGATCATAAACAGGGAATGAACTAGACAGCTGAGGAAATGTTAGAAAATAACCTGAATAAAAATAGTTTAAATCATGTTGGTGGAAAAATGAACATGATTATGATCAAACCCATTTCATAATCTGGGATGTTTTCAGCATTCAAGAGATGAGACTCCATGCAATCACTGTAGCAGTGAGACAAAGCTTTTAAAATGTATCTATATTATTTTATAAAATTAAACTTTACCTGAAGACTGTAAAGTATTATATTAGAATTTTATTGTGCAAGGTTATCCAGGATTGTAGGCCAATTTGGTGTTAACTTTCTTTGACCTAATTGTTACACTTTTTTTTTTTTTTTTTTTTTGCTTGACAATATGCTTGAGCAGCCAGGGACGGGATTAATAGTGCACACTCCAAGTCGGCAGAATAGTTAATGAATTACATAACTGACTACCACACCTATTGAGGTCTGTTTTTATAACCATGGACTAAATAAGGTTTTCTTACCTTTTTTTTTTAGTATTATTATTATTTTTATTTTATTTTTACATTTGACAGGATTGGAAAAACTACTAATAATTATAATATCCCAGAATAATTTGTACTAGGGCTTCACAATTTCATAAAAACACACATTGCGATTATTTTGACACATATTGCGATATCAACTGCAATATATAGCTATTAAATGCACAATTTTTTGTACTTAAACATTTATCTAGGCTAACAGAAAATAAAGGTACAAACAAACTCCTCATAAATTATAGACTATGCATGTTGTGTAATAAATTGAAGAATTAAATGATAGTTTTATATTACGATTTCAATTTTTATGCGATTTAAATGTGCAGCTGTAATTTGTACACTTGATACTTTTTAAAAAACCTTTAAAGAATGAAACGTTTGAATAACACTTGTGTTAAAGATCTTGTGTTTATCTAGTTTTTCCTCTGTTCCCAGTAGCCAGTCCTCTTCACATGCTGGCCACTCACGCCTCTGCGTCAGCTTCTTTGCCCACCAAAAGGCAGAACGGCGACCAGTCCGAGCAGCCCGACCCCAAACGGCTCAAGGCTGACGACGGAGGGGACACGGGGGCCGTTCCCGCCGCAGCAGAGAGGGACACCACCGATTAGAGCGGCCACGTCACTTTCCTTTAACCTCACAAACCCTTCTTAGTTGAGACCTCACCCACCATAAAATTCCACGTTATCTGTTGTTAAGTCTAAGGTGCCAAACCGGAAAGTGAGAAGCCAATTGGAGGGGTGTAGAGTGATTTAATGATGGCACAGACGCGTGCATGATTTGCGAAGTTGAATCAAGACGTGATGAGGTTGTGAGGAGGACAACTGGAAGTGGACAGCAAAGAGAGTGACAGGAGACCTTTTAGCAAAATATTTAAGTACTCACTGACATATGCATAAATATATTGATATAGTGTACTTAAAGCTACGAAGTGTACTTTAGATCAAACTTAGCAGGAAGTTCCATGCCCCCATCTCTTCTACCTCTGGGCAGAACTTAGAAGGTGAAGAGATTGCGATATGGATTTTGCATTCTCTGGACGAATAGCTGGCAGTCTAACATGCTGGAAATATAGCGAGTCCATTTTAAATTTCAGGAAGCAGCAGGTAACATCCGAGCATTCCTGTGTATGCAGGTAATTACACCATATAGGCTGATCATCTATGGTTTACCTTAACCGTAGCATAACTTTGATGGATTTATATTGTACATGCAGTAGAGCTAAATTATAGGCACATGTCCTTCATATCCAGCAAGTTGTTAAATATACTGAGCAAAGGGGTTCAAAAGAGGTCACACAAGAACTTGCCAAATAGTAAAAAATAAACATATATTAAAAAAAAGAATAATAATAATAAAGAGAGGTTGGTTGTTAAGCTGTGAACCTGCACACAGTGGCAACTCGATGAGTTTTCCTAATCTTTAAACCCGATTCTCTTCAGCAAAAGTAGAATGAGGACCTTTCTCCTCTATCATGGCAGCTAGCCTCGCTTAATGTCGACCTACCTAATCCAGTCCTTAGTAGATATGCAGTAATTTGTTGTACATGTGTATCTTAGGATATAATTTGTCTGTATTTATGTTCTCCAAGGCACAGGTATTTAACAACAAAAACAGTGCTAAAGTGAGTTCGATGGCATTTATCTCACGTTTTTCTCGCTTTTTTTTTCGTTTGTTTTTTTAAACGTATGGACTCGTACATTTATAGAAGTGAATGTAATTGCTTCCTCAAAGAAAACACTATTAATAGAGGACTTGTTACTTCTGTTGAAACAAATCCAAATGTTGTTTCTCACCTCCTCAAGAGCTTTTTTTTTTTTCATATTTTAACAGATAACCTATGAAATAAGGAATATATTTCCATTTGTATTTCACTGAAATATTTCATCAGAGCTTGCATGAAAATGTGTAGAGAGCATATACTGTACCTGGGCTGGTTCCTTAGAAAGGAACTGAGAAGGAAGAGAGATGGGGGGGTGGGGGTTGGGGGGTTGGTGCGGGACTGGACAGGGGGTGACCGAGAAGAGTCTGCTTTGATTCGGACCACACTGCACTTAAAACTCGTTAATGCTATTTCCTTTCCTCCCTTGACCCTTTTATGTTTTCAGTATGTCCTTGGCTGTGTTAACTTTGTGTTACAGTTGACAGTTGCCCGTTAATATTATTTTTACGTTGTTCAGACAGCTGAATGAGACGGCTCGAACGAGATGTATTCCACAAGAAAAAAAATTATGTGGTAGATGTTGTTCTGCTTCAGTGGGTAAACGCATTTTTTACATAAATTAAAAGCTCCATAATTTCTGTTCTAACTTTGTGTGTGTGCGTGTGTTTCCATCATTTTTCACAAATGCTGAAAATTAGCTAATTGTCAGAATTCTGACCTGGACATCTGTAGATGGCGCTGTGTGATCACAAGAAAATCCATACATGGATTCTTCTGGATACCACTCTGTGAGCATCCAGCACTGAAAATCGACGCAACCTTTAAACAAATATATATTTATTCTATTTTGTGAATTAAGCTGTAGCTTTACTAATATTGATAAAGATTGGGACTTTGTAAAACATGTTCCAGAGAAAAGTGGAACTGATGATGATGTGCATAGAAGCACAATATTTGATGTATCCACATCTGCTGCACATTCTGTCTTATTAACCTCTGGAAGAAAAAATAAAAAGTTCAACATGAAGATGAATAAAACAAGTCCTATTTTACCCAGGAGTCCTCAATGTACTAATGGTGAATAAGAATATTAGCCAATTAATTTGCATCATGTTAACAGAATATCAAAATCTCAGTGATTATTTTTATTTATTTATTTTATTATAGTGCTTTTAACAATGGTCAATGTCACAAAGCATCTTAACAGAATTAGGGAATTCTTGAAATTGCTAAGAAGAATTTATGAAGATCTAAAATAGTTATCATTGTGTCCCTGTGACTGACAAGAAAGAAAAAAAAAGACTAGTCCAATTCTCTAAATTTTGCATAATGATTTCATGGAGCTGTGTGCTGATTGGGAATAATAAAATATAATAATAATAAAAATTTTGATAATTGAAGTCTATTGATTAATAAGAATGAATAATGGACTGTTTGAATTAAGGATCATGGCTCATATTTATCTTTTACGGTTTTCAGCATTTAAGGTGATGTTTTAACTGACAAAGATGATGAATAAATACTTCATTCAAAAGTGAACTTTTATGCTAATACACTCACTCATCATCTATATCGCTTAATCCTGTATTCAGGGTCACGGGGGGCCTGGAGCCTATCCCAGGAGACTTGGGGCACATGGCAGGGTACACCCTGGACAGGATGCCAATCCATCGCAGGGCACAGACACACACACATACACTCACTCACACACTACGGGCAATTTTTGGGAACGCCAATTAGCCTAACCTACATGTCTTTGGACTGTGGGAGGAAACCCACCAAGCACGGGGAGAACATGCAAACTCCATGCACACAGAGACGGGAATCGAGCCTGGCCGGGGCTTGAACTCGGACCCTGGCGGTACAAGGCGACAGTGCTAACCTCTACACCACCGTGCCGCCTATGCTAATACAATAAATAGCTAAATTAAAAATCTAAAAAACTTCAAAATCTTAAACCACTGGTAAGTAAAGTAGCAACAATATAATGTAAGAATTACATTATAAGAATTTAGTTGAAATGAATTGCATGGTTTTGGGGGCAAAATGGACAAGCGTCATGAATGAGAAATGGTGCGCGAGAATGTGCAGAATTAGTAGAGATTAGGAAAAATGTATCCAGTTATGCATCACAACTCTTGTTTGGCAACTCGTGCACCTCCACGTTTTCTACAAAATCGATTTTTTGTTAAATTAAATTTTCACTTTCTGATTTCTTGGTAAAGTGGTAAAACGTTGCAGTTCCTCTATAATCCTACTGGTGGTGTGCTTTAAATTGTTTCATGCATTGGCAGGCATCACAGCTTCCATTGTGCTATTAAGCAAATTATTTGTGTGTTTAGAATGATAATGAAATCTGGAAATATATGTATATACTAAGAATATAAAAAAAAACATCATACTTATCACAATACAATTCTGTATTATGTATTATCATGTAATCCCTGGTGATTCTCATTCTTACAAACTAGTGTCTGCTGCTGTAAGGTGAGGGGGAAAAAAACACAAGACAAGACCATCAGCAGGACTCACTTCAGGAGAACTGAATTCACTGTCTGTCCAAAAGAAAAGATCCCATACGCCAATATTTCATCGGACCACCTTTTCTTTTGATTACGGCCGTGGCATCCTTTCGATAAGCTTATGCAATATCATAACATTTATTTCTGTCCCGAGTCGCATCAATTTCTCTTCAAGATTTTGTATTGATGGGAGAATCTGACTGTTGAATAAATCATTCTCCTGCACATCCAAAACATTCTTAGTGGTGTTAAGGTCTGGACTCTGGCGGCCAAAATGCTCCCTGAACCACTCCTTCACAATTTGAGGAAACGTAAACCAAGATAAACATGCTCAAGCTATCATGGAAGAGAAAAATCCATTGTGGTCATTCAGTATGTTCGAGTTGTCAGCTGACCTTGCTGAGCCCAAGCCCAGACCAACAGAAGCAACCCCAGGTCATAACAACTGCCCACACACTCTGGTACGGTATGCACTAGACATGATCACTGCATCATTTCATCCAACTCTCTTCTTACCCTGATGTGCCTATCACTCTATAAAAGAGTAAATCAGGACCCATTAGACCACATGACCTTTTTCCAATACTCCACAGTCCATTCTTTATTCTCTCTAGCAAATTGAACTTTTTTCAGATTAACCTCACTGATGAGTGGTTTTCCAAGGGCAGTTAAGTCCCGATCCCTTGAGTTTTCTTTGCATTGTGCCTATGGAAATGCTCTTACTTTCAATATTAAACATAACCATGAGTTTTATCTTTGTTTTGTTTTTTGTTTTTTTATAAATTCAGCGTACCAAACCTTTTTAGTGATCTCCCATCATGATCATTCAATTTTTTTTTTAGCCGACTATATTTCTTCCTCAAAGATGTTGGTTCACCACTATCCTTCCAGGTTTTAATAATGCACTTGGTAGGTCTTAACACGATTTCAGTAGTTTTTAATCTCCTTAGTTGTTTTCTTTGCTCGATGCAGGCCAATAATTTGATTCTTCTGAAACAGAGTAACGTCTTTGCCCGATCCACAAAATATATATACTCTGACATTGTATTTAAGTTGTTTAAGGTTGTTTAAGAAATGGCAAGCTACTTGCTGCATCAGTTACGGGTAAAAAACTTGTTGCTAGCTGAAACATATTAATCACTGCAGTAATTATCCAAGTAATTCTCTTACCTATTTGCTTAGTTAAATCCAGGTGGTGCCTTCTTTTTTTTTTTGCCCTGGCAGTATTCAAAATCAGCTCACAGTGAAAGATACTAATTAGCCACATTCTCCTCAAGTTTGTGCCCTTTCCTATTTATCTGACTCTCATGCCCTCCTACACTTCGGAGGTTTTTGGTTGTGAAGATTTTTTACTTCACTGCACTAAACAGTGATGTCAAAATATTAAAAGTAAGTGCGAAGTACACACAATGACGTCACCAAAAAAATGATGTTAAACAAAAATTGGTCAATGATCTCAGTGTAGCATGTCAACTGTTATTTATGTTAATTGTTGCACTGTTGTTGATAAATTATGCTGATTGATCTTTATAACATAAACTGTAGATGAAAGAAGAGACACATTACAGGTATGCAGATATGCAGGTCCACCCAGTTTTGGGAAGTGTTGTTTAATCATTCCCACAATCACAGTGTTCAAATCTCTTAGCATTTCTTTACATTAAAGATTCTGGATAAATATTAATTTTCATGAAAAGTGAAAGGCATAATAGAAATGCACTATAATTTGTGGTGTAAATGGAATAACAAACCCTGCCACTGGTGAATTCATCGTGATAAACTATAACGACTTTTATATACGTACATTACCTTCTGCATGCCAAATGATTCTCAATGTGCTTCACAAAGAAATTCTTAAAGGTAATAAAAGATAATCAAATTGTAGCAATAATTACAATAATGTATGACTAATTAATTAATAACCAATAACATAAGAGGGTGTGAGAGCCACTTAAAGGTGCTGTTGCTTGATGCTTCTGGTTTGCATTGTTGTCAAAAAGTCTGCTATTACTGGTGGAGAATCACAACCAAACAATTATTAAACTTATTTAATGTATTATTGCATTATTATACAGGGTGTCTAAAAAGTTAGGAACCAATGGCAATACAGGTATGTCGAGTGAAAAAGCACAAAGCACAGTTTTTGCAGAGCATACCAGACTTTTCAAAAGTTTTGATCTAGCCCTCATGTCATCTTACTAAATGAAATTAAATGACATATGCTAAATTAAATAAATGGGAACACATGTTTTATTGTGACAGACTGCAAAGTGCTTAAAGACACAAATAGATGTTTATGTAACAACCTCAGCAGCAGCCTCATTTCCCCTCTCGTCTGTTCCAACCACTCAGCATTCAGCATCACCAGTAAACTAATCTGTCATCATCTTCACCTATTTCTCCCTGGTTCATGCATCTAATCAAATGAGATTTTTTATGCTTGAATGATTCATAGGTCACTGTGTGGCTTAAGAATAGTAATAATAAAAAACATTCTTCTTAAACTGCTCAGATACAGGGACTGGACTGAAAATAAGAGCAACAACCATCCTTCAGGAAGCCCGAAAAATGATTCCTCAAGACTACATTGAAAATACAAGAAAGGCTGGATCTTGAGAAGGAAAGATATGGAGAAATGAGAGGTGGCTCAATACTTTTGCACAGCACTGTATGTTGTAAAAATGAATACGGACGTTAAGAATAAAGCAACAAAAATGAGATGCAGTTTTTACTATAACTGATCTTTCATTTTGGTACAATACAAAAAAATAAGGTGTGTTGTGCATGAATAAACAATTTCAATAGCAGAACAATAAATGTTCATTCGTTTATGTTAAGGAACTATTTTATCATGAGCAAGACTTATACCCTTAGGAGTACACTCTGGATAGGACATAAATCCATTGCAGTACACCATATTTCACACTCACTTGGTGATTAATTAATCATGGCCAAACCATATAGTGCCATGTTTTTGGGAGGTGACAAGAAATCAGAGAACCCAGTCGAACCCTCATACAGTAACCCAAGCTCAAGATTAAACCTGGGATACTGGCGCTGTAAAGCAACAATGCAACTCTACACACCTCCCTGCTTCTCTGCCACTCCTCAAATACACACACACTCAAGGAGATATAATCAGTAATAATTACTTTATGCTACCCAGCAAGGGTTTCACAATTATACACTGGCTCACTGATTTCACCAGCTCACTGATAAAGAGGGTGGTTAATATGTGATTTCAAAATTGATACGATTGTATCCATAGTACAATAAGGTACATACGGTTTGATTCCCATCACAAATTAGGTGGCAGCATACGTTTTGTGCCGAGAAAACCTGAAGGCATCAGTGTCTTGGCTTCCTGTTACACTCTTCAGCACCCTGGTGTTTTGAATTATTCATTAGGAAAATATTGCACTTGATGTTAAGGCAGCACCTAATTCCCTTATCATCAGATTTGGTATGGATCCAATAAAAGGCTTGAAGCCAGAATGTAGCTTTAGGATTAACCTAACATTTAATAAGCAGTATGGGAATTGGCATGAAGCGATATTTATTAATAAATGCTTTATATTAGATTAAGTACAAAAGTACATTAATATATTTCTTAAAATGCATGAATGAAAAAAATAATAAATTGGAATAAAATATGGAATTGGAAAATGTGCATGGTCAGGGTTATTAGGATAAAAGCAGGGCATGTCTGGTGCATCCTCAATTAGGCACAATTTGATCTCTATTCCTCTTAAATGTCCTGTTCTGGCACCGTGCCCCTGGTGGTGTCGTGTCGCCTGCTCAGAGGTGTTGGAACTGGATATCTAGATGCCTGTCTAACATGTTTGATGTGTACAGGAAATCTGGCCTGTTGGTCTATCCAAGTCTTCAGATAAACCAGGCACCCAACACAGAGGTGAGATGCATTAGCAATATCTGCCTCCTGTGCCATAAAGCAAAGGCTGTTAAAACTGGCTGAGTCGGCATCGGTCTTGTTTACAGCACACAGAACAACCCACATGTTCATTTTGTTGGCAAACAACATCTAAGACAGTTTATGAAATAGGCCTATGAAATTTTAATGGTGAGGATGTAAAATATTCTTGCTGCTGATTTTGATAGAACAAGGTGTTATACTAGACTATATGGGATCATACAAAATTGGAAATGCTGTTTTTTTTTTCTTTCTTTTCAGACGGACAATTTAATCACAAAGCCTTTCACTGACCAAAACAAAGAATCAATAGCCAGAAAAGACATTTCCTTTCTGAAATTTCTGTGGCTTGTCTCCAATGGAGACACCTATACAACTGCTTTGTGTATTCAGCAGGATTATTTGAAATACGGGGGTCAAATGGCTGCACTCAGAGCAACAGGGTGTGCCTTATGGAAAACCTGTTTTATTGTGTGTCGAATGCCAAGCGCACCAGGATGTAGTTCATGTTTCAAGTAGTAACACTTTTTTCCATGGCAACACTTGGTCACACTGACAAAATCTGACTTTGTTCAGCACTTCTGTGATTATGTTAGTGAAGTTCATTTCTTTGGAAGGTGCATGTGCCTGGCAATGGCAGGTGGTGTTTTTAGATCACTTTCTTGTGATGAAGTTGTTGTGAGCAACAGATCAGATCAGCAGAGCAGAATCTAAACCTTCTTTGATTTTGGCATTCTTTATTCTTATATTTTTAAAAAGTACAACTACATAATAATTTTCATTCATGAAAACATGTATGATGAATATGTGTATACTGTGTATATATATATATATATATATATATATATATATATATATATATATATATATATATATATATATATATATATATACACTCACCTAAAGGATTATTAGGAACACCATACTAATACGGTGTTTGACCCCCTTTCGCTTTCAGAACTGCCTTAATTCTACGTGGCATTGATTCAACAAGGTGCTGAAAGCATTCTTTAGAAACGTTGGCCCATATTGATAGGATAACATCTTGCAGTTGATGGAGATTTGTAGGATGCACATCCAGGGCACGAAGCTCCCGTTCCACCACATCCCAAAGATGCTCTATTGGGTTGAGATCTGGTGACTATGGGGTCCATTTTAGCACAGTGAACTCATTGTCATGTTCAAGAAACCAATTTGAAATGATTCGAGCTTTGTGACATGGTGCATTATCCTGCTGGAAGTAGCCATTAGAGGATGGGTACATGGTGGTCATAAAGGGATGGACATGGTCAGAAACAATGCTCAGGTAGGCCGTGGCATTTAAATGATGCCCAATTAGCACTAAGGGGCCTAAAGTGTGCCAAGAAAGGATCTCCCACACCATTACACCACCACCACCACGCTTGCACAAGGCATGATGGATCCATGTTCTCATTCTGTTTACGCCAAATTCTGACTCTACCATTTGAATGTCTCAACAGAAATCGAGACTCATCAGACCAGGCAACATTTTTCCAGTCTTCAACTGTCCAATTTTGGTGAGCTTATGCAGATTGCAGCCTCTTTTTCCTATTTGTAGTGGAGATGAGTGGTACCCAGTGGGGTCTTCTGCTGTTGTAGCCCATCCGCCTCAAGGTTGTGCGTGTTGTGGCTTCACAAATGCTTTGCTGCATACCTCGGTTGTAACAAGTGGTTAATTCAGTCAAAGTTGCTCTTCTATCAGCTTGAATCAGTCGGCCCATTCTCCTCTGACCTCTAGCATCAACAAGGCATTTTCGCCCACAGGACTGCCGCATACTGGATGTTTTTCCCTTTTCACACCATTCTTTGTAAACCCTAGAAATGGTTGTGGTGAAAATCCCAGTAACTGAGCAGATTGTGAAATACTCAGACCGGCCCGTCTGGCACCAACAACCATGCCACGCTCAAAATTGCTTAAATCACCTTTCTTTCCCATTCTGACATTCAGTTTGGAGTTCAGGAGATTGTCTTGACCTGGACCACACCCCTAAATGCATTGAAGCAACTGCCATGTGATTGGTTGATTAGATAATTGCATTAATGAGAAATTGAACAGGTGTTCCTAATAATCCTTTAGGTGAGTGTATAGCTGTAATTGAAAATCATGTTCAGAGCCTAGTTGTTTACAAATTATTTGCATTTTGTTTTGAGTTATTAAAGCTCTGCAAATACTGCATGAGCGTGGGTTATTTTTATGTGTTGTGATGTTGTCATTTCCTTTAAATACACACTCCAAATAAAAATGGTTTTATATTTATACAGTATATATGACATATATTTTGAATTTAGGAGAAATATCGTCAGCAGTTCACAAAAGATTTAACAAAACTCATCTCCCCAATACATGCACCTGTAAGAAAAAAACAGAAGAAACATGACATGTTTATTTTGCAGTGGTCTCTTATGTTATATATCTTTATACACACTATATTGCCAAAAGTATTTACTCACCTGTTGAAATAATTGAATTCAGGTTTTTCAATCATTTCCATGGTTACAGGTGAATAAAATGTACCACCTAGGGATGCAGACCGCATCTACAAACATTTGTGCAAGAATGGGTCACTCTCAGGAGCACAGTGAATTCCAGCATGGCTCTGTGATAGGACGCCACCTGTGCAGTAAGTCCAGTCGTGAATTTTTCACAGTCAACTGTTAGTGGTATTATAACAAGGTGGAAGTGATTGGGAATGACAGCAGTTCGGCCAAAAACTTTCTGCAGAGTCAAAAGCTACAGACCTCAAAACTTTATGTGGCCTTCAGATTAGCTCAGGAACAGTGTGTATGGAATGGGCTTCATGGAATGGGTTTCCATGGCTGAGCAGCTGCATCCAAGCCATATCTCACTAAGTGCAGTGCAAAGCATTAGCTGCAGTGGTGTAAAGCATGCAGCCACTGGACCGCCCTGTAAATGCTCATGAAATTCAGGATAATTGACCTGCCATGTGAATGTGGGCAAAAACCATGAAGGGTGTTCAAGTCAAACTGTGAATTCTGATGAAATGTCTCATTAATGAAGATGTAACTGATTGCAGTCTCATTATGGCTCCGGCGTACTGAGAGAAATTTCTACCTTGATGGTATCCAAGCGCTTGTGATATGCCAGGATAGGTTAGTGTACATAGTGTACATTAGTGTAGCAAGGGATTATAAACAGAAATAAAGGAAGTGTTTACTCTCATAACTCTGTTATTCTGCACAATCATAAGGCCCAGTTTTATTTCAACACCCCTCATAGTTCATTTTCCGTTTGATTAATCTTTTTTTTTATTCTAATAAATGTTCACAGAATTCAAGTTTATTAAACTGCTATGTGACTGAGGCCAAAAACTAAACAAAAAAAGATCAAAAGGTCCATTTAAATATTTGAGAAAAATAATTCAATAGTAATCAAATCTTTCAGAAAGTTACTGGCAACTTTTTTCCTGAAATCTTATCTCTAATTCTAAGATTGTGCCATGACTATTGTTTAAATGCGAGATCATGCAAATCTACGGGAAACATCATGTAGGAAACCAATAAACTTATATTAAAATTAAAGAGAGAAAAAACAAGCAGGCACTGACCTTTCTGGAACTGCGTTAATGAGTTGATTTAAAAAAAGGGTTATGATAGGGTTAGTGCTTTGTAACAATCATTATGTTTTCTGAAAAGTTTATGTCCTCCATCCTGACGACTTTGCTGTTAGAGGTAAAATATAATGACTGTTACTAAGCATATAATATATGAAATATATAATAATAATAATGAAATAATGATAATAATAAAACCATGAAAGAGGAACAGTATTACTATGGTTTATAATCATAGAAGAATGTTAAGATTCTTCTTTTTTTATTATGTATTACAGGTGTCGCTTAGGCAGTAATATATTTGCTGTTATTTAAATATGGTTATGTTGGGAATTTTGCTCCTTATTAGATCAAAACACACCACATCATTTTTTTTGTATATAAAATAGATTTAATTACCAAAAGATCTATTCATTTATACAATTAGTCAAGCAAAATCAGCCATAAAAATAATATTCAGCTTAAAATACATGTAAAAAGAATATATTTAAACATTATTCCCTGAATAAAAGCAGTCAATTTGTGAGAAAAACAGTGCTGAGCTTCTTCCAAATGGCGCCTGCAAAATACAATTAATAGAATATCAGTGTCGGTTCTCAGAGTTTTGCTGAGTCATACAGAGCAACACTGCCACAGTAAACCACAATTTCACAGCTCATTAAAAGTTAAAATGAACTTATTACTTCATCTGGAGGAAAGAAAGATTGGTAGAAAAATCATATTGTTACAATCCACTGCTAATGGCAGTGTTTTTCTTTTTGTTTCCTTATCCAAAAATTTGCATCACATTTATTACAACTGAAACAAATGCCAAATGTTTTGCATACCAACTACTACATAACAAGGAAAAAAACTAACCTGTTTTTTTTTTTATCACGATTGATAATTGCAACATTGCAGTGACGTGTTAAAGGTAAAATATGTATCTTTCCAGTTAAAAGGACACACAGATACATAATGTGTACACATGAAGTAATATATTTGGTGTTACGCCCCACATACAAGGAAATGTACAGTTAATTTTCTTCTTTTTATCTCTGCTCATTTATCTTAACACCCTAAATGCCATTCAAAATGTAATAAATCCTTTGTCTTAAAAACATCATGCCAAGCTAAACCTCTTACTTTAGTTACCTTTGACCCAGCATTCAGTAGAGGAAATGCTTCAGTGAATTTATACATTTCCATGGAAAAAAAATATGAATAGATTTAAATTAAATTTGAATTCCAAACGGGTGCATGTGCAATCAAGTTCAATCCAGAGAGGCCTGAGTAAAATCCAGAAAATATTCTGAATATGCATACAACTATAAAAGCGCTGAATAAACAGAAGCCATTCTTGTGGAACAGTTTATATGTAATGCTGAAGGCTGACCAACTGGTTCGGAAACGATCAGATACGATCTGAAAGAGTGAAGCAGAACAGAGAAGGACAAACTCTGGAATAAAATTCCAGAATATTTCAGATGGAGATCAGAGAAATCTCTCTATTCGTTCGTTCTTTAAAATGTCCAGCTCGATTGTTTTTTCACGTGGTGGTGGCATGTCATCACTTCTTTCGAAAGCCATGTTGTCGTAGACTTTCACGCCCGAGATCTGCCACACCGATTTGCTGGGAATGTTAATATACACAGGCACTGAGCCGTTCATCAACTCCTGAGCATCGACGCTCTTGGGTTTCTCTCCCACCTCGGATACGGATTGCGAAATCGTCGTCGTCGTCAATCTCCAAAAGTTTTTCTCCGGCTCGTCCAAGGGGATCCTGACATTCCCTGTGTACCACAGCACCCACCACATGAGGCTCAGGAACACCACCAGGGCGCCGGTGTAGATGAGAAAGTCGCCGTAGAAGCGGCCGCCCAGGCGCAGGTCGGCGAGAGCGCCGACGAGCAGCACAGTCAAGCCGATCACGTCAAAAACCACGCCGAGCAGGAATAAGGGCATGCAGCCCCCGATGCACCTCGGGACCATGGCGCACACCACCACCGCCGCCGCCGCATGGGGAGAGGAAATCCCCGAGCTCGTGCGTTCCTCAGCAGCAGCGCGTGTTTCTCTTTCTCACTCCTTGTCGAGCGGACACCTGTTCGGTAGCCCCGCCCTGAATGATGTCATGACACGCGAAAGCCACGCCTTTGTCTTGAGCAGAGTTTGGCCTACAGGAGTTCAGGGATAAACAACGCTGGATTTACACTGACCGGCCATACCATTATGACCACCCGCTTGATATTGAGTAGGTAATGGAAAAAAAATGCGCAAACACAGGAACCAAGGCCCATGGCCCATGTAATTGAATCCAATAGAAGCGGTAGTGAAGATCACATAAAAAAAAAGAAAAAAAGGGAGTACCTACTCAATATTAGGCAGGTGGTCATAATGTTATGGCTGATTGCTCTATATGGTTATAAGTCTAATCATGTAATCATGACATATATGCATTTAATAGCTATGATCTGGGTCATAAAACACTCCCACATACTTTTATTTTATTTTTACAAAGTTCTATATATATATATATATATATATATATATATATATATATATATATATATATATATATATATACACACATTTATGATCTCTTCAATGCCTTTTGCCTGGAATGAAGAACTCATTTTGTGTATATATATATATATATATATATATATATATATATATATATATACAGTATGTCACAAAAGTGACTACACCCCTCACACTTCTGCAAATATTTAGTTACATCTTTTCATAAGACAACACTGCATAAATGACTCTTTGACACAATGAAAAGTAGTCAGTGTAAAGATTGTACTGTATAGCAGTGTAAATGTATTGTTCCCTCAAAACAACTAAAAATACAGCCAATAATAGCTGAACCCCTGGCAACAAAAGTGAGTACACCCATAAGTGAAAATGTACAAATTGAGCACAATTAGTCATTTTCCTTCCCCTTTGTCATGTGACTCATTAGTGTTACACTGTCTCATTTGTCACCAGATAGCAGGTGAGTTAAATTTGGTATAAAAGCTCTTCCACTCTCAGACCATCCAGCGCTTTAAGAGGACAGCTTCCTCTCAGAACAGGCCTCGCCATGGTCAGCCAAAGAAGCTGAGTGCACGTTCTCAGAGTCAGATCCAAAGACGGATGAGTGCATCCAGCATTGCTGCAGAGATTGAAGGGATGGGAGGTCAGCCTGTCAGTGCTCAGACCGTACACCGCACACTGCAACAAATTGCTCTGCATGATTATCGTCCTAGAAGCAAGCCTCTTCTAAAGGTGATGCACAAGAAAGCTTGCAAACAATTTGCTGCAGACATGCAAACTAAAGACCAGGATTAACCACTGTAACCATGTCCTGTGGTCTGATGAGACCAAGATAAACCTATTTGGTTCAGATGGTGTCAAGCGTGTGTGGTGGCAACCAGGTGAGGAGTACAAAGACAAATGTGTCTTGCCTACCGTCTTGCCTAACATGGTGGTGGGAGTGTCATGATCTGGGGCTCCATGAGTGCTGCTGGCATTGGGGAGCTACAGTTCATTGAGGGAAACATGAATTCTAACATGTACTGTGACATACTGAAGCAGAGTATGATCCCCTCCCTCCGGAAACTGGGCAGTTTTCCAGCATGATAATGACCCCAAACACACCTCCAAGCTTGCTAAAGAGGCTGAGGGTAAAGTTGACGAACTGGCCAAGCATGTCTCCAGACCGAAACCCCATAGAACACCTCTGGGGCATCCTGAAAAAGAAGGTGGAGGAGCACCAGGTGTCAAATGTCCACCACCTCCTTGATGTTGTGATGGAGGAGCAACCTGTGAAGCTCTGTTGAACTCCATGGCCAAGAGAATTTAAGCTGAAAATGATGGTGGCCACACAAAATATTGACATTTCATAGTTTCACGTGGGGGTGTACTCACTTTTGTTGCCAGGGGTTCAGCTATTATTGGCTGTATTTTTAATTATTTTGACGGGACAATAAATTTACACTGCTATACAATCTTTACACTGACTACTTTTCATTGTGTCAAAGAGTCATTTATGCAGTGTTGTCCTATGAAAAGATATAACTAAATATTTGCAAAGACGTGAGGGGTGTACTCACTTTTGTGGGCCATTTATATGGATACACCTTAATAAAATGGGAATGGTTGGTGATATTAACGTCCTGTTTGTGGCACATTAGTATATGTGAGGGGGCAAACTTTTCAAGATGGGTGGTGACCATGGTGGCCATTTGGAAGTCGGCCATCTTGGATCCAACTTTTGTTTTTTCAATAGGAAGAGGGTCATGTGACATCAAACTTATTGGGGATTTCACAAGAAAAACAATGGTGTCCTTGGTTTTAACATAACTTTATTCTGTCATGAGTTATTTACAAGTTTCTCTTTGTTCACAGCCATTGACATGTCAAAGAGGTTAACACGTGATGAGCAGATCGAAATTGTGTTGATATCTGGTGAACGCAGTAACCGGGTCATTGCAGCAGATTTCAATGCAAGACACCCTACGAGACCACCCATCTCCCATGCTACAGTTAGCAAACTGCTTGCTAAGTTTCGTGAAACTGGTTCAGTGGTGGATTTGCCAAAATGTGGACGCATGAAAACTGTCACTAATGAACAAACATCAGTGGCTGTCCTAGCTTCATTCAGCAAGAGCCCACAGCGTAGCACTTGTCGCATCTCACTGGAGAGTGGCATTAGTCGAACATCCATTCAGCGGATATTAGCTACTCACAAATGGCACCCTTACAAACTTCAGCTAATGCAGTATCTCAACGAGGATGACCCAGATCGGCGCACACAATTTGCGGAATGGGCAAAACAAAAATTGAAACAGGACCCTCAGTTCACGCAGAAGATTTTGTTCAGTGATGAGGCAACCTTTTATGTGAATGGTGAAGTTAACAAACAAAACCACCGCTATTGGTCTGACACTAACCCACATTGGATAGATCCCTCCAAGACTGTTGGAACAAAAAAAGTGATGGTATGGTATGGTATATGGGGTACAAAGATAGTGGGGCCATTCTTCATCAATGGAAACCTCAAGGCCACTGGATATTTGAAATTGCTACATGTTGATGTGTTTCCCTCTTTATGCACTGAAGCTGGCACGTTCCCTGAGTTTTTCCTGCAAGATGGTGCAACACCACATTATGGGTGTCAGGTCCAAGCATTCCAAGATGAACAGTTTCCTGAAAAGTGGATTGGTCGTCGTGGGCCAGTTGAATGGCCCCCAAGGTCTCCCGATCTGACCCCCTTAGACTTTTATCTTTGGGGTTATCTGAAGGCAATTGTCTATGGTGTGAAGATACGAGATGTGCAGCACCTGAAACTACGGATACTGGAAGCCTGTGCTGACATTTCTCCAGCGGTGTTGCTATCAGTGTGTGAAGAGTGGGAGAAGAGGGTTGCATTGACAATCCATCACAATGGGCAGCACATTGAACACATTTTATAAGTGTTCAGAAACTTGTAAATAACTCATGAAAGAATAAAGTTACGTTAAAGCCAAGCACACCGTTGTTTTTCTTGTGAAATTCCCAATAAGTTTGATGTGTCACATGACCCTCTTCCTATTGAAAAAACAAAAGTTGGATCCAAGATGGCCGACTTCCAAATGGCCACCATGGTCACCACCCATCTTGAAAAGTTTGCCCCCTCACATATACTAATGTGCCACAAACAGGACGTTAATATAACGTTAATATAATATATATATGCTTTGTGCAGGATCCAATGCACAAAGCAGGCCCCATGGTTGGAGAAAAATAACTTGAGAGGGCCTGTACAAATCCTGACCTCAACCCCACAGAACTTATTTGGAATGAACTGAAATAATGACTGTGAACCAGACATTCTGCTTGACATGAATCTGACCTCAATAATGCTCCTGTGGCTGGATGAGCAAATTCCCACAGCCATGCTGCAAAATCTAGTGAAAAATGAAGGTTATTATAACAATAAACAAAAGACTATATCTGGAAAAGGATGGGCAACAAGCACATATACTGTAAATGTTTTGGTCAGTGGCCATATATCATCAGTTATATTTATGTTATCACATGTTTTAGTGGTTATAAACAGTTGAGCACATTAAAAAAGACGAATATACATTTTTTGGTCATAGAAACAAACAGAAAAACATGTGATCATGTGTATCTGTGCTATTTCTTTGCCTGTGTGACCCATTTTTAATTGATTTTGCATGTTTGTATAGTTGTTTAAAATAAAATAAAATGTAGTTCATCATATTGCATAGGTTGTGCTAAAAAAAGAGAATATGTCACACTAGACTGCATAATCCTGATCACTCATCCAATCACTCACTCACCCATTGTCTACACCACTTTATCTTGTGTATATAGTCACGGGGGTCCTGGAGCCTATCCCAGGAGACTTATGGTGCCAATCCTTCGCAGGACACACATACATTCACACATTCACATGCTTATTCACACACTGTGGGAAATTTGGAAACTGTAATTAGCCATAATTAGCTGTAATTGTAATCGGCAGTTCTTTGGACCGAGGAAACCGGAACACTGTGCTGTCCGAGCACCATATATATGTTTAAAAAACAGCAAAAAAATATGGCTAAAATGCTTTAAGTTTTAAAGGCTACATAAGAAGAATATGAATTGATCTCCAAAGTATTATAACACATTATTTTAATATTATAAACTATAGTCCTGATTTTTATTATTATTATTTTTTTTTTTACTATTAAATCAAAAAGTAAACTAGCCAGCTAAGAGTCTTTCACTTTTTGTTTGGAGGATTTTTTTGCTCATTTTTCCTTGCAAAATTCATGTCCTTCTTTAAGAGTCTTGCATGTCCTGCTCTTTTGAGGAATACCCACAGCGTTTTGATGATGTTCAGGTCAAGAGACTGTGAGGGTCATGACAAAACCGTTAGCATACATACCTTGAGGTTTTCCATTATGGATTTTGAGGTGTGTTTAGAATCATTATTCTGTTGTAGTTGTAAAGGATGCAGGAAAGATATTTGGCAGTCAAACAGATGTTTTGATGTGCATTTCTAACAATCCTATGAGCATTTCTCTCAGAGGGGTGGTTTCCAGACCTCACCATGACGTCCTGTGTCTCGGCTAACTGCCATTTCTTAATTACGTTAGGAACTGAGGAAACAGCTTCCTGAAATTGCTTTGCTATCTACTTTGCTATAGCCTTCCTCTGATTTGTGGGCATTGATTATTTTAATTTTCAGAGTGTTAGGCAGTTCCTGAGAAGAGTCCACGGATGCTGATTGTTGGTGCAAGCTTTAAGGAGTCAGAGAATGAATAAAGCTTTGATATTTGCATCACTTAGCCTTTCCTTATGATTACTGTGAACAAAGTCTAACCGTTACCAGCTAATTAAGGTCCGAGAGATTGGTAGCGTATCCTCCGGCTACACTATCTAAGTGTTCTTGGGTGCCCATATTTAGCATGGCACTTCTTTCCTGATGTTACTCTTAAATGTACAGAAAGAAAATAAAACATTACTCTTGCAAAAAGAATGTTTCATCCTGAATTTTGGAGAATAGTTTAACCATTCGTTAATTTCAAGCATATTCAGAGATACTATTCAAAGTAACAAAAATTTTGACCTTGCACGGAAAATCACATTCTCACCAATCAGAATCTAGCATTTAAAATCTAAGTATAAAGGTATAAAGTAAATAAAGTACTTCTTACCACATAGGTGCACCTTGTAGTTATACAATTCCACACTGTAGTCAATTTGTATGCAGAAAGATGGTAGATCAACCACCATCCTAATCATATTTCCCTGTAAAGGCCATCATACGACCTGAGACCCACATGTTATTTGAGTGATCATTTTCAGCACAGCTGAAATACTGGCACATAAAGCTGTGGTCAGAAGTTTATATTATACACATCAAGAACTTTGAATTTGTCCTTTTTCTGGGGCAGAATTATTGTACAACATGCACCTTTAATGTCAAAAATAAAATATAAGAAAATAATAAGGCATATAAGGTTTCATTTATTTTGGATTTTTTGATATCACCAAATACACAAGTGCACACGAGTCAAAATACACATATACTGTACCTTATTAGATTATTAAATTAATGGTGCTGAAAGACCTGAGAACGTCTGTAAAGTCCAAAGCTTCTCAAATTTCTGTTAGTAATTATGATTGACTACAACTGGTAGTTTCTCTGTGCCAACAAAAGACTTTGTTTGACAGTCCTCATTACATTGACTGACACACAGTGCAGTAGGAATGTCAGATCTGAGAATGTTATAGATTTATAAGTCAGGAATGTCTCTTGGACATATTCCCAGAAACTTGCAGATTCAAAAGCCAGTAAAGAATTTGTATATAAGTACAGGAAGAAACCTTAAGAGGGACCAGACTTGACAGGGAACCCATCCTCATTTGGGCAGTATCAGTGAATGAATAACGAAGAAGGAGAACTAACCCCAGATGGTGGTGTAGTGTTTATCATTGTCGCCTTGCACCTCAAAGGTTCGTATTCGATTCCCGTCCAGGTTTGATTCCCGTCTCTGTGCGCATGGAGTTTGCATGTTCTCCCTGTACTTGGTGGGTTTCCTCCGGTACTCCGGTTTCCGCCCACTGTCCAAAGACCCGCAGATAGGGCTAATGGGCGTTCCTAAATTGTCCGTAGTGTGTGAAAGAGTGCAGAGGTGGAAAGTAACGAATTACAGTTACTCGCGTTACTGTAATTGAGTAGTTTTTTTTGTCTACTTCTAGTTTTTAAAATCTGTAATTTTACTTTTAATTAAGTATGTTTTGTTTGAAGTATTGTACTTCGCTACATTTGAAGTCATATTTGCTACTGAGTGAAAAAATTAATTAATGAAAATGAAAAATAATAAAAAATAATGCAACAGGGACGGAACAAAATTGCACCCCGTAAAAACCACTGGACTGATTGATTGATGGGCGGCAAGAACAAACGCGCTAAACTCACAAGAACGATGGAGACAAAACAGATGGCAGTGATGCAGACCCAGCTGAAAGTGAAATGCCATCAAATGCTTATGAAGAAAACCCCTGGCCATTGTAACGGCCACTACTATGTTGTATACCACATTATGTCTGTATGTTGACCTTTTAAGAGTTGCCGCCCGTCACCCAGTGTGTGTGTGAGAAGGAGAGAATGGAGTAGGAGCTCAGGGGTGCTGCTCACCCCCAAAACGCTCTATTCTTTTAGCCTTTTCTTTGCTTTCACTTTATGTTTGGTATTATAATTTTGTGACGCTGAAAGAGGCCGATAAAGGTTTTGTGCTGAACATTATTCTCGGCTCTGAGCTCTTTTTTCCCCTCGGCTATCCGGTGCAAAGCGTCACACCATATTTATGCGACCACTCTGATTTCAAGCACAAGAAAAGCAGCAGCTTTATTATGCAAAGGTGTTCCTTCAATTAGTTTTTATTTAAAATTAAAAACAACTAGTTTGAGATTTATATCCGCTTGTCTTTTTTGAACTACACTAGAATCTCACATCCCACCCACGCTGTTAAAATTTTACTCTGAGTAAATTTTTGATCTACTTTTTACTTTTACCTGAGTATATTTTTATAATGGTAACTTTACTTGTACTTCAGTAAAAATTCACTGAAGTAACAGTACTTGTACTTGAGTACTAAATTTTATTACTCTTTCCACCTTTGAAAGAGTGTATTAGTGTGTGCATGTGTGTGCACTGCGATGGATTGGCGACTAGGGTGTACCCCACCTCGTGCCCTAAGTGTCCTGGGATAGGCTCCAGGCACCCTGCAAGTCTGAATACAGGATAGAGCATAATTTCTGAACTATTTCAGAATAACTTCAGCATAACTTCAGATTGTCGTGTAGATCTGTTCGAAAGTTGAAAGATCTGGTTGAAAACTGAATGTTTCAAAAAGGACCATGACTCTAAGCACACATCACAGCAGGTTTTAAAATGAATAAAGCAGGTTGTGGCACCCTTAACTCTATTGGAAATTTGTAGGCCATGCTTAAAGGACAGGGCTGATCCGGCATCCAGCACCTTAAATTTACACACAAATAATTCTGTCGAGAAGGATGGTCAGAAATCAACCGATTTTAATCAACCATGAATGTAATATTTTGCCTGCACATTGATTCCAGAAAACCACCACCACCATCATTAATATGGTGATCGCATTTTTATTTGTTTAGCCGGCATGTGTAGATAAGCTCGTCAAACTGAAAAGAGGAAAACATAATTGTAAATCCATCAATCTTTCAGAATCAATACTGCATTGAACAAATGTATATTTTATGAGCAGCAGGTGGCAGTAGTAAACTACACAATACCCCTCAAAAGACAGGTTTGCCTTATTTATAGGCTAAATTAGTATTTTTTCAACAAAACCCTGAATTCTTTTTCCCCACGGTCTAAATAAGTCTGAATTAGTTTGAATGCTTCGCAGTTTGTTTGATTCAGTGCTATATTCCGTTTATATTATGGAACAATTCTAATAATGAGCTTATAAGATAAACAGCACAATATCTTGTGAATAGGTGCGAATAAACAGCTAAAATTCTGCACAAAAACATTTCTCATATTCCATAATCTGTCTTCTTCATCCTCAAATAATGCATAATGAATAAGGCTTCATTTTTAAGTTATACCGGTTTAATTGTTGTAGGATGTTAGATTAAGCAAAAAAAAAAAAAAAAAAAAAGTTCCAGAAAGCAAATCAAGTCCTCCATGGAAAAGAAAATTATGGCAACCCATTGCGGTCATGACCCAGGACAAAACAGACTGTCGGCTACTGAGAGGTTAGTGGTGGAGATTCCAGGCTCTTTTCAGGTGAGTCGTTTAGATCACCATTAAGAGTCGACTCTGTCCGATCACATAGTAAAGAGTTCTGCCATATTAATAACAGGTAACTGTTATTCTCTGCCTACATTGTGTTGAAATGGCTGGCATCCTACCCTGTTTAATTGCTAATAACAGAAAAAAATGGCTTTGCATTAGATTTTTATGGGCAAAATCTGCTATTAGACAGTACAAATGTGCAGTGACAGTAATACAGTAAACATGCCCGCATTGTCCCTGCTGTGTCTGTGCTTCATTAAAGAGATAGTTATTCTGATATCCGATCATCTCTCTGAATCCCCAGGCATGCTTCCTGACACACCCTCAGAGCTGAGAGTCAAGCATATGCTTCACCATCCACGCAAAAATGCTCAAATGGTCAAAATATATTTTCTGTCTCAAAACTAAATTACACAAAATGAAACTCTACTTGTATGTGCAATACATCAGCTAGGGTAAATAGTGGAGTGTCTTTTTTTTTTTTTTTTTTTTTGGTATTTTGGTCCGTCCACATGCCATCCGGCACGTTGGGAGACGGGTACTCTTCACCCTGGAGATATATCCATCGTTTCTATGGCAGCTACTTAAGGTGTCGGGTTGCCGGCTTGATGCCCCATTGTCATTCACACAGTACAGGCAATTTGTGAACTGCAATTAGCCTAACCTGCATGTCTTTGAACTGGGGAAGGAAACCGGGGCATCCGGAGAAAACCCACTAATCACGGGGAGAACAAGCAAACTCCATGCACACAGACCTAAGGAAATCAAACCCCAAATTACAACAATTTCCCATTTCCAAAAAAGCTGGATTGCTAGTCATTCCGATGGTAGACTGTCTCAGAGGCAAAAAACAGGAATGTTGAAATACCCCTTTCTACCAGGAACAGAACTGTACTGTGGATGAGTTTTAAGAAAAGGCTAAAACATCAATGTTGTCACAACCTGGTTCATCTGAACCTTCTGAAACATGCCATTATGCTGTTTAATGATCTGTTGAGAACAGCATTCTCATTCTATACATATGCATGTTGTTCTTAAGACTACTAAAGGAAAACCAACAAATTATTAATAATGTATTAATAATGCTTGGTGGGTTTTCTCTCACAGTCCAAAGACATGTAGGTTAAGTTAATTGGCAT
Organism: Clarias fuscus; assembly: GCA_030347435.1. NCBI lineage: Eukaryota > Metazoa > Chordata > Actinopteri > Siluriformes > Clariidae > Clarias > Clarias fuscus. The sequence continues at coordinate 19,548,942 of CM059220.1, forward strand.
TCCCAAATTGTCCGTTGAGTGTGAATGAGTGTGTGTATGTGCGAGTGCCCTGCGATGGATTGGCACCCTGTCCAGGGTGTACTCTGCCTTGTGCCCTAAGTCTCCTGGGATAGGATCCAGGCCCCACGTGACCATGAATACAGGATTACATGGTATAGATGATGAGTAAGTGAGTGAGAGTGTATTAATAGCTAAACCTAAATTCACATATTATCATAAGTATACATAAACATACAGTGCTATGAAAAAGTATTTGCCCCCTTCCAGAATTTTTTTGCATATTTGTCACACTTACATGATTATCAAACTAATTTTACACAAATATAAACCAAATAAATACATAATGCATTAAAAAAATATTTAACTTATTAAGGGGAAAATGCTGTCCCTATTTGAAAAAGTACTTATCTCCTTTTGCTAAATAGATTTTTGGAAAACTGAGTTAAAATTCATTTGCCACACACAGTCCTAATTACTGCCAGACCTGTTGAAGTAAGAAATCAAGTAAATAGAACCTGTCTAACAAAGTAAAGCATGAAAGATCTAAAGAAGCAACATGATCTAAATAAATTCAAGAACAGATGAGAAACAAAGTTATTAACATGTATCAGCCTGGAAATCCATTTCTAAGGCTTTGGGACTCCAGCAAACCACAGTGAAAGCCATCATCCACAAATGGAGAAGACTTGGAACAGTGGTAAACCCTCTCAAGAGCAGCTGGCCTACCAACATTACTCCAAGAGCACAACGACAACTCGCCCAGGAGCTTGTAAAAGAACCCAGAACAACATCTAAAGAACTGCTGACCTCTCTTGTGTCAGTTAAGGTCAGTGTTCATGATTCAACAGTAAGAAAGTGACTGGGCAAAAATGGCATCTATTGGAGAGGTATAAGCGAAAGCCACTGCTGACCAAAAAGAACACAAAGGCTTTTCAAATTTCACATCTGCCTAAAAATATCTTGATAATTCTCAAGACTTTTGGGCAAATACTCTCTGGACTGATGAGACAAAGAGTAAACTTTTTGGAAGGTGTGTGTCCTGTTACATCTTGTGTAAAATAACACAGTGTTTAATAAAATGAACATCAATAAACATTGACAGAATAAACATGGTGATGGCAGTGTGTTGATCTGGGGCTTTGCGGCTTCAGGATCTAAATGATTTGCCAAAATTAAGGGATCCATGAATTCTGCGCTCTACCAGAAAATCATAAAGGAGAATGTCTGGCTATCAAAATACACTTGCCATCCATTATCTAATATTATACCAACTATACAGCGGCTCATGCAGTTGATTATGCCGTTATCTAATCAGCTAATTATGGAGCAGCAGCATGCATTAACTACTGCAGATACAGGTCAAGAGCTTCAGTAAGTGTTCACAAACAACAGAATGGGGAAAAATGTCTCAGTTTTATTAACCATGAGCTGGCCTGAGTATATAAACAGTGAATTTTTATCTACACATTAGAACAACACTTGAATCCATTCTTTTCTTTTGCTGAAGATCTGTCACATTGGGTGGAGAATATTATGACGAACAACAACGTTCATGTCCTGCTATAGATTCTCAATCGAATTGAGGTCTTACTTTGACTGGTCATTTATAACACATTTGGCTTCTTGGCTTTGAACCAGTTCAGTATTGCTTTGGCTCTCTGCTTAGGGTTGTTGCTCTGTTGGACAGTGAACCTGCGCCCCAGTCTCAAGTCCCCTGAGGTGCTGGCATTGTAAGAAATGTTAATTGAGTCTATCTAGCATTTATATTATCCTCTGGTTTGTTTAATTGCACATATGGATTTCCTCCCTAGCTCTAGGCAAAGTTGTGCCTGTGTATTCTTTCCGATTTCTAATAATGCAATTGCACAGCTGTTGAAGAGAAAATTATTCTGAAAAATATGTATGATTATTTCGATAAGTTTGAGCGCTGAAAATGAAGTTCACACCTGAAAAAGTAAAACAATTATTCATTCAGTGTGAAGTGTCCCCCCAAAGTTGAGTCCAACAACACTGGACCTGTGTAAATGGCTTGAAATGATTGTCTTTAATAGCAAAATGACTTTTTGGAGCACTTCCAAGTGATGTTCTTTCACTCAAGCTAAATGGACTACTTCTGGCTAATCAAAGGGCAGCTTGTAATGTGCGCATTTACAGGCAGCAATTTACCAGACTGATGTCAGACAAAACTGTTTACATAAAATTTGGTGCAAGTTCTGCACCGAAGAACGGATTTTTAATCTGTGATTGCATTTTTTGAAGTTCAGAGATGTACAGTCACGCAAAGTTATTCATTGGGAAAAACGCTTTTCGCTTTGCTGATCATTTTAATGAATCTGTAGTCAGCAGTATAAATTGCTTCAGACAATATGCAAAATGAAATGAAAGATTCTTTTGCCATTAGAGGCCAGCTTGGTGGTACCGCATTGCAGGGACTCCACTGAAGGCTGATGTTCATACCTTGTGAATAAAATTGGCTAATTATCATGGTGTATGTAGAAATCGAATCGATCAAACATGACTGAAAAAAAAAAAACCTGATGGTTCATCATTACGTAATGAAGACTGATTAAGGATTTCTAGGAAATTACAGTATATAGAACAAGAGCTGCTCAGGATTGTTTAACCATTTTTCACCCTACATTGAGCATGTCCATGGGTATTCTAATTGAAGTAACTCAATTCATGTTTTTATAGATTACTTTGGGTAAACAAAATCAATAAGTAATAGTTCACAGGCTTTCACATATACTGTAGAAGTATGATTCTTTATACAAACTTCACACTGGCAGAGCATCAATATATTGTATCACTCATGTTTCAAACTTGTCACACAGAAATATGCACATATTTGTTTTTCATGCATGAGTTGTTTTAATTTGTGTAATGCATCACACAGTCAATCACCAGGCAGCATATGCATGCTGCAGGGAAGGACAATAAGTTTATATGCATGCCTTGCATATGGGCAATATCTCATCACAATCACCGTCACTGAATAATATTAAAGTATTGTGTTCAATTGCTTTCATTAACTGGTAACAATGACACAAATGGCGCATTAAATGAAAAACAAACAAAAAAACTCTTTAAGATATCAAGTGCGGTCATTAATGTAACGAGTGTGATTAGAAAGGTTTGTGGAAATGAAGGTTCATGAAAGTATTTCATATTTTATACCATTTATACAATGTTCTAAAATGGTAATGGTTTACTTTGAAATGTTCTTAGAATATTCCTCCTACAATGTTCCTAAATCATGAAAACAAAACACTGGAATGTTTCACTTTCTGACATTTAAAATGATAAATACAGAAACATAGTTAAGTGCATAATTATAGAGCCGTGATAGTCAGACAATTTTTATAACCATAAAACTGGTACCTGAGAACACTGGGTCTGTGTGACAAAAAGATGGTAACCATTGTGGAGATTAGTGGAAATGGAAATTATTAGCCATAACAATAAAACTACCTCTCAGAACAGAACAGCTCTGACCTCATAAACCGTCTGAGGTGTGCTTTGGTATTTGGCACCAGATCCTTTAATTTCTGTTGTGAGGTCCACGGATGCACGATCAGAATGAGATTTTAACACCTTGAATCTGTGTCATTGCCATTGCTGCCATGAAAGGGTGAACTTCTTTGTAAAGACAATTAGGTTGAAAAAAGATGTTTAGGTAGTTGGTAGTACTAGAACCCAAGATTTCAGCTCAGAGCATCACACTGCCTCCAACAATTGCCCATTTTTTCTGTAATGCCTTGTGCCATGTCTTACCCAGGTAAACAACTGTCCCTAAAAAAAAAATTCAAATTTTATGCAGTGAAATGCTTATACGACCGCTCGTGACTTTCAAATCAAGATTATCATTATGAAATGAATTATGGAATAGAATAAGAATAAAATATATAAAAAAGCTTAGTTGCAGAAAAAAATAGAAGAACAAAATATAAAATATTTAAAACACTTAGCTGTACAAATGATAGACAAAATCTTTGGCTGTACAAATATGGAAAATTTGGAAGATGGTGTGAAATTTGATATAGAATGTGAATAGAAATATACGGGGAGTGTGCAAATATGCATGAAAGTGAAGATGTAATGACCATAAATGTGCGATGTGCAGCGTGTGCAAAATGAAATTAAATAGAAATGTCCAGGGTGAGTGCAAACGTGCACGGATGTTCAAATGTATAATGTCCATAAATGTCTTGGGTGTGAGCAATGTCCATAAATCCTCATGATGTAAAACAAATTTCTGTTCATCAGAACAGGCCACCATCTTCTATTGCTTAATGGTCCAATTCTATGGCTCACATGCTTATCGCAGGTGCTTTCAGGGGTGGACTGAGGTCAGCAAAGGCACTGGTCTGTGGCTACACACCAAGCTATGATGCACTGTGTGTTGTGACACCTTTCTATCAAAACCAGCATTAGCCTTCGTAGCAATATGTGATGTCTAATCGTCACAACAATCCCTACTTGTTGTCGCTCAGCTCTGTATGCTTGCCCATTTTTCCTGCTCGGAAAAAAAACACCTCAGCTCGGAGAAGTGACTGTTGACTCACTGCATAAAATATCTGCTGCCCTTGACATGTGCAACTATAATGCAATAATCAATGTCGTTCATTCCACCTGTCAGTGGTTTTATCATTATGGTCTATGTGTGTGTGTGTGTGTGTGTGTGTGTGTGTGTGTGTGTGTGTATGTATGTACTCTAAATATCTATATTACTGTTGTGCTTCCTTGGTACATAATCTAAAAAAAGCATCTGAGGGTCTGAATGCGAGTAGGTGAGAACCAAAACCCACACAAAACAACAACAAAAGAAAAATCTGATCTCCTGGTCCTGGCGAGGACTACAGCTCCAATACCCCGAGAATCACTTTCTTTGATTTCTCGAGCAAATTTTTACAACATCTGACGTCTCCTGCTGAGAGAGAAGGTGAGAAGAATTCATGTGGACACATCCATGACACATCTTGTGGGTCACCGACTACCTCTCGGGAAGACCACAGGGTGTGCGGCTGGGAGCCTGCCTGCCTGTGTGCCTGCTGAGCAGCACTGGAGCACCGCAGGGAACCGTGAACACCCCCCTTCCTCTTCACACTGTTCACCACAGGCTTTTAGTACAGGTCAGATCTCTGCTGCCTTAGGAATTTTTCTGACAATTTTGTGCTGGTCATGTGCATAATGGATGGACTGGAAAACTTTGCGGAGGTGTAAGGGAATAATCCTCTGCTCCTCACTGTGGACAAGACCGAGTAGATGGTGGTAGATTACGGTAGGAAGCAGTCCACAACAAACAGCATCGTTTTTTTCATGTGTCCAGCTATTGAGCTGGTTGAAATCTGGACAATAAGCTGGACTAGAAGATTAATGCAGAGGCTGTGTATAGGGAGGAGATGAGCAGGCTTTCTGAGGCTCAAGTCCTTTAATGATTGAAGCAAGATTTTAGAGATCACCTACCAGTCTGCAGTAGCCAGTGCAATCTTCCTAGCATCAGTACACTGGGGAGGCATCATCAGAGCTTTAGATTAATAAAATAAAAAAAAACTCAACAAACTGACCAGGAACATCAACTCAGTGTTTGGATGCTTTCTGAAAGGTTTTGAGATTGTGTTGTGGGGGAAAAGATGTCAGTCAATGAACTCACAGCCAACTTTGGGCAATCATCAGCATCCCCTTCATGACCAGCTAGTTAAACATCAAAGCTCTTCATTCAGAAAGGTGTGATTAAGAAGATTTGTAGCGGTAGCAATCATACTGTATTTTGTACTAAGCCAGTCTTAGTATAAGCTTATTGGATGATAGGGGAACTTGAATAGATGAAGTACAAGCTGCACAGGCATTTTGAGGGACTGTTGCTCTAACCAGAAAAAGGCCACCCTTGGATTTTAGGGATAACCCTTCGGCATGTATCGACATGCATCTGAATTGTATAAAATATGGTAATTTCCACAAATAACCACAAAAAAGAGTCAGCCGTCATATCACAGTTTTTTGTAAACAAGTTTAAGCAACAAGGAAAGGCAAGGCAAGTTTGTTTATATCGCACATTTCATACACAATGGTAATTCAAAGTGCTTTACATAAAAGAGAAGAAAATAATCATAAAATCTAATAGAAAAAACAAACAAACAAACAAACAAACAAACAAAAAAACAATTTTAAGTCCTAAGTCTAAAATTGACATCTATTTATTCGCTTGTGAAAGATGTTGGTGGCATGATAGAGTAGTGATTAGCACTGCGGCCTCACATCACCGAATCAAGGGTTCAAGTCCCCCCTTTGGGTCTGTGTCCATGAAGTCTTATATAACTTTTATTGACTGTCATCATTTATTTAACAGAAATTAAGCCAAACATGTGTACAATACTAAGTACCCCTTACTGCTTCCACAAGATTTAAGATGGTAAGTTGAAGCCAGGCGCTGCAAATCATCAGCCCTTAATTAATTGATCATCAGCAGGTGTAAAGAACCTTTGACAATGTGGAGCATTCAGGTGTGTGTTACCACAATACCAATGGGGAAAGACAAACGCAATGGATTTAGAGAAGCGATTGTTGTACATCAATCTGGAAAGCATTATAGAACAATTGCGAAACAATTTGGAGAGCAAAATTCTACAGTGAGAAAGATCACAAGGCAAATCATTGGTCATGGACAGTTGCCAATCTTCCCAGGAGTCGATGTCTCAACACATTCAGCCCAAGGTCGGACTGTACAATACTCAGAGAAATACAAAAAAACTACAAGAGCTACATTTCAAACCCTAAAGGCATCACTTAGCCTGTTAAAGTTCATGAGGGCACACTTAGAAGAAGACTAAACAAATATGGTTATTTGGGAAGGGTTGTCATGGGAAAGCCTCTTCTGTCTAAAAAGAACATGAAAGCATGACTGAGGTTTCCAAAACTGCGTCTGAGCAAACTACAATACTTCTGGACTTCTGTTCTATGGATAGATGAGAGTAAAGTGGAGTTGCTTGTCCTTATTGACCAGCGCCAATTTTTGACAAAAAACAAACTGCATTTTAGCAGAAACACCTCATACCCACTGTCAATCACAGCAGTGGAAGGGTGATGTTTTGCAGCCGTAGAAACTGGGCACATGAAGTTGACCATGAACTCCTCTGTATACCAGAGTATATAAGAGGCAAATGAGGTCATCAGTCTGATAGCTAAGGTTTGTTTGAAAGAGGGTCATATAACATGACAATGATGCCAAGCACACCAGGAAATCTACATCAGCTTGAAAGAATCAAGATTTTGGAAAGTCCTAGTCAAGGTCCAGACCAAACTGAAATGATGTGGTGGGACTTTAAGAGAGCTGTGCATATGCGAATGCTCCAAAACACCAATGAACTGGAGGAATGTTGTAAAGACGAATGGGGCAAAATATCTCCACAACAATGTGAAAGATAAAGTCACAATATCTTGAGGGACATGATCACTTCAAGTTATTGTGGTGGATACCACTAAAGGTGGATCTATAAGCTATTGAATCGTAGGGGGACTTGTCCACATTTATTTGCTAAATATATAATGGCACAGTTAAAACACGTTATATGTTGTTTTTCGTCTGAGATTTTATTTGTAGTTGTATTTGTGGTTAAGAATGTGTTGTTAATCATTTCCACAACTTCAAAAGACTTACCTGTAACTCTATCAAACTGTAAATGTAACGTTTGGATGCTACAGTGTCACATGATGGGGGCATAGGGACTCCCTTTTTTTTTTTTTTTTTACTTTTTGATAGGCATGAAAAATAGGGTTTTAGTGATATCATGATTTTAATTGGTTTAATTTTTAGCAGTTATAAACTTCTTGTATTTATGTAGACACACCAGTGAAAGTAAAACTTTTCTTCTTCGAGGAGAGTGGTGGCTCAAACATGATCAGAAGGTCAGGGGTTCAAGCCCTAGCACCTCCAAGCTGCCACTATTGAGCATTTAAGAATGACCCGATCTGCTCCAGGTGCATCCTATCCTGGCTGACCTTGCACTCTGACCTGCACATTCGAAAAAACTATTCGAATGTGCTGTACTGATCTATCTATCTATCTATCTATCTATCTATCTATCTATCTATCTATCTATCCATCCATCCTGTATATATATAATGTGCTGTAAGGTGAAAAATAAAGTTGTCTTTTTACATTGTTTAAAATGTTTACACCCCACTTTGCTATTTTTGGTATATGTCAGTTTTGATGGTACTGCAGGTGGGCTATGAGAGATCAATTACAATAAAGAAATATTATTTTAAATTTTGTAGCTAGGCTTAATTGTGGTTGTAATTACTATAAATGTTCATATATTAAGCTATTTTATAACTTAATATATTTTATTACATAAAATAAATGAGTTTATATGAGTTATATTATTACATAAAAAAGCAATAAAAATGAATAAAACAAAGCCATGGGATTACATTTTTTGTTACTTATCATTAAAATAGAAGGAAATCTTTCATGTTTGTCTTGTATGTTGATTAGAGTTTGGGTTTGCCATGACCAAAACTGTGCTGCTGTGATAAGCGAATTTTCCTCTGTGATCAATCAATCAATCAATCAATCAATCAATCAATCAATCAATCAATCAATCTGTCTATCTATCTGTCTATGTCCATCTGTCCTTCTGTCCATTGGGTCCTATTGATAGTTTCCAGTTCACTGCGGGTCCTCATCATTTGATATATCTTTATGCCTGGAAGTGAAGAACTTTTCAACAAAGCTGTCTTTTGCCCAAGCGCCAATGTCCCAGTGGGTTTGTAGTCCAGACAGGCATGATCCTCCTTCAGCATCTCAAGCAGAGAGTTCTGTAGTCTGCAAAGACAGTACATCTCCTTGTTTATGTTTTGTTCACCTTACAGTGTGTAGTGAGGCAAAAAGGAAGATTTATGTCTGATATAGTATTGCAAAAAAAAAAAAAAAAACTTAACTAAACAATAAGTCTGATACTATATTATACAATAATAGTACAATGCAAGACACTAATATTTTACTCCACTTCTATAAAGTGCAGCTGTCTCTGGGCAGACTGCCCTGGTCTAAATATGACTCAGTTTAAGGCTCATGTCAAGAGCAGGCAGTAATTTCTTGATGAGACTGTTGACGCTGCAGGCAGGAAAGCAGATTTTCAGTAAATGTCATACTGGGCTACTACTTAGAGCTGGACATTCTTTAGAAAAATATGCCCCCAAGTTTACTTATGCCTCGATGACCATGAAGAGTTGGACATTGTTTATTAGAGACCAATAAGAACAGCTGACTCCAGTAACAGCATGATTCTCTTCCTCTCTCTGAGCGAGCAGTATAGGCTTTAACAGCGTCGAATAAATCACGGGGTGGGGGAAGGAAGGGTAAAGGGGAGGAAGCTAATTTTCATTATCCTGCTCAAGGTCAACTTAGCTAACGGGATTTGTGTGCTTGCTGTATGTTTGTGGGTTTCCGTGTGTGCCTGTGTGGGTGTTGGGTAAAAGCTTGCAATTTATAGGTGCATGTACTGTATAGGACTTGCATTCATCTTATCTGACATAGAGCTCATATTTACCATGTCTTTCCATCAACCTGAAAGATGAGACAATGCCAGTCTTTATGCTATGTCTTTCCATCACGCTAAAGGATGACACACTGTCCGTGTATGCCCCGCATTTCCATCAAACTAGTAGAAAGATGATACAGGGGTTGCCTTATGAAGCCAATGTGGTTTTAATTATAACAGTCTAGCCCTGGAGAATAGGTTTGACTGACATGCATGAGTGTAAATCTGTTGTGTTGTGTGTTGGCGCTCAGTGAAACATGACTAAAGCAAAATAAAGGGCAACCCTGTCCTGGTCTGTTTGCACACAAAAGCAGATATGTAGGGTTTTTTTTTTATCAGGTGCTGGTGAACAACACGCCCCGGAGCCGAGGAGAAGGAGCCGAAAGATTCGTCTTATCTCTCCGAACAGATCCTCATAATGCTGTTTTATCTCGCTTTGCAGATACACATGTGAAGAACTGATTCATCTAGCACTGAAATGATTAAGTCTTTGGTTACTTCTTTCTGAGCCAAGGGATATTCTTTAAACTGTTCTCTCTCTCTCTCTCACACGCACACACACACACACACACACACACACACACACACACACACACACACACACACGCACACACACACGCACACACACACACACACACACACACACACACACACACACACACACACACACACACACACACACACACACACACACACACACACACACACACACACAGGGTATCAATAGTTCACTATGTATTTTTTGCACTAAAGCAAAAAAGTCAATAGACACTGTCCTTGTCCCCTGGTATTAATGACGGGAAATATTAGTGAGACGTAATATTTTAACTGCCATTATATCACAAGAAGGAAGGACAATGAGCAGCCTGCAGTGGCATACAGTAGCTAACATTTAGGTCCCTGAGGATGGCATATGAGTTTTAATCCTCCTTTTGTATGTCATGTAACAGAACAGACAGTAAAAATTAGTACGCAGCCGATTTATTCCCACAGCAGATTCTTTTAAACGTGTCTAAATGGAATTTTGGTTTGGGTTACTGTACAGTCTGTAAAATGAGCTGGTAACGAACAATAACAGTAAGTAATGCTGGGCAATTTAGGTGTTGCGCTCTATAAATATGGACACAGCACAAGGGTTGTTGTTAATGGGATGATAGGCGATGACATTTTTAGTGGCTCCGTAGTTTGTTGGTTAGTTTGTTTCAATGGAGCAAGACTGTATCCAGAATATTCTAACTACAACATTAACTAGCAAGCATTCATCTGTATAAAAGAATTTATACGGAGCTACGCGAAAACTCAGAATTTACTCAACAGCTAACCTTCAAGTGCACCAAAGTTCAACCCAACTTAAAAGTTTTAATACGGGCCTCCGAGTGGCGCAGTGGTTAAAGCGCTCGCCCTATTATCCGGAGGTCGCGAGTCCGATTCCCGGGTGGGGCTGTAACCTCTCGCAGCCGGAGGTCTAGAGAGAGCTGATTGGCCGAGCACTCTCAGAGGGGAGGGATGAGAGGTACTTAGTGCTCACACATTAATCACGGCTCTACAGCCAATCAGGGGCGTCTGTGAGCTCACGCAAGCGGAGGGAGTGGATAGCGCTGTCCTCCAAGTTTGTTACTCCGCCCCCAATGGTGCGTGAGCAAGCGGTTCGAAAAAAGATGCGGTCGGCTGGCGTCACGTGGTTCGGAGGAACCACGTGATAGTGATAGTCTTCGGCCCTTCTGGCTGAGTGGTAGTAGTAGCCTTAATAGCCTCCCTATCCCTAGTGATGGGGAGGAATTGGACACAACTTTTTTTCTTTTTTTAATTGTCAGTGTAATAATCTTGATCGTATTTTTGCACAATATTTTAATAGCGTAAAAAAAAATCTCATTTGGAATATAGAGCTTATTTATTCAGGGACTGCGGCACGGACACCTGTTACTCAAATCACACACACCAATTTCGTTTTTTCCCAAATGCATGTGTGAAATGTGCTAATTTTCATGTTTATTAGCTAATGCTTTGTGTTATCATGCATCAGTCCCGATTCCTGTTTTTGTGCTGATACGTGATGAGGTGAATGTGTGTGCACTTCCATGCTTGATTGTGTGCCTCATGGTATATCAATACTGGTTGTAAGGTGTGCCTCAGCTTATATTGAGGGGTAAACTGCATTGCTTAAGCATTGCAAAAAAAATAATAAAAAATAAACATAATGCTGTTTTATCTTGCTTTGCAGATACACATGTGAAGAACTGATTCATCTAGCACTAGTATTTATTTATTTATTTATTTAATATTTATTTATTTGAAATCATTTGGAGTTGATAAATAGCAGGACGTTAGTGCAGTGGTCAGCACTGTGACATTCCATCTCCAGGGTTGAGGGTTTAAATTCTACTGTCCAGTCTGTGTATGTGGAGTTTTTATGTTCTATGCTTGATGGGTTTCCTCTGGGTGCTCTGGTTTCCTCCCACAAGCCAAAGACATGCAGGTTAGATCATAATTGGCATTTGCAAATTGCATTGTAGTGTGAGAGTGTGTGCCTGTGCCCTGAGATGGGGGCAAACACCCTGTCCAGCGTCCCCCACCCAGAGCCTCTTGCTCCCTGGGACAGGCTTCAGGTCTCCTGTGACCCTCCACAAGATAAGCGGTATAGAGAATGTGTGAGTGAGAGTGAGTTGCTAAATAAATATGTCTGCATTAATACCCTCTTAACAAGATCATTTATCCAATTATTTGGTGTTAGCCTTTGAGAAGTATTCTTGAATACAAAATGATACATTTGATTCTTACATATTGCAGTTTAAATTACAATTGCATTATGTTACAAATTAAACGCAATGTGCATAAACCCACGGTCCTCTCATACAACTTCCCAAGGGGACGCTATGGTGCATTTATTTTCAGGTATATTTTCAAGTCATTGTATATATACATATTTTAAAGGGGCCTCATGAAGATTTATGGAAGGTGTTTTTAGCTTGCTATGGAATACCAGACACAGAACATCTCGACATGAAGCACTTGGCATTTGCATAAATTTTTCATAAAAACCACACAATGTCATAAGATTTCCATGCCGTTGCTTTAATCACCTTTAATCGCTTATATCATAAACTCTATGTGTGACCCATGTTGCAGATTCTGCTCCGGATAGTAGTAGTAATGTAATGTAATATCCATGTAATGTATATTTCATAAGAATTACTCACCATAAAAATAGCTCGTAGGTTGTCTGTAACAAAAAAATCATCAGAACAAATCTGATCTATGGTTGATTTTTTTTGTTTTTTTATAATGTCCCCTTAGAAATTCTGCATTCAAAGGGTAACTCATAAAATCCAAATGGATTGTGGGATATTAATAATGTCCATGGAAATCCCATTAAAATCACATATTCTGCTGGTTCTAGTTCACTACGAGAACTTTCCATAAGGGATGAATGAATATGTTTATTTGAGGACGACACAATCCCCACCCATCTTTTCATGGTTTTGGACATTAAATGTAAAATTCTGAATGAGCAAATATCTACCTAAATTGCAAATTCCTCCTCATATCCAGTGCAAAACAGTTTTGTTGTTGTTTTCTTGGTTTTTGCAGTCAAGCCAGAGTGACCAAGCATAAATATCTGATCTCTGGAACAGTTCATGTCATTGCAGCAACAAACAGACCAAGCACTCGTGTGGAGAAAAACAACAGATTTTGGTGTCCTTGTTTTGGGCAGAAGGCCATTCTGTCTCAGAACGGAGCCGTGCTTACGTCTTTGGGTGGCCAGTGCATATTTTAAGGCAATTTCAGTCCTGGCAATGACAGGGCACAGGTTACCATTTGTGCAATTATGCAGTAGAATTTTTCAATACATGACATGGGAGAAAGCAAACACCCCCCTCTCTCTCTCTCTCTCTCTCTCTCTCTCTCTCTCTCTTTCTCCAGAGCCACAGTTCTGCTTGAGAGGAGCTCAATTGAAACTGGTTCCATTTAATTCATTTTAACTCTAGCCGATTCTCCTCGGGGCAGGCTCTTATATGCAAATAAGTGGCAGACACTGTGACCCACAGTCGCTTGCCACATCTTTTAAAGAAACACCATTTTAAAACAGAATGCAATATACTGTATGGTCCGACCTAACAGAAGAACGTGCAACCAGTGAAAAACCTTTCTTAACATAAGCAGTTGGCATTTCCATTTGTGTGGGCATTTTAACATCTTTTGTCCCAGTGACAGTAATTAAAGGAACTGAATGTCCTTTCGCTCATGCGGCTATCTCTTGCCAATTGTCCACACGTACATTTAAAGAGTTTGTGATTCATCGGGAGTCATTGCACTTTTGAAGCATCTGTCTACTCGCATTGTCTGCGATCATAAACCGTGACCCTGTGAAAGATACCAGGGATGCCAAGGACGTGCGGTGTCTCCCTCCCGTCACACCCGAGGCCGCAGGTCGGGCACGATGAGATTTCATCCGTCACTTGGAGAACCCCAGCTGTCAGGGCCTTACCTATGGGCACTGTAAACAGAGCTCACCTCCTGAGACAGCCGCACAGCTCGCACGCCACCTGGAGATGTCTAATTGCAGGATAAATCCACTGACAGCTCGGCAAAAACGCTATCGATCACTTTTTTGTCCTCTGCCTGGTGTGTGCTCTTGACTAGAGGTTCTGGCAGCCTAAGAATGATTTGTATCCTTTCCCCTCCTCCTCTGAAGCATTCCAGGCTAGTCCTATTCTCCATCTCCTCCTCATTCACAAAAATAAATAAATAAATAAATAAATAAATGAATGGTAAGGCACTTCCAGAGTGCTCTTGCAGTCCAGTAAATGGATGCCTGAATTTATGTGCAAGGGCGTTCTGTACGTGTATCAGTGAGACTGTATGAAAGCGAATAAGACTGCTTACTCACCACCCTCACTGTCACATATCTCAATTGGATTACGTGCCTTTTTCCTTTCTAACCTGTCAGAATGAAAAAGACAAAGCTTTTAGTGAGAATGCCGTGCTGCATGCATAATTGTTTCTCGAGAATGGCATGACGGTGTCTCCTTCTCCACATCTCTGTCGATAAGGTCTTTGCTGTCAAAAGTCAAAAGTGAGGAGTTAGTGATCTCAACCCTGACAAAAGTCAATACAAGAACCAATAGTCTATGTTACAGAGAGCCTTTTTGGATCTTGTCCCCACGGCGATTCGCATCCACGACCCGATTCTCATCTATCTCACAACTTTTGTGCTTTGTCTGTGCATTGTGCTTTGAGAATTCATCCGTCAATAGAGAATTCTACTGCCATGTTTTAAGGTGTGTGAGGGAGGACATAGGGGGAAAGCGACCGGCGAAACTTTTTGAACAACTCATAGTAAAAAAAAAAAAAACAGACACTGAGAACAAATTCCATGTTTACAAATGCTCGAATTTTGTCTGATTGTATAACTGTTACAACCATCAATTGTCTGCAATGTAAATTTGAAATTAAACAGAGATGACAAGACATGGCAACAAAGCCCTTGTGAGGGTTACAAGCGCTCTTCCTGCTGGCTTCATGCTAATTAAAATGTGCTGTGCTTTTAGACAGGCGTGCTACAGGATTAGTGTTTATGTGCACCCTCAGACTTGAAGAACAGGAATAGTTCCCCTGCGCATTAGTATGCAAGCTGCCATCGGTCTTGTGCTCTAATATTCCTGTAAGGTTTTGTAAGTTAACATTTGCACGCGTCATGCTTCTGTAAAGGCCATCAATTTTTGATTACATACGGTGCATCAATAAGAAAATAAACCTGTCTGTGAACTTGGACAGGGACTCCTGAAAATCAACACACACACACACACACACACACACACACACACACACACACACACACACACACACACACACACACACACACACACACACACACACACACACACACACACACACACACACACACACACAATTAATGGTTTTAACAAATCTTTATCAGATCAGCTGACACATTTGACATTCATGCTCACTTCAGTATATACCTGAAGGCTTTTTTTTTTTTTACCTAAAAAAACCCATAATAATAGCAACTCCGTGAACTAATATGTATTAGGAATAAATGTTTTCTCATCTCCAGCTCCGGGCACAAATCAATAAAGCTATGTCTTTTATATTATTGAAGCATTCACCGAGAATAAGACCATTTGCAGGGTTATTAAAGCAGGCAGGGTTATAAAACATTTTGTATGCTTGTCATGGTTCTTAAAATTCCACTTGCTTCTACCTTGGTTTTCAAGACAAGCCCATCTTGGCCTTCAGAAAAGGCCATGGTGAGACAGGAATACTGATAAATCAATGCAACATACTGAGGCCTGAAGGCTTCGTCGAAGCTGAAAGCTACATAGTGCATTGGTAAAGAAATGAGAGTCAGGTTGTCCACACACACACACACACACACACACACACACACACACACACACACACACACACACACACACACACACACACACACACACACACACACACACACACACACACACACACACACACACACACACACACACACACACACACTTTATGATTCAGTAACTTCTCATTCCCACACTACATGAATGTGCATGATGATCCCCTGACAGAGCAATGAGGCAGAATGCTATTTGTGTTCCGATGACGAAATCCTCGTTCTGTAGCCTCTAAACAATCTGCTCAACAAATATCAAGCATTTTTGGTATTGCTTTAGATTTCAGTCTTTGTTTTTCTTCTGTGGTGTTGCTTTTCTGTGGTATGAAATATATTCATGTAGCAATGTAGAGGTGTTGTTTATTTCTGAGGTATTGTATACATCCTCAAAACTGATATAATGGAAATATGATTCAAGGAAAGCATATTTTTGATAAATCTGTTTCTGTTCTAAAAGCATAATTTAACTGTTTTTTTTTTTTACTAAATAAAAGAAAGTCTTGAATCTACCATCACATTTTATTTCATTTATCAAATACACTGTATATACTAGGCCATTGCCTCATTATTATTATTATTATTATTATTATTTATTTATTTATTTATTTATTTTTCCCTCTGATTTTCTCCCTAATTTAGTCATATATGATTCTCAATTCTCACTAGGAGTCCCCCACATTAAGGCTACCACTACCAGTCAGGGAGGGCTGAAGACTATCATGTGTTTCCTCTGAACCATGTGATGCATATTTCCAAACTGCACGCTCACACTCCGTTGGGGGTGACCTGACACACAGCGCTATCTACTTCTTCCACTTGCATGAGCTCATAGAGGACTACGATTGGCTGTGGAGCTGTGATTGATGTGAAACCCTACGTGCCTCAGCCAATCAGCTCTCTCTAGGCCTCCGGCTGCAGGAGGTTACAGCATCACCCAGGAATCAAATTAGCGATCTCTGGATGATAGGACGAGCACTTTGCCACTGTGCCACTATTATTAATATTATTTGATGTATTAGTATTATCGTTGTTGTTATTGTGGCGGCATGGTGGCTTAATGGTTAGCACTGCCGCCTCCAGGGTCCGGATTCGATTCCCACCTCTGTGTGCGTGGAGTTTGTATGTTCTCCCCGTGGGCTTTCTCCAGGTACTTTGGTTTCCTCCAGCAGTCTAAAGACTTTCCCTTCCCCTTACGACGCTTATATGGGTATAAAAAACTAAATGTCAGACTGAATGCCATCAAAAACAACTCCAGTTCTAACTGTTTCCAAAGGGAAGTAAACCTAAGTAAAAGATGTCAGCCTTCTTGTGTTGTTTCATGCTATATCGCTCTTACTGCCAATGCTGAGACTACAGCCCAAGTGTTTGTCGCAATAGGATGTTTCAGGTGTTGGCGTACTTCAATGAGCCATGTTTCTGGATATGTCAGAGCTTTAGTCTTTGAATGTCTGGAGCTTATCTACGTAGACTGATCCACCATCCAGCAGTTATCTTTTTGTGAGAGATCTTATTTTGTTTAGCCAAAGGGACGACCGGTGTGTGCTGTACTGAACATCCTGCGCGCAAAGCAAACTCAAGCATATAGGTTTTGCATTTCTTTAAAATGCATACATCCAGGCCTTTTTCTGCCTATGCAGTTAAAATGATAAACGTTACAGTGGTGAAGTGACTTTGTGGTTAAGGATTTGTTTCTTAAAGTAAATTTCATTTTAAGGATTTGTTTTTTTAACGTGCTCGTTGCTTTTTCTCCCTCTGTCAAGAAAAGAGAATGATGTTACTGTTTACTATAACTCTGTTTACTCTTGCTGCTTGTGTTTCTTCTTATGCTGGGTCTTTTTTTTTCTTGGCAGTCAGTCTGGCATTAAAGGTTATTAACTTGGATTGCATCCTTGCAACATACATGTAGGAGATTGGGTGACTCAGGCGGTCAAGGCTTTGGGTTGCTCTGTGGAAGATTGGGGTTTGATCCCCACCACTGCTACTCTAGGTTACCCCTGAATGGCACATACTGATGTAAAGGATAATTCATGAGGATGGTGTAGAGTGGATGTAAAAATAAGAAGGTTCTTTTGGAGAAGAAGGTTGTTTTGGTCAGTATTATTATTACTGTATTAATAGTAGTATTTTAACTTCAATAGTATTAGCTTTGATTGAGAAATGTGAGCATTTTCACTTAAATGCCAATGTCTTGGCAACATATTTGCAAATGCTTTCTGTCCTACATCTTGCTACAATACATAGGGATGCCATTGGCAGGCATATTTGCACTGTTATGAATCTCTGTAGTCCAACTAGGAACTGTGGAGGCCAATAGTATACATTTGTTTTTGTTCCAATTTTTACGGCCACTCACACATGCATTCACACTAACAGGGGCACTTTGGGAACGGCAGTTAGCCTAATCTGCATGTCTTCGAACTGTGGGACGAAACTGGAGTACCCGGAGGAAACCCACCAAGCATGGGGAGAACATGCAAACTCCATGCACAAAGATCCTGAGGTGGGAACTGAACCCGGAAACAACAGGTTCAAGGTGACAGTGCTAACCATTAAGCCACCACTGTTATGGACTGAGAGCCCTTAAACACAGAAACTGACTGTACGTGATAGTGGACAGGCGTGCACAATCAGTAATCATGCGAATGTGAATAGATAAGTTGTCTGCTTCAACGACTGTTTGTGTTCACAGTCATTTCATACATGATTGCGATATACTCCAGCTCCACCTCCACCTCAGGACCTAATCATTACAATCACAAAAAACCTTTATGAAGTCACCTGAATGATTGTTAACCAAATCAATAATGTGTTGTTACAGTAGGTTGTATTGGTTTTGCTGCAGGCTGTACACATTATCATGTGTGAAACACTGTGAAATTATATCGAATGTTGTGTATGCTTGTAACATATTTGTTAACAAACACAAATGTTAGACTCGGGTATTTTATTACATGCATAATATTACACTGCACAAACCGAGAACATAGCTGTATTTAACTTCATTTCTGTAATTAACCTTATTTGTCTTTTTATTTTTTCTTCTTATTTTTTTGTGGTTTATATGCTTTATTTATAGACTTCTTATACATTTTATAGGTTTTTTTGTTGTTATTCTTATCATCATAATTCTCTGGTCAGTTTTACTGTGTATACAGACTATATGTAATTATGTACATATACTATTACAGTGGAACCTTGGATTACGAGCATAATTCGTTCCGGAAGCGTGCTCACACGCTTTATTAATAATTAATAGAATATATAAAGTAAAAATAAAACAAATTAACCTGCACTTTAAATAAATAAATCCCAACAGATAAGTGTTTCTGTTTGTGCGCGCAGGCGCCGTGTATTTGTGTGTGTGTGTGTGTGTGTGTGTGTGTGTGTGTGTGTGTGTGTTTGTGTGTGTGGAATTAGCCCCTTCCCTTGCCTCGTCTTACACAGTAAAACTCCTCTTCCCTCCCCCCACCTCACTTTTTAAGTTTCACAACAAACACACACACAACGGAAACACTGTTTTAACGGGAAAAAAGAAATCTCTCTAATGACACTCGCGTGAGCGCAGACTAACGAAATCACTGCTATAAAGTAAAAACAAAACAAAACAAATGAACCAGCCCCTTACCTTTGAAAAGAATCGCGACAGAGCAGAGTTTCTGTGTAGAGCAGAATGTGTGTGTCTATGTGAAGCCGGGGAGGGTGGGTGTAAAGGCGAGAGAGTGTGTGTGTGTGTGTTGGTATATGTGTGTCGGTGTAAACCAAGACATGCTTGTTTTTCAAGTCAAAATGTATTAAAAATCTTTGCTCGTCTTGCGGAACACTCGTAAACCGAGTTACTCGTAATCCAAGGTTCCACTGTATTATTATTTGCCTGTTTCTCCTCTTTTTCTTTCCTCTTTTTTCTAAGCTGTAGCTTTAGAATTTTTTTATTTACATTTTCTTTTATTAGGTGAGCATCATTACCCATCCCCCACTCAACACTGTCAATAAAGATTAAAGACTATACCAGTTTACGTTGGTGGTGTGCAGACTGGTTTTATATTAATGTTAACAACTTCCCAGAAACAATGAAAAAATCCAACAATATATGTGCAACTATGAATTCATATACTGTAATTTTGTAATTTGACTGATTTTACAAATTGCATTGCTGTACAAAGTTGTGTTTCTCCAGTTGCCTCTCTCCCAACTTTGTAATTCTAAATGGGAGACCTTTCTGGCCAGTACCTTGTCTAGGTCATAAACGGCAA
This sequence comes from Clarias fuscus, assembly GCA_030347435.1. Taxonomy (NCBI): domain Eukaryota; kingdom Metazoa; phylum Chordata; class Actinopteri; order Siluriformes; family Clariidae; genus Clarias; species Clarias fuscus. Next base: position 19,569,137 of record CM059220.1, read on the forward strand.
TAAGGGCATACACTCCAATGAGTGAACATCATAGACATGCCATGCAAATGAGCCATGGAAAATTGATCATACAAATATCACCACTTTTTTTTTTTACCACCCGTCTATGTCCCTCATTCCTAAATCCGCATTTGTGTGACATGGCTGGGCTGCCATATGTCTTGAGTGCTATTATGATCCAACTATGTGGGATGTTATTCACAGCCTTGTAGTCAATCCATGTCATGCTGATGTTGCCCTTTAATTTTTTTCCTGTCCTCTATGCCACCAGAATCTTTACATCCTCGTGTTGAACTACTACATCCTTTTTGTTTGAGTGGCAAATCATTATTATTATTATTATTATTATTATTATTATTATTATTATTATTATTATTATTATTATTATGAGTGTCTATAACATATTATACTGACATATCACTTCTTGCTGTGTGCCTTACTGACCTTTGTCCAATCAAAGCACATAAAGTCCCTGGGTTTATACTGGTAGATTCTTAAGATCTATAAGGTCTGAGCAGCAGCCAAGCAGCTGTGCATTAACTCAGCGACACTAGACTATCTCTGGACGCAGGTCCTGTGTGATTGCTATGGCCGTGAGGCTCGCTCTCTTTTAGAGCCCGGCCTTCCTTCTTTTTGGAAGCCTGAGAGTTCAAGGCATCCCAGATTTATGAGCATGGTGCAAAATGGATGGCTAATTCAATGAAGTCTATTATTCCTCAGGCCTTGCTCTGCTATCTGCACTCACCGCGCAGGCGTTTTGATGCATTGCCTTTCTTCCGAGGTTTCCACTCCTCCCAAAATCAAAGGGACCAGTGGTCCAGGAGGAGGAGCACATCAGGGCAATTTCAACATTATGGATGTGACATTCGGACTCTTATTGACTTGTAACGCATCACATTGCCTGCTCAGTGAAACAGTTGAATCTTGTCATGTAACCTTTTTAGAGAAAACAGAGAGAAATAGTCAAAATTTTTTCATCAATTCACACATACCATTTCATAATTAGTTTTTTTATGGCCGGGGGGTACATTACATACACAGAATAAATATGCAAAATATGGGCAGCATGAGTTCACAGGAAGGAGCATTTCCATCTCTAGACTCCACCATGTAATCCTCAACTCAGTGTACTGTCTGTCTGGAGTTTCACATGTTCTTCTCATGTCCATGTTCAGTTGCCTTTCACCGGTCAAAAAAATAAGCAAACAATAGATAGATTGCTGTGAATGAGCATGTGAATATGTGCCTGCATGCTGTGATAGATGGGTGTACCAATGATTCAATGCTTATTCCCATCTGACAGCTGGTGTTCCTGGGATAGGCTGCTGATCCGAATTTCTCACCAGGACACGACAGAGTGGTTACTGATGATGACTGAATAAATATGTGCAAGAAATAAGAACCCTGAAAATCCAACATCACCCTTTGCTTTCCTGATACCATGAAGTAAATAACGAGTCTAAAATCTCTTTTAAAACAGTGGAGTGTCACAGGGCTCCCACAGGGCTGGAAGCACCCCTCATACCTGATGAATAAAAGGCATAATTTTCATAAAAATACTCAGAACCATTAAATAGAGACTGAAGTGGGCAATTTTCCCCCTCTGTGCTCGCAACTTTTATTTTTCCAAGGTAAAACTATTACATTTGCATGCAATTACACCTCATCAGTGGTAATGTACAGAGGCATACTGTATTCCTGATAAGTAATAATATTACCTCCATTCCCAACCTTTGAGATTTGAAAAGCTTGCACTGTTTATTGGCCAACTGGGTCTCAGGTGCAGAAGGAACGTCAGAGATGGAAGTGTCTGTATCAGCTACTTATTATGACTGGCAAAGCCCCAGACTGAGCATTAGCCAAGGCCATATTTCTACAGCAATCTTCCACTATTCTTTATCAACAAATCTTCATTTGGGAAAATTAAGTTAAGAGATGAAAATGCTTTGGAGACAAGGGAGGGTGAGTATTTTGCATTTTTGTAATAATGTCTTTGTACCAAGTTCAAGGTACAGACAGTAAGGTGTAAATTCATCATTTTATTTTTGGTAAATGTATTTCAAGAACTTAAGTATTCGGTTTGGTTCAGGGTGTTGCTGGAACAGGAAATTGGAAACCTCACACTCAAGAAGAGTCAGAGTTGTACATCTGTAAATACATTCTAAATATATTCACAAAACTAAAGACACACACAAAAAAATAAATTCAATTTATAGTGGCTTCAGAAATATAATCATAATACACTGTCTGGCAAAAAAGTCACACTGTTTACGACTTAATTCCGTCATCTTTAGCTTTGATTATCCTGCAAAATGTGGTGACCAGTTCATGTGTGAAAATGATTCCTCATGCTCCCAGAACCACCCTTTCACAATTTTAGTTCTGGAATATGCCTGTGCCACTGGGAAGAAAGACTTCATAGATGCTGGTCATTCAGTACATTCAGGCCATCAGGTGACTTCATTTTCTATCCATTCATTCATTTAGGAATTTTTGTAGTTTAACTAGGGATCATTGGTGGCCATTGTATTTATTCCCATTTTTACGACAGTTATGAAGCCTTCAGTCAACATTCACATGCCCATTCACACACTACAGGCAATATGGGATCACCAATTAGCCCAATCTGCATGTGTTTCGCCTGTTGGAGGAAACCAAAATACCCAGAGGAAACCCACCAACAAGGGGAGATCATTCAAACACCATGCACAAAAACCCAGAGGCAGGAATTGAACCTGGAGGTGTGAGGCACCAGTGCTAACCACTAAGGCATGACTCATGCATGATGGGTGCATCGCTTTGTGTGTTTCCTCCCATGCACCCATTATTCTGGAATTGGGGCAATCTAGACTAATTTTTCCATCGATTCAAAACGTTTTTTGAAGTTTAATTTAGATCTTTTACCATGTAACTTCACCAACCGACAGTAGACCTGACTAACTGAAACAACCCCAGATCATAACACTGCCTCCGCTTGAACAGTGCCCACTATGCATGATGGATGCATACCTTCATTCACTTGTCTTCTTACCCTGATGTGCTCATTGCTCTAAAATGAGTCAAAAAGGTCAACCTGAACACATGAAATTTTTCCATTTGCCCCAAAGTCCAATATTTATGCTCCCTATCAAACTAAAGATTTTTCTCTGATTAACCTCACTTCTTATGTCCACACAGCTTTGTCCCAATACTGTTCAATTCCAAGTTCATGTTGAAGCTCTTACTTTGTTTTTCTTTGCTTAAATCAGGGCAAAACCGTGGGATATGTCTTCTGATGTTTATTTAAGACATGCTCACTGCATCAGATAGGGTTAAAAGAATTGCCAACTGAATCATTAATCACTGCAGTAATTATGCAATCAAAGCCTCTTAAGTATTTGCTTATTTAAATCCAAATGACTTTTTTTTTTCTTTCTGGCCGAGCGCTGCAATTCAAGTGTGTGTGTGGAAGGGAAATAGAGAGAGATGCAGAGAGAGGAAATTTTAGGAACGGGAAATTTATGTTTAGAGAGTGGCTCACCACTGTACTACTAAATAATTTTTCAATTTTTCCAAAGTTTTCTTTTTTTATGCAGAAAGGTCAAGAGCAATGCAACACAATGCATCTCTAACTAAAATAAATTATTCCAGAATAGATAATAGCAGGAATTGGGAAATGACCTTCAATTTGACCCCTAAGAAAAAAGGGTTATTAAATATTTTATAATATGGCATTAATACAAATCAGCAAATAAATTTATGATAAGGTGAATGGAAATGCATTTAGTATTTTGAGTGGGCTGGATTCCTATACACAAGGTTAAGAAACTGCTCCTCATGTCTCCGTATCACCAAGAGCTAAAACCAATGTAAATACCTATTATGCTTTGCTTCTTATTTGTTTTCCATGCCCGGAGAAAGAACTGGAAATATGCATAATGAAAATATTCTTACTGTTTACCTCTCTTGGTGACTTTTCTATGTAGTAAATCAAAATCAGAGTGCTTCAGGCTTACTATTTTTATATATGAATCAATTAAATATTGGATGATTAGGTAAAAGCTTATTATGTTTATGCACCATTTTCATTTAGAAAAATGCATAAAGGGTGTAAAAGATCAACACTCTATTACACTGTAAAAACTCCACCTAGATAAATATTGAATGAATTAATATTGTATTCTTGGCCCAACTTCTTACAGTGGTATTTGTCGAGACAACAGCTAACATTGTGTTCTTGAAAACTTTGGAGACATGAACTGAATAAACCAAAAAAATCAGGCCAACAATTTACCTTCCCTGAGAGATGCAATCATGGGTTTTGTACGACAAACTGCACTAGACAGGTGAAGACGGATGTTTTGTGGACTATTTATTCTGCATAAGAATTTCTTTCTTTCTTTAAATAAAATATGTTTCAGTTAGCTTACAGGTTATTTATGAGAGTCAATGTTAATGTAATGTAAAAGCCGGTAAATATAAAGCTACCCTGAGATTACCTTTGACATTGAGGCACCCTGACGTTACTGAGGTGAGCTTACTGTAGCTAACGCTTGGCTTCATGTTACATAAGAATTCTAGAAACAGTATTTTACACACTCTGGTGGTATCTTCTCTTATTTTCTTTACCCAGAGCTTTACTGTGGAGGACTGGGGTCAGGGGAGTGACGGCTGGCCTTTTGGATCTACAGGAGGAGCATGAACACACTGATGATGCTGTGGTGTTGTAGTCTTTGAGGGCCTGGGTGACTATGCAGCAGCTTTAGGAGTGATGTTTGGTCAGGTCTGTGCTCTGAACATTGAATTTCAGAAGGACTGGATGTACACCTATGAAGATATCCAAAGGATTTCTATTGGTTAGGAGAGACACACTCCCCTAAGATTCACTTGATGAGACACATTGGGGGAAAAATCTTTATCTTTGCTAGATTTAACAATAGTTATGATATTGTAATATGAAAAAATCAGTAAGAGACAGGTATTCTATTGAACTTTAAACAAAATAGAACTCTCCTGTATTCTCTGTTTTATGCTGATCAATTCAATTCAATTTTATTTATATCGCGCTTTTAACAATGATCATTTCACAAAATGAAAAGAAAATTTATGGAAGTGTGTACGAGTGAGAAAAAATGTGTTTGTGAGAGTGTCCCTGATGAGCAAGCCAAGGGTGTCGGCAACGGTGGCAAGGAAAAACTCCCTGAGATGGCAATAGGAAGAAACCTTGAGAGGAACCAGACTCAACAGGGAACCCATCCTCATTTGCGTGATAACGGATAACAGGAATCATATAACGACATCATGTCATTAAATAATGTTTTATATAATGTTTTAACTTTGACTAAAGAGTTATGTACTACTTGAGCTGACTTAAATATTTGAATTACAAACTGAACTGGGTGCATGTTGTGTCAACTAAAAGGCCTTGTAAAATGTTTTGTTTGGCCAACAAAATTCTCTAAAAGTTGAAAAAAAAAGCTGTGCAACTTGTTAGTAAACTTGTTTACATTGAGGCGGCTTTAAAAAAATTTTTTTTTTACAGTGTACCCATTTACATGGCGTTACAAATATTCTCTCGTCCACCCTTTATTTCAGCTTGGAGAATGGCTGTAATTATTGCTATGACAATCATCACCATAATATGGAACAGCAGTGAGCTGTCAGAGTTTTGGACATTTTGTTTTGACTCAGCATTGTGATTCATTTTTAGCTTCTGCAAATATCAAACTCATTTCTATAATTTCCTTTCCATTAACAATACCTTGAATCAGACTATATTGTTCTTACAGTATTTGGTCTCAGTATATTCCTGTTTTCCAAGACAAACTTTGGCCAGCCAAACGTCTCTATTCAGCCTCTCAGTATGTCCTGTTTTCACATCTCACTTACTGTGGTGGAGAAATGTACAAAGAGCTCCCTAATGCTCTGTGTTCAGGTGACTTTCCCCACTTAGAGAAGTCTATGCCGTGATGAAGCCATGCTGACCTACCAGACATACAGGAAACATGTAAAATTGTATCATGATTTGCTGGGCTGGGGAAACAAAAATCTTCCATTATTTTGTCTGAAAAAATCTCACGCAGCGAGACTGGTCTCACACAGTGGCACAGAGGAATGTTATTCTTTGACCCTTTCGTTTCATTAAATCGAGAAAACCAATCACGTGATCATGCTTTACAAGAGTCATCTTAATGAATCGTTATGATGTAATATTTGAGAATTGCACTCTCTGGTTTTGATTTTGACCAGGATCCTGGTTTAGGCAATGAAATAAAAAATGATCTGATTCTTAGATAAACCCTCCTGCTGGGTGATCACTGCGATCCTCCTCATCATACAACATAACAGTGTAGGATTATTTCCAAATGCTGGTTGCCGTTTTGTTTGGCCGGTACATAGTGTGTATCGTATGTCCATTTAACATATCTACTTTGGATTTAGGATTATCAGAAGTATTGGCACTGTAACCCTTTCCAGCCCTTAACTTAAATTACTTACCCATTAGGTAAGATTAACATACAATACATGTAACATGAATAAATCATTAATAATGTTAATGTTAAGAAAGTAAAAAGTCTTTGTCTCTGCATAGCTCCAGGGTTCCCAGTTTGATCCTGAGCTCAGGTTACTGTTTATGTGGAGTTTGAATACTGCAGCATACTGTGTGTGTGTGCGTGCGTGTGTGTGTGTGTGTGTGTGTGTGTGTGTGTGTACCCGGTGCCCTGCAGTAAAACTACTGTAATGTCTACTGTACATTCCAGTTTCATGATAGTGTTTTGAAATCCACTGCAAACCTAGCAAGGATAAATTTGACTAAAATAAACAATTGATGGAATATTTTTTTATGAATTTTATGAAAACCTTTATTATGTATTTATTTTGGTTTTAAATTACACTGTAAACCCTAAATGAACCAGGAGCTTGCCTGTGGTTGAAGTTGCAGCCTCTGTCATCATTATAAGCTTGGATTGCAATCACTTCCCCTTGAACTTTTTTTTCCTGCAGTGTGTTGTTCCTCCCATTAATCTTGCATCTCCAGGAGCTGTTGGATTAGAAAGTGATCAGCCCCCCGCTGTAGTGCGCCCTCTGACATGCCAGCAGTGGAAATGTGCCAGTGCTCACATCCCTGCCACTGTCAGTTTCTATGGCAGCAGTGTCGTGTCCAGCAGCACATGGCCTGGCCAGCCAAACGTCTCAATTCAGCCTCTCAATATGTCCTGTTCTCACATCTCACTTACTGTGGCGGAGAGATGCACAAACAAAGAGCTTCTGAATGCTCTGTGTTCAGGTGACTTTCCCCGCTTTCCCCGAGAAGTCTATGCCCTGATGAAGGCATGCTGACCTACCAGACATACAGGAAACATTTAAAATTAACAACAACAACAACAAAATGGATGGATTGGATTGGTCTCACACAGTGGCGCGGGAGAATGTTATTCTTTAACCCTTTCATTTCATTAAATCAAGAAAACCAACCACGTGATCATGCTTTATAAGAGTAATTTGAATGAATCTTTATGATGTAATATTTGAGGGTTGCACTCTCTGGTTTTGATTATTGGATGGGTTACATCCTCACCATCCCCCCCAATAAGTTACACCCATGTCTATGTCTATTTCCTTGAGAGTATTTAGCGTTTTTGTTAGACATAAAAAAATTATTGGTTAGCATATATTCAGAGGTGGAAAGTAACAAATTACATTTACTGTACTCACATTACTGTAATTGAGTAGTTTTTTGTGTACTTTTACTTTTACTAAATCTGTAATTTTACTCTTACTAAGTATTGTACTTCTCTACATTTGAAATCATATTGAGTAAAAAATAAATGATTGAAAATGAAAAATAATAAAAAATAATGCCTCGGCTATCCGGCGCAAAGTGTCACACCATATTTAAGCGACCACTTTGATTTCAAGCACAAGAAAAGCAACAGCTTTATTATGCAAAAGTGTCCTTTCAATTAAAAACAACTAGGTTGAGATTTATATCCTCATGTCTTTTTTGAACCCCCATCCCACCCCCGCTGCTAAAAAAAATAACTCGGTAACTTTTACTCTGAGTAAATGTTTAATGAGCTACTTTTTACTTTTACTTGAGTAGATTTTTATAACGGTAACTTTACTTGTACTTCTTGTAAAGTTTATTACTCTTTCCACCTCTGCATATATTTTGCACCTAATACTGCATGTGTATGCATGTGTAAAATGTTTGCTTTGACATTTCAGAAATAGAATTAATATTACCAAATCAGGACCTTCTATTTAGCAAACAATTTAGATATAGTTAAATGTAGGCACATAAGGGCCAGTTTTCACAACAGTACAATATTGTCTCATCGTCTATACCGCTTAATCCTTTATACAGGGTCACGGGGGGGGGGGGGGACTTAGGGCATGAGGGTACACTTAGGGTACACCTTGGACAGGGTGCCAATCTATCACTGGGTACACACACATACATATACTGTACACTCATTCATTCACACACTATGGCCAGTTAGTCTAATCTGCAGTTCTTTGGACTGAGGGAGGACACCGGAGTACCTGGAAGAAACCCACCAAGCACGGAGAGAACATGCCCAAAGGGGTGGGGATCGAACCTGGCTGGGAATCGAACCCAGACCCTGGAGGGGCAAGGCGACCAATACGCCACTGTGCCGCCCATTACAAATATTGTATTTGAAAAGTGACTAAATTGTAAGCAGTCACTTTCAAGGTTTCAGCATTTGGGATCTGGGCCACAAAAAAAGCCCCAAGTACAAATAACCATATCTAATATTTGTTTCTCATTTGCATTTTGGCCTGAAAGTTATGTTATGCAAGGTAAATTGAAAATCTGAAGGTGTTTCATTTTCTCTGTAATGGCAGTCCATCTGTATTAGCAGTGACTCGAGACCAATAGATATTGTTTGGGCAGGACAAGCAATAATGACATCGCCTTAAAGAAAATTAGGTTGAGAGGCTATCACACTTGGCTTATGCTTCAGGCTACTATCTACAGTAATGCCATAATAGTTGTATATAAAATGGTTATAAATGTACCTTTGTCAAATTGTGTTCGAAACAGCAGTTGGATATCACCAACCAAGGTTTCTAGCTTTCAGCAAAATATTCAGCCCAACTTCACCTTTGAAAAACTAGACAAAAGACCTGAAACTAGTCCAAAATACCCAGACATTAAAAAAAAAAGAGAGACATATTTCCCTTCTCTTTCTCTGCCTTTGTGTTGGAAACAAGGTCTCCATGGTGCACATGCATTCCTGATATACAGGCATCCGTATCTCCATTATAATACTTCTTTCCCTGTGCAGTCATTGTAATATATCTTACAAAAGAAATGGTTCTCTACTTTATAGATATGCTGTCTGCAATTATATATAACACTGGCTTATATGTGCTGAATAGCAAGACTCTCTTATTTTTAAAGGTTGTGCTCTCAAAAGGTGTTTATACACATTTACATAACTACTATACATGTATACAGTGTAATCCCCTGCCACTGGTCTAGGTACACTTTAATGACAAAGCACACTAGTTTAAGGACAAATTAAATATTATGTCAATGTCATTTTCATATATTGTATAAAAAATAATGAAACTCATTGGTGAAATAAATAAAGAGCAATGAAAAGTAAAAGCTTCTTCTAAGCAATATTTGGCTTGGCCACTTTTTTTTCCTTTAAAACTGAACATATTCATGTGAGCAGATGTATTATGTATAATGAGAGCTTGGCTGCCAGACATAACAAGTAATTATTGTCTTAAGTAAGCAATTATTTTTAAAGATAGTTTATTATTCATTATTCATGTAGGATCTAATGTCTATACGACGCATACAGTCTAACGGATAGAGGAGCCATCACACAAAAACCTGGAAACACACTTTATGTATTTAAAGTTCTTTATACTGTCCTATGTTTGGACAAAAAAATAATTTATGAATTTGTGCATTTTATTTCACACTGGATGCTTATGCACTTCCTTCGCATTAATTCTGACAAGGCAGATGTACTAAAACTAGATGAAAGCTTTGTCATGCAAAACAGGTCATCAACAAATATATTTTGGAATTATTTTCAATGATGAAATGAACACAGTGATTTATTAGTGATGCCATCCCTACTTTCTGTTGATGGCCACTTTGCGTCCCAGAGTGCCCTCTCATCTGACTCTTTAATAAAGTAATTATTTCTATCTCCATAGTAAAATTAATTCTATCTCCATCAGTGAACAGTATTAACCTTAAGAAAGTGGACTTTCTGTGAATTTCCTTGTTATACAATTGCACTTTTTGACCAAGATATCAAAGGGTTTTATTAATGGTTGCACAATCTGGTATTACCCTAAAGAGCACGGGTTCACTTTGAAATCTGGTCCCTCTCAAGGTTTCTTCCTCATGTCATCTTAGCTTAGTTTTCCTTGCCACCATTGCCTCTGGCTTGCTCCTTTGTGATAAATTGATGTGAATCCACTTTTTTTATTTTTATTTTTATTTCTATATCCTCAATTTCTATTTCTTTAATGCTGCCTCTTTAATTGTAAAAAGCACTATACAAATAAATTGAATCGAATAGTGATTTATACTCTAAATACATATCTGCCAGTGTTTCACATCATTGTCCTTGAATACATTCATTACCAATAATTCAGGCTTTAGCTTAGAAATAGAAAATAAGGCTTATTGTGATGTTAATGATAACACTCAGAGAGAAACACATTTAAGTTAAGGCCAAGTAACAGACAAAACAGCTTTGAGATGTCACCTATAATAATTCACACCATACAAATTTCTGAAGTATTTTTTTTTCTCATGTCACGCATGACAGAACATTACCATTTGAACAAGAGCTTTACGCCACACCAGCTGTGTCAGAAGTGCATTCAACATGTATAAAAGACACCGCAGAGAGCCACGCTGCACTTCTTTGTATTCATCGTCTCTATTTCTGTTTCACTCCGGCACATAAACACAGTGTGAACTCAGAGAGAACTCACAGAGAACCATTAAAATAGCTTAATCACCTTTTCTATAAGCTGTGTGAACTTTACTTAATAAAATTAACTATGATTATTGTATTTGTGAACTTGTGAGAAATAAACTTAATATAATTATAAATAACCATAAAAATACAAAACAGATTCTCAGAAATCTTCATCACCCACCTTTTTAAGCATCATCTAATAAAAGTATACACTTTTATTTTATTATGATTCAATTGCTAGTTTTTACTGTACAATACTTAAAGTATGGGTTTGTGTCGTCTTTCTTGCGTTCTATTTTGTAATTTTTGGGTGATGCTTTACGTTAGTTGGGTTTAAGTTAGTTAGTCTTTCTATGTGTGAATTTATACATACTCAGGTATACATGGATTATCCTGCCCCCGCCCCCCCCCCCTCCTTTTGCAAATGGACCGACAAGTAAATCCATTGATATACACTGACCGTTGTCTTTAGAGTGATTGTTTTATTTGTAATTTTTTTTTCCAATAATGGAATCATATAACTTGTAATCATTCAATTATTTGTCACATGTAGCTTTCAGCACAATATAAAGATCTTTCTAGGATAAGGCTCACCTGGAGCAGTCGGGGTTAAAGTCCTCGCTCAAGGGCTCAAAGTACTGTAGCAGCTCAGCAGTGCTGGAGTTTGAACCCCCGACCTTCCGGTCCGTAACCCAGAACCTTAACAGCTTGAACCAGCACTGTAATCAATTCATCTTACCAGTTTAACTTACCTTTGAGTATAGATACCAATATGCTGATCCACATACTCATTCCAGTTATTATGGATTTACTGAAAAGTAAAGATTTTTCTTAAAAAATAATTTAGCTCTCTGTACGGTCTGATGGATCACTTCATGCTTACGAGTGCAAGCATAAAATGCTCTCTTCAAAATAATCTGTCCCACAAGGTGCTGACTTAGAGGAATTATTATAAAAAAAAAAATCAACAAATAATTGTAATTGTAATTTATTTAGTTTAATTATACATTGCCATTGGTTGCACCAGTGCAAGCTCAGAATGAACTTTTGTTGATATGCTGACCTTTTTATGTGTATTTTTAATGAAGCACAACTTCAAGATTGTACACATAACAAATTTAGATATCAAGCAGTTTTAATGCAAAATTTTAATGACCACTATCCAAGATAATTACTCCAGTTGTAATAGAAAAACACGCTTTATTATTATTATTATTATTATTATTATTATTATTATTATTATTATTATTATTATATTTTATTTTAAAAAAAATTTGCTATAAACTTAAGAGATATTTATAGAGGTAGCAGGGAAATCCTGAAGTTGCTGAAGTTAAGTTCTCTCCTTCTTACTATATCACAGGATCCCTTTTTAAGTGTTTTAAAAATGTTTTTTTTTTTTTTAACAGGAATTTAAAATGGGGTTTTTCCAAGGCCCTCCTCACAGACAAATTCATTTACCAGAAATCTGAAAATATGCTTTAGTATGACGTAATACCTGCTTTGATGTGATTCTTTTTACGGCTTGATTCTGTGCTAAAACCTGAAAGCTTTTCAGTTGTTCCAAGAACAAAAGTGAGAAACATCGTCATCACTATTGATTCTATTCAGTCATTTCGAGCACATACAAATGGCATTACCAGAATATACTTTTTTTTATTGCTAAGCAAAATAATATACTGTACAATTCCTATATAACACATAGAAAAGGTTGATTATTGTTATGCTGGGCATGCTGGCTGGCTTGCTAAAAATGTGACCATGTTAACCCTGTTATCAACACTACTTTTTCTATGAATACAATTTCACTGTTATAAACAAATGGCCTGACATTTCTTAGTATCTAAATAAATTCAATATTTATTTTATTATGCAGCTCTAGCAAGGCTCATTGGAGTCTCAGCTTGCGCTCTGGATGTCATGTACAGTGTCATGTCAAACCCAGTGTGCCACTGTCTGCCAAATAGAATTAACAATTAATTTGCCAAATATATGGACTTCTCCTATCTAAAAGACTGACACTGAAGCATTGAGCAGTGAGGTGCTACTCATACAGTACTTTCTGACATGCTGCTGATGCAAGATCGTGAGATGGTGCTCCTGATTTCAGGTACATTTCATCGATCCTGTGAGGATAGACGATCATCACCACTTTTATTTTCTTAAGTCCCGATTACAATTTGTGTTTTGTATCCCTATGTTCGTTTATCATTCTACATATGAACAATGAACAGTTTTTGACGGTTTTCTTTTGTACAATATGTGGTACCAGATCGCAGGGGATCCAGCTCATCTACCGAAACCGGGACGTCTGAACACAACAGTAGTGTTGTTCTTGAGGTAATGAATAGCTTAATACATGCTCAATAGCATAGATATAGTCTTTTAAAATTACTATGTCCTTGAAACAACATATACATTTAGCAATATTGAAATCAGTAAAAAAAAAAAAAACTGTTTAAACATTACCTATTTCAGTGTCTAGCCTAATTATTTAATGAAATTGCTCGTCAATTCAGTCATGAAACTTATAGTCTCCTTCCAATGTTGCACAAAAATTGCTCGCATATAGAACAGGGTTGAATTTTGTAAGCAGTGAGTCAACAAGCTTCAGAAACAGAAATGACACCGCCCTTGTCTTTTAACATGTTTTTTTTTCCCCCATCACTTTTGTTTACTTCTACAAAGTCATCTGCCTTTATTCTCCATGATGCATGAGCACATGTGACTCAAGAAGACTATGATTAGGCCTACTAATTGGCCATCATGCAAATGAGTCACTTACACATTTGGAAAGAATTAAGATCATTAATTAAAACAATTGTACAATTATTGCTTTATTTAGTTCTCCTTTGATCGTAATTACTGTTAATTACTGTTAATCTGAATTGTGCTTTTGAAATCCATACTTGCATTATTCTTTCTGTAAGTCCCCTATCCAGTGCTGAGTCTTTTGTTGTTAACAATATTTACACTCGCTGTCAACATGCACTTGCTCATTAGGGATCTGGATTCCTGTAAAACTGCTTTGTGACAACTTAATTGAATGTAATTATGCACTGGAACCTTAATAATCTTTTGATCCCCGATGCGTCAATATAACAAAGAAAAAAAGGGACTTTGATGAAATTTCTCATTTGTGTGTTCGCACAGCATATACAGAGCAGTCGAGTTGAGTGTTTTTCCAACATAATGGACATGTGATGGACAAGCGTCGAAGTGCAGGGATGGATGTATATAACTTAGAATGAGATATAGAGTAACAGGGGTTAAGGGTGAAGATGAGAGATAGAGAGAGAGAGCTGCCCCTGTCGTATTCATTATAGAGCCTCTACCCTCAGTAAATCCACTTTAGCAGCCCCGGGAACGAAGGAGCTGCAAGTGAAAGCCGTCTTCATGAGTGTTTTAAATGCACAGGCTTCGATGAGGCATCTTTTCTTTTTCCGTAGCATGCGTCCATGTGAGCATCTGTGTATACATGCAAGTGGGTGTAAATTCTAGCTGACGTCTCTCACATCGCTTATAGTGCTTAAATGTGTTGTTATTATTGAGTACCTAATGGTTTGTTAACAGAAGGACGGCCTTCTTCTGGGGGCGTTTTTCCAGATCGGATTCGATCGAAGCGCCGCTGAAGTAGGACATACTGTGTAAAAATGGCTTTTGTTATAAGAGTGATTCAGAGCTGCGACAGAATAATGCAACAATACTTTGAATGTGCGATGAAATTAATATTCACTGAATGTTAAATGCTTTTCATGAGCAATGTTTGTTTCTTTCCCGAGCTTGAAAATGAAAAGCAAATGTAGTCAGCGAGAAGAGCAGTCATGTTAACAAGAACAGTCGCTCCCAATTATTCCTTGGCAAACAGAAGAAGGATAAAGTAATGCATTTTTTTTTTTTTTTAGTTTGAAATATATCTAGGCATAAAAGCCTAGGCATTTTCCACTGAAGACTACTAATGCTACGTGGAAAGAAAAAAATTCTAAAGGGTCTAACACAGGTGTAAGGAGAGATAGTGGCCTGAGAGTCTGCTCATAGAAGAGCAATCATATTTAATCCAAAGCCAGCACAACTTTCCTGAAGTTTATTAAACTAAAACCCGAGCCGAAGGAGAAATCTGAGACACCCTGGAAGCAATCCTACTTTCAAGAGTACAATAAAGCACAAGGAAGGACACTTTTTAAGTATGTTTTGTATGTAATCCCTCTCGCTCTGTTTTAAATTAAATTCAGCGTCGATTCAGCAAAGGCAGATGCACCACATATCACAACCAGGAGGCTGCAGATAGACCTGGGATTTCAGAATCGTGGCACTACCTTTGAATAGATATCTATCTGCCTGCCCTTGATAAATGGTTGAACCATATAATCTATTTTCCTTTGTTCCTCTTTTTCTTTCCAGTGGTTCTACCCGGTTTCTCTGCGACACTTCGCGTGCGACTCTGTAGAAAGCAGTGTGATGGAATTCGAAGCGCTCAGAAACACTCCTGTGCATAAACGTTATTGCAGGTATTGTGTTTTAAGGGAGGCATGAAATCAGTGATAAGGCCCCAAGGCCATGCTGAGTGACTGCAATTCGGAGCTTTAGATATTTGTTCCCATTAGATTAACATAAGACTGCGTCACGAAAGCTCTTTCTTGCTACTCGTCAGCCTTTTCCGTCTATTTTATGTTGTTGTAAAGCACAAAACGACGATTTATTTTCTCCCTTTAACTTGGTGTCAACTTGAAATATTATTTAATGTGACATGTGACCTGTAAACATGCTGCAGTAACGGACAAGAGAGGGAGTGGGTGGAAGAGAACAGGAGAGAGGAGGAAATTGTGGTCTTGGAAAAATGACTGAAATTCACTCTAGGAAACAAACAAACAAAAACAAAACCCTGTCTGCATGTACTGTTGCTCGCTTCAACACCTCGCCTTTAAGGAAACAAAATTTGCCAAAATGACCTGCATTATTCTTACTGACTTTGCCATGGTTATTCTTTTTGGGAACACGGACAGAGTCGAGCAACGAGCTTAAAGATGTGTGGAGTCTTGCTCGGTTTGTGTATTTTCTCACACGGTGAATGTCAAGTAGCTCTGTGCCACAGCACAACACACATAAGCCTATTCAATTCAGTTTTGTAATCAGATACCAGCTGTCAAATTTTCTATGATGCGCATCTTCAAAATAATGAAACAAGCTTACACACATGCGGAAGACAGTAGACAGAGTTTGAAAATTTCAACAAATTAATGCAATTATGAGAAATTTACCCAGCAGAACTGAACTTACTGAATTAATCAGCGAGTTAGTGGAGTGAAGAGACAGTGATGAGGCTTGTGTTTGATTGCTACAAGTGATGGAACAGAGCCTTATCTGGATATTACTGGGTAATCAAAGCGATCACTCATTTCTTGTTGTAACCTTGTTGGACTCTTAAGAATAATTGTTTTGACTATTAAAATGTCCCTGTAGTTGGGTGTAGATTAGGTTACTATGCTGTAGATTGCAGTTAAAATCAGGATAATATTAAAGTCAGTTAAGATCTTTTTTAAATCTAATTTTCAGCAGGTAAAGGTAATCTCAGAAGCTTTTAAAGACTCTGGAGATAATGTCCATTATATGTAAATATAAAGAATTCGAATAAACTACAAACTAACACGTTCTTCCTCTGAGATATGTGAAGCCAGCCAAGTACAGTACATCTATTTGAGCTGCTGCTCATGCTGCTTCACAAAGGAAGTGTTATCTGCCCTTTTCCACATACATGACCTCACAGATGGCCATGACTGTCTATTGTCGCTCTGATTGACAAGATAGAAAGTGTATGCTGTCTCTCCCACTCAGAGAGCGTGGCTAATTTTGCTTACTTGGCTTTTGGCCACTGATGGCTCTAACATGGTCTGGATGAAAAAATGCAAACATTTTCCAGTTAGCAAACAAACAATCAAACTAATTAATTAATGTATTATTTAGGTATTATTATGATGATGATTATTATTGTTATTATTAAACATGATGTATTTACTGGATGAAGTGATGAAGCAGGTCAGACTGTATGCTATTCTATGAGCGCTGATATAAAGAGAGAAATTTCATGGTCAAATTTATAATTAATGATCTTATTTATTTATTTCTTTATTAATTTCTTTCTTTCTTTCTTTCTTTCTTTCTTTATATTTATTATTATATATATATATATATATATATATATATATATATATATATATATATATATATATATATATTCACAATAGAACATAATAAATGTTTAAACTGAGAAATTTCACACTTTTATGCACTAAATGAGCTCAATTCAAATTTGAGTCTCTCAGAAGTAAAGACGAGCAGAGGCTCTCCAATCTGTGAAAGAATGCGTAAAAGGATTGTGGAATACCTTAAAAACAATGTTCCTGAATGTCAAATTGCAAAGGCTTTGCAAATCTCATCATCTACAGTGCATAACATCATCAAAAGATTCAGAGGAACTGGAGAAATCTCTGTGCGTAAGGGACAAGACCAAAGACCTTTATTGGATGGCCTTAGTCTTTGGGACCTCAGACGAAACTGCATCACTCATCAGCATGATTGTGTCATAGATATTATTAAATGGGCCACTGCCGGTAAACACAATCCGCCGTGCCATCTGCAGATACTAGCTAAAGTTCTAAACATGGTCCAGAAGTGCCATCGTGTCC
The DNA here is from genome assembly GCA_030347435.1 of Clarias fuscus. Classification (NCBI taxonomy): domain Eukaryota; kingdom Metazoa; phylum Chordata; class Actinopteri; order Siluriformes; family Clariidae; genus Clarias; species Clarias fuscus. The sequence continues at coordinate 19,586,784 of CM059220.1, forward strand.
TGTCGGCCAATGCTCAATTAAAATGGACTGTTTCAAAGTGGAAAAGTGTTCTATGGTCAGATGAGTCCAAATTTGACATTCTTGTTCATTCAGTTCAAAAGCAAGCATCTCTGATAGAATGGGCTGCATAAGTGCACAAAGTAAGGGCAGCTTGCACATATAGGAAGGCAATATGAATGCTGAAAGGTATATGAAGGTTTTAGATTACATCAATTTCAGGGGTGGGCTTGTGTTTTTCAGAAGAACAATGCAAAACCACATATTGCAGCTATTACAACATCATGGCCTCATAGTAGAAGAGTCCGGGTGCTGAATTGGTCTGCCTGCATCCAACTCATTAACTCTTCAGAACCTGGAAACCAATATCAGACAAGAATGGGACCAAATTCCAACACCAAAACTCCAGAAACTCATAACCGCAATGCCCAGACGTCTTCAAACTGTTTTGAAAAGAAGAGGAGATCCTACACAATGGGAAACATGCCCCCATCCCAACATTTGTTTTAGACCTGTAGCAAGTATCAAATTTGAAATGAGCTCATTTTGTGCATGAACGTCTAAAATTTCTCAGTTTAAATATTTATGTCCTTTATGTTCTATTGTGAATAAAATAGTCTCATGTTGTTTGAAAGATTTTGGGCTGACTAATGATTTCAGGAAATAACAGTTGTTTTTAGTCACGGTTTGTCACTTTTTTCCTTTTGCAGGTAAGGAGACATTAAAATGTTATAATTTATAAATTGTAATAATTATTATAGCCATTTATAATTTGTAAATTTTCAATTTCTCTTTTCTCATTTTATTTCAGGAATTAAATATACTGTATATAGTAAGAAGTGTCCATTTCTAACCCTGTGAAGGGTTTTCCCATACATAAAGACACCGGTGCATAAAGACAAACAAAATCTAATAGAGATAATGCATGATTAGTACTTGGGGAACTAAATTTAAACCCGTTACCAAATTAAAATTGACGTCTTTTCCAATTACCTGGGAGTGATTGCAATCCCCAATTCCGTGAATCACAGTGTAATTGGTTGTTTTCCTCTTCCTTCTGTTACACCTATTTCCCTTTTGAGATATCACTGAGATTGCTTGGCAACTGAAGCAGCTTCAATCAATCGATTTCATTCGTCTGTTACCGGTGACTAAATTTCTTCAGGTTTATTTGGAATGAAAAGCTTAGACACAAAAACAATTTTGCCACAGCTGAACATTTTAATAATTCACAAAACATAGGAGAAATGGTGGATAGAACGTAGAATGATAATATGTGTGCATTATTCCTCATAAGTAATGTCGTATTACTTCCAAGGTCTGAAGTAATATTTTCTACCTTTGAAAGATTGATGCTCCAAAATTCACGAGTCGTTCATTTTTTGTTCAGGCTGGACACTGCAATAATTCAAAGTAAAACAAATGAAGTTTTATTCTAATTAGAAGTTAATTCATGCAAGCTTTTAAGACATCCTAATTATAATGCAGAAGCTACTACTGTAAGATGAAGGGCAAAAATACTGCTTATGCATATCATGCATTTTAAATTGACCCATAGCCTGACATTTATGCAGAATGATTATTATGTCAAAATGGCATTAATTAATGCATTTTACTACAGTCAGGATCAGCTACCTGCAGTTATTTTCAAAATCACTGCTGAGCAGCTTAGATCAATTCGCTTTACTGTTATGGCAATAAGCTCGGCTGTTTATAGATTATCGACATCTGACTGTCGTGGGTATATTTGCCAGCTTGCTGAATTTACTACTTACCCTTGGAGCCTTATGAAAGTGGCCCCATTTTGACCCAGTGCAAAGCTAAGAAATATTTACCACTGTAATTTAATCACAGATGATTTTATAATTGTGATCTAAGGTACATGTAAACAATAATTGAATCTTAAAAAAATATTTCTGATCAATTCTCAAGAGCTCAAAAAATGTCCTGGCTCAAAAAAATGACCTGGCATGTAAAAAATACTCACTGTCTACAATAATAAAAAAAAAAAATCCTGTGCACATGCTCATTCATGCTTTTGTCCAATCAGCAGCGCTGCAAAAATAAATAAATAAATAAATAAATAAACAAATAAATAAAAAGAAATAAATAATTCATGTTTATGTAATTTTTATAAGTCTCTGCCCACTGTAGCCTCAGATTCCTATTTCAGGTTGACAGGCGTAAAATCCAGTGTAGTCTCCTGCTTTTGAAGCACATCTAACAAGGTTCAGCGTGTTGTGTAATCTGAGATAACTTCTTTGCTCAACATAGTTCCACCAGTTCCACCGGATTAGCTAAGTATGTTATACCTATATCTCTCCATTTAGCTCAAAACTAATATGGACACATTCTCTCACATGTCACTCATCAAAGATGAAATGCCAATCGTCTGATGTTTTGTTCTTTGTTTGTTTTTCTAACAGCTCTTTGTGAAATCTAGAGACTGTTGAAGCAGAGACACAGCATTTGAAACACTCATACGATTGATTCTGCACCAACAAAGATGACAAGTCAACATTGCCGAGACCCCATTCTGATGTTTAAACATGAGCTTGATCTGTCCTATGCATCGTGCACCTGTCATATGATTGGCTGTTTGAATAAGTGTATGAATAATATATATTTTTTTCTACATTTAGCATTGATGCCAGCTTGGCAAACTCATGGCATTCTCTCATCAGATTCACAAGGTAGTCATGTGGAATGGTTTTCAATTCACAGGTGTGAGTTGACAAGAGTGAATTTGTAAAAAAAAAAAAATCTTCTTAATATGTTTTAGAGCATCAGTTGTCTTGTACATAGGGAAGGGTAAGTACAAAGTCAATAGCCCTATTAGTGCTACTAGAATTACTGTACAAATCCACATTATAGCAAGAAACACTCAGTTAAGTAAAGAGAAAAGACAGACCATCATTATTTTAAGAAATGAAGGTCAATCAATCGGAAAATCTCAAGCACTTTGAATGTATCCCCAAGAAAAAACATTTCACACTTAAAAAAAATCTAACGTTTTGATGAAACTGGCTCTCATGAAGAACTTTCCAGGAAAGGAAGAGTTTCCTCTACTAGGATAAGCTTATTAGAATTACCATCCTCAGAAACCACTTATTTACAGCACCTCGGTTTAAAGCCCACATAAATGCTTCTCTGAGTTCAAGCTGCAGACATGGCGTGGTGATGGTGTGGGTGTGCTTTGCTGGTGACTCGGTTGGGGCCTTCCAAGAATGAAGGCGCATTTAACCAGCATTTTGCAGCAGCACACCACACTAAGTTAAATTCAGTTCAATTTGATTTGTGTAACGCTTTTAACATTTCATTGTCGCAAAGCAGCGTTACAGAATTAAAAGGAAAATTATGGAAATGTGTATGAAATGTGAGAAAATATGTATAAATCAGAATTGTCAGATTGTCCCTGAGGAGCAAGCCGTCGGTGACAGTGGCAAGTTAAAACTCCCAGAGACAGCAATCGAGAGAAACCTTGAGAGGAACCAGAATCTACAGGGAACCCATCCTCATTTGGGAGATAATGGATAGTTTGCACTTAAGTGGGACTATCATTTGTTTTCCAACAATCTATATCTCAATCTAAATCCAAATGAGATGCTTTGGGATGAAAGTACTCAGCACCTCTGGAAACTCCTTCAAGATTGTTTAAAAACCATTCCAGGTGATTTCCTCATCAGGCTGACGGAGAGGCTGTTATTAAAGCAAAATAATCAAAGATATAAAACATAGCCTGGATTATTTTGTTTGTTTTGTTGGTGACATAATTCCATATTTATTCTGTCATCATTTTCAGTGTCTTCAGTATTAATATACAATGTTATGTTAATATATAGTACTGTGCAAAAGTCTTATAAATAAATAAAACGGCTGTTAGGTTTTACTGAGCATGCTGGAGAATATGAGTTCTTTTGGTAACTTCGTCACACTCGCTCCTTCCTATTTATATGCAAAACCCAGGCGTCTACATTATTGATTTTTTTCCCCCCATCTGAAAACTGGTCTGTCATGTAATATGTCGCTTTCTTTACAGGCATGCAAATATTCTTCTGTAATGTTATTTATTCATTAAGTCTTGTACATACTGTAATAATGCAGACATAATAAACTTATATAACAAAATTTGTACTACAGATAATATGGCGCCTAAGACTTTTGCACAGTACTGTAGATACAGTATATATAAATTCCCCAGTATTAAGTACCACTTTGAGTGTTGTATTAACACCCAGCAATGTTTACTGAATATGAGACCAGTTTTAGTTTGTAGTGATTATGCACTTTAGTACTAATTGTTTAAATGTGTGTGTTTTATCAACCGTTTGTACCACATTACCAAGACAGATTCCTACTTGGCAATAAACCTGATTCTCGTTCTGATTTTGATTCTGATGTACAGGTGTTCATGTTAAAGTGGCCATCTGTATGTCTCACCAGAGTTGCAAGGAAAATGTGCCAAGCAAACTATGAGCGTAAATGAACTGAGCATTGGTAAGAAATTATTCTGGTAATCAAGGATTCTATATACAGTACCTGCTCCTAATTCAACACTTCTTCTGAAAGGCTTTTACATAACAATCTGATCAAACCCAGTTTGCTCTCTTCTTGACAGTGCATTTTAGCTACTTTACAAGTATAATTCTTTTCCTGAAAACCAACCTCTGGGCTCAATTGTGGAAAAAAAACAAACAAACAAAAAAAACATAAATAAAAATAGCGAACATCCAAAAATAGCTCAAGGCTTGTTAATAGAGATGTTTTGCAAAAATACCTTCCATTTTACTTCAACTTTCGGCTTCACTTTGAAGCTGTTACCAGAAATATGTCCTCAGACAGGAAATTTCCAATATATAGAATACAGGCTAAACCACCTCTACTCATATTTTTTGACACATGATTAAGCCTCTAGCACTTTTAGTTGTGGAATATTTCTCCATGAAAAATGGAATGAAAAATGGAAGAAGAAAAAAAAGAAGCCCATATCGCACCAGCCTTTACTGTATGACATTTATATTTTATTATTTGAGTTATAGCCTCCAAATTGGTCATAAATATCACAGAATCCATGTGTAGGCCATCATGCTAGAGGAATTTCTGCTAGCATTATTCATTCCGCTATAGCACAGGCTTGGTCTCCAAACACTGGATATAATAATAAATTATAGACTTATTAAATGGTTACAAGAAGAGGCAATTAGAGGCTGCTACACAAAGAATTGTGTATTATTACTGACACTTTTTAAATTATATGATCGTAAATAAGCTAATTTGGCCAATCTACAACAAAGAGTCCTTGCAGACATTTTTTTTTAAAATTAATCTCCCATACATGTAGCACACATGCCAAGTACCAAATACTTGTTAGACTCCGACGGTCCTCTCTCTCTCTCTCTCTCTCTCTCTCTCTCTCTCTCTCTCTCTGTACTTGGAAAGCATCTACTGTATCAATCAAATGTTATTTTAAGTAAGGTAAGTATTCCTTAAAATAGCATTCTCAAGTCTTTAAAAATGGCCTCTGTTTATGAAGAGCTTGTATGGCTTTTTAATAAGTCATATCTAGTAAACCTGATGGGAGAGAATCTCTAGAGTGCGCCTAGCAGCCTTTGTAATGAGGAAGGGAAGCACTCAGCCATAGAGCACTGTACCTTCAGTCAGGAGGCTGAAATTAAAGGACCAAATGGTGCGTGCATTAAATTTTCCCTGAATCTCCAGGGTTCCCCTACGCTCGCTGGAATCAAACTCATTTTCGAGATCCCCATCTGCCTCGTTGAGCCTTACATCTCAGCTATGAGTGGAAACTTTCTCTTCGGGAATGCAGGCATGCAGACCTTCCACTTAACTTGGCTGCCCTTTACAATTCGAAACTTAGAAACTTGTTTTAATAAATTGAGACTGGTGCTAGATTACCCTGAACATCAGTATTATTCTAACCCCATTTGAAAGCTTGACAGCTGGCTGGCCCTCCTACACTACTTTTCTTGTAAAGAGCTGCCCTTCTGCTCGTCTTAATGCACAGCAGTGTTCAGAAGTGGTTCACGATAATTGACGTCTAAACCCAGGAGAGGAGAACAAATGCGATACAGTATTTTCTGCAATTCTCAGCATAGTCTAGTGGTTGCTGGTTTGTCAGACACATGATTGGAGTAGGTGGGGATCAGTTTCTGAAATAATGGAAGTTCTTTTACACGATTCATTTGTTCACCCAGCTGTTTGATGGCTTCCTCTATGTTTAAAATTTTTGACACATCACTTGGCCTATAAAAATATTAAATTAGACATTATTTTTGATATTACTTGTTCATAATTTTCTCACCCACATGCTGGTCAGCTCTCTGCTATCACATAACAATACCCAACAATGTGGTCATGTGACTACACCTGGCAATTGTTATTACGGCTGATTGGTCAAAAGGAGTCATGGAATTATTGTTACTACGTCTGATTGGTGAGACATAGTCATGTGGTAGATCCACTGACTGCTTATCTCATAATTATTTACTGTTATCCATGGCATTAACATATCAAATTCTCAGCTTTTCCATGCCTTTATGTAGTGCCACTGTAGACAAAGTGTAGCTCTGTCTTAGTGCTTTGTAGCTACTGTATATCAGTAATGACTTCAGAGCCATACAGTAGCAAGTCACAATATTGAAACCATAGTTATTCTAAGCAAATGTTTGAAAAAGGGAAAGCACATACTTCCTCTGAGACACGTGAAGCCAGCCAGATACATCTCTTTTTTTCTTGTTATAACAGCGCAACACATAACAAAGGGGGCGATATCTGTCTTCTACCACATACATGAGCTCAAAGACTAATATTAATTGGCAGAAATCTGTGTAATTCACAGCTCAGTTCCCAAATGTGAATGTATGGCTAAATTCATCAAGTGCTGCTTCCTAAACATGGATAATATTTGTTTCAAAATGAGGCAAAAGCTAAAACGTATTCAAATAAAGGAGCAAAATTGATATTTGGTTGATACTGAGGTGTATTTTTCTCCTGATATTTTAACACATTATCTGTCCACATGGTGCATGGATTAGAATTAAATGTGTAGGGATGCATGCAGGGAAATGACCAAACTAAGGTTGGTAAGGGCTATGGCATACAGTTCAGTGAAAAAGTATTTGGCCCTTTCAGATTTTTTGTTTGTTGCATATTTGTCACACTTGGTTAATGATTCATATAATCAAACAACAAATGTTAACAAAAATAACCTGAGTAAATAGAGAAAAGGTTTTATTTATTAAGGGAAAAAAGCTGTCCAAACCTACCTGGCCCTATGTGAATTTTGGTCCGCTCTTCTTTTCAGAATTGTTTTAATTCAGCCACATTTGAGGGCTTTCAAGCATGAATGGCGTGTTTATGGTCCTTTCAATCAGATTTTGACTAGGGCACTCTGAAACCTTAATTAGGTTTAGGAAGTATTCAAGATGTTTTTTGGCAAATATGTGCCTTAGATGGGCATTTGTGTTCTTTTTGGTAAGTAGTGGCTTTCCAGTTGAAACTCTCCCACTGATGCCATTTTTGCACACTCTTTCTTATTGTTGAATCGTGAACACTGACCTTAACTGAGGCCTTAAGTAAAGCCTGCAGTTCCTTTGTATAATATGCAAATTTGTTTCATGTTCTGAATTATTTATATGTAAGAAATATTTTAAAAAAATTAAATGTTCAGGAAGGAGCATCCACTTATTTCACGGCACTGTATGCTAGAAAGGACAGTTTTTATGGCCTACTTAAAACCGTGCGTAGAGTTGATTTTATATACACAGTGTATATGTTTCAAACCACACTTGAAATTTGTATTTATAATTTATGCTGTATTAAGCTTTAGATTGGACATAAAATACCTGAAATTGCCTAAAAACAAATAATTGAAATAATAACCTACACCCTTTATATTATTTGTAAACAGGCACCTAATAACATATTATAACTTATATTCATAAATTCTAAAAGTAACTATTTTCATTTATAGAATGAATTAAAAATAATAGCAAAAGATATCACAATTACGTATAACTGCCTATTCATATAAGACTCACTTGATTATTAATGTATATACTGTGCAAGAATGTGCACAAAAAATTATTAATTCATAATTAGGAAAGCATTAACATAGGCTTAATTGTGAAGTTTTAATCATAAAGTGGTCAGAGAGATTAAGGGAACCTCTATCTTAAATACAGTTTGGCCCAGAGCAGCGAAGCTCCCAACTACGCATAGAAGTATATGAAAAATTCATGCTTTGCTACTTACTTTGATAACAGGACAGGTCATGGATTTAGGGATATCATGATATTGCATTTTCAAAAAGAACGACTTCAAATAGCATAATACTGCAGTGACTGTGCAGAGGGTATGAATTAGTTATGGAAAATGAATATTCCTTCTATGGGTTTGGTAAGTGGATTAATTTATTTACAGGAACAATATAGAAGATATTGCTTTTTCTGACTTTCACCTGGCATATCTGTTCATTACATACAGCCTGGTTTTTAAAAGTGTGCGGTATAGATTAAATAATGCACTGCAGCTAGAAATACCCTTTTATCATGAAATCATATCACTTAGTGATATATTGTACGCATATGTCATGGCTGAGTGGAGCTGAGGGTTACAGGTCCTGCTAAAGCACCCAACAGTGGTAGCTTGATGGTTCTGAGGTTTGAACCTGTGACCTTCCACTCAGCAGTCCCACTTCTTAACCACTGAGCTCCCCCTGCCCAGAGTGCGAATAGAGATATAAGATATAAGAGAGAAAATGATATTCTTTGTGTATGGTACAGAAATGGCATTTATACAAGGGTATATGGATGTGCTCTAGGAGTGTGTAACTTAGAGCAAGATTACTGCTTGTTTAAACCCAACATTGGCAATGCTGCAATGGGAACAATGCAAAAAACAAAACAAAAAAAAACCCTGCAGTAATACATACTCTCATACCAGCACCAATTTTTCTGCTATTTTGCCAAAGCATATGTTATATTTTAACATGATTATCTGAATAAAAATCCTGTGACTAACACGAAAAGGTCGGATTACATGCGGTTGCATGTGGTCATTATTCATGCAATATTATTAGGTTTTCCTAGTCCTACTTTTAAGTGTAACAAAATGTAGTGTATATATTGTAACTGTGAAGCCATAAAGCTGTATTTTCATTTTTAGTGCTCGTCTGGCACTTTTAGCTACATCTAAAATTCAACAGCATTACCCCTCATGGTTCATGAATAAAAGAAACCTCTGTAAGGTGTTAGCATGCCTTAGCAAACACCCAGCTTCGTTAGTATGTAGTGGAGGGAGAATTAGCCATTATTCAGTGTGTGCAAAATCACCACCGTACTGTGACAGTGCTGTCTATTTACGCAAACACAGAGGTAGATGGTTTGGAGATAAAATGCATAATTAGAAAGGCAAATATATTATTTATATAAGACATAAGACAAGCAGTGGAAGGATTTCGTGTACTGTGTGCTGCCCAGCAGACCTTTTCTGTAATTGTTATTCTTTCGCAATGTGAAGATATACAGTAGATTAATGATTTCAATATGAAAAGCTGTGGCTTTAGCTAGAATTCTATACAGTATGTCCTATTTCTATTATTTTGATATTTGTTACAATCATTTTGATTTATTACTGGACATGTTGAACATTACTGGGTTATGAAACTGTTATTTTAATCTGTTGTCTATTTCCTCGATATCTTTTTTAAACTCCCCCACACACAAACATCAATGCAACTTATCAAGGATCTGTGGATGAGAAACTTTTAAGACACAAATATTACCATGTTGCTAAACATTTTCTTTAACACCATCACAGGTGAATGCATCCTTCAAATATATATATATATATATATATATATATATATATATATATATATATATATATATATATATATATATATATATATATATATATATATATATATATATATACCTCTATATATTACTTTAATTATTAATCATTCTTTTTTTTTTTTCCCCAGAGAGGCCTGTCAATAAAGAAAAATAACAGACCTGCCAGGGAGTTAAGAATGGCTTTCAATTTTAGGAGTAGCTCCAACAAAAGCAGATGGTGGGATTTGGCAGACTTTGTTGGCTAATAAATTGCCTTTTGACTGATACGCCTTGTTTCACGTATTATTATCTGTGAAACACCATGACAAGAAACTAAGACGCAAGCAAAGGAAGCCAAATTCGTCTTTAATGTATTTCTAAGCCATCTGTTTTGATTAATAGTGTTGGAGCTGTTGGGTATGAACAGCACCTGGGAGATGGTACTATAGCTCACTGGAAATCATATGGCTCTGTATTTCCCAATAACTAAAAATATCCATTACATTTATCTTGCTTATAGCAAGAAACCACTGAAGCCAATGAACAGCTACAGAGCAGCCACTTGTACACCTGAAGTATTTGGCCTCTTTGTTTACTGTAGTTCCTGGATCAGAACAAATCCATTAATCTTTTTTTAAGTTGTAGAGGGAAAAGCCAGTAGACTGAGGTCTTGAGTTAAAAGTTCCTGTTAGACGTGCTGTAACTTTAATCATTACAGCTGGAAGTAAAAGATTTGTCTTTGGATCATCTTGAATAGCTGAGCAACAGTAGTGCGTTCCTTTTTAATTACTCTCATCACAGGCTTAACTTTAAAGGAAGACCAAATTAAGTTCAACTATTTGTGCACCAAAGGAGTGCTTTGAAGTTTATAAAAGTGTCAAATATTGAAGTAAAATAATGATGTCGTTCTCTAATGAGAACTGGTGGCTTCTTCTTCTTCTTCTTCTTCTTCTTCTTCTTCTTCTTGTTTCCAAAGATTACCTTACACAGTGATTCCCCCAGGCGGCACAGTGGCTTAGTGGTTGGCACTTTCGCCTCGCGTCTCCAGGGTCTGGGTTCGATTTCTGGTCCTGGGGTGAACCCCGCCTTGTGCCTGGCATAGGCTCCATGCCCCCTGTGACCTTGTACAGTATACGGGATAAAGCGGTATAGACAATGAGTGAGTGAGTTAGTGAGTCCTTCTCTCAGTGTTTGTTTTTATAACCACGCCAACTGTTCAAAATCTGCCCCCATCCCTGACATCTACAATTCAATTAGACTTCAGCGCAATTTGCTCAGGTTGTTTGTAATGGAATGTGTCCACTGAATTAGGGACACCTACATATCTGCACATTATTTTACATTAATCAGCCAATAATTTGGAAGAGACACAATGCATAAAACCATTAAGGGCAAGAACACACAACGCAAAATCCGAACCATTAAGGGCAAGAGCATCAAGCAGCAGAAAAGGGAGGGGGGGGGGGGGGGGGGGGGTTGTAATCTTGAAATACAATAAACTGGAAAGTTAAAGAAAAATTTAAATTGTTCAGCTTTGGTTAGTCTGTCATCACAGATTCTTGATCTTGCATAAGAAGTGTGGAACCCAGTGGGATCTTCTATAGCTGTCACCTCAAGGTTTCATCCTAGGATGCTTTTTCAGCTCAGTACAGATATAAATAGTGCTTAATTACAGACTTTACAGTAGCCTACTCATCAGACTGGACAAGACTGATCACTCTCCTCTGACCTTTCTCATCAACAAGGCGTTTACGTCCCCAGGCCTGACATTGGATGTTTTCTTTGTTGTTGTTTTTCATGCCTTATACGGAAAGAATTATAGTAGAACAACAGCTTCTGAAATACTCAAACAAGTAGGACTAGCACCAAAAACCATGACATAGTCAAATTGACAAATTTGCTCAGATCACTAAGTGGTCAGGGAGTGCATGTGGAGAGCCATATATTTAATTACTGCTTAAACTGCTATTATTTCCATGGAAAAAAAAAAAAACCCTGATACAGAGAAGCAATTAAATGAAGAAACCTAAATCTTTGTGGAACTTATTAACTGGTTGCCCTCAGATCCTAATGGGACTGTAAATGAGTGCTTCATTATTAAAGCAAGCCAATAGATAAAGACTTATAGTCAGCGCTCAAATTATTAATATGTGGTGTGTTACAAGTACCTAATTAGAGTGATAAGAATTGTGACCTTTCCCAGTCACATTAGGCTTCGATTCTTGCAGTTCTATTCATATACAGTACATATATACAGTAGATGCGCCCACAACCTCGTTTGAGTGGAATTTAATTGCAGACTCATCAGTGCATTTTAAAAAATGTACATTTCCATCTGGTGAACTTTGAGATAAACTAAAGATTTTTTCAAGGTCAATTTTTATTATATAAGGGCGTATTGAAGTTTAAAATAAGCATATCTTTGACACAAACGATGGTATCTCAAGCTCGGACAGTTACACCTGTGAAAAACCTATTAAAATTCGGTCATTACTTTTTATGTAATGCGTGCACAAACAAACAGACAAAAACCATCTTGATGCGTTCTATTACTCATCTTACGCCCCCCAAATTGATTTTTTTCACAAATATCATGTGGATTTAAATATACACAAGCTAGAAAAACATATAAAATAACTTGTATGGCAGAACAGTACTGTCAAGTGCATTTGCAAAACCCATCAAGCACAATGATGCAACTGGCTCTCATGAAGACCAAGAAAAGAACAAAACCTACCTCTTCTGCAGACGGGTTCATTTAGAGTTACCAGTCTCAAAAATCAATTAACAGCATCTCAGATTAGAGCTGTTATGAAGACTTTACAGAGCATAAGTATCAGGCACATCTCACTATCAGCTGTTCAGATGAAAGTATTGCATTGAAACCCGTTGAAGTAGAAGGTGTGTCCAAACTTTTGACTGGTAGCATATAAAGTAGAAATGTGTAACTGTAACAGTCAAAGTCTCAAGAAGAACTATGGCCAATTCTACAGGATACTAAGAAAAACTTCCTTAACCAAACCTAATAAAACAAATTATAACCACACACTTACTATCCCTTGAACGTATCATTGGGAACTCAGGGCTGAAGAATACAAAATACACCCTGGATGGAGTGCCAGTCCATCACAGAGCACAAGCACAAGCAAACACTCACTCACACACTACAGGCAAACTGGAAACACCAATTAATCTGTCATCTAATCTGTATATCATTGGCCTGTGGGAGGAAGCCAGAGTACACAAAACCCACCATGCATGGGGAGAACATGCAAACTGCATGCACACAGACCTGAAGGTGGGACTCAAACCTCCAGCTCTGGAGGTGCAAGGCTACAGTGAAACAAATAAACCAAAATCATTGAAATAAAACACAAACACTGCAATGAAATCTCAGAAGGTCACTTCTTTTATATGTGGTAGTAAAACAGCAAATATTATGCTTCTGGGTATGCTATGGAACATAAAAAAGAAACACAATTTAAACACACAGTGTCATATTGCATATGTGATATGAAATTTGGTCATGTCATTGTAAATGTGCTCAAACGTGTTTAAAGTATTAAAAAGCAGCAGAGGGTTGTCTCACCCAGTGTTGTCTTACATTATATTACTTTATTACTGGTTCTAGTTTTTAATGGTAATAGTTTTTATTAATGGAGAACCATTTTTATCTTAAAGCATTTCGTAATGTGTGTGTGCGCCTGTGTGCGTACAGTTGCCTTATACTGTAACTTACATTCAACATGTTACAAGACCGACACAACAAAGTGCTTACTTGAACAGAGTGCTGAAGCAGCAATACAGTACCTGCAACAAAAAAGACATACACACATCAAGGGTGTGTGTGTGTGCGTGAAGCTTTGATGTGCACCTCTTTCGTTCACACTTTCGCGTGTTCTGTGGGCATTCGCTCTATTGAAAGAACAAAGGGAAAGAACATGACAAGTCTCTGCGGTTCGTAATCTGCATGTGCTGTGATGTGCAGTTCTGCTCGCACTTCTTCCTCCTGTTTCCAGACTGTTCCTAACAGCCGAGCCCCGGCGCTGACGCCCCTTTCAGAACTTTTCCAGGCTTCCTTTCTTGCATGACAGATGAAGCGCTATTTGGGCGGTCAAGATGAGATCATTCATCTCCAGGCCTCCGACCACCCCACTGTAGTATTTAATAGTTACAGTTGTGCTCAGATGCACTACCCTACAACATGAATATCATATCTGCCTGGGATGTGACAGATTTACGGGAAGAGTCAGGTGGTCTGTAATAATCTTTGCATAAATGATGGCTCACTTCCGTCAAGTTTAATGGCCGTGTCCGAGGTGGAAGCGGCGGTCACATTTTGATGGTGTGCGCAGAAGGTCAAAGACTGGTCACATATCTTGTAAGTACTGTGCTTGTGTGGCTCAAGCTGTGAGGAGTAAATGAAAAGGGGTCAATCTCTGTGCTCACTGACTGTTAAATCTGCAACCATGGCGCAGTAAGGCTGATAGGAAGCAAGCAGCCATGCTGACAAGTGTTAATTGGCGGGGAAGATGAATAGCTAAAATTTAAATGATAAATCTATCACACAGTTTATGACAATATGATGGTTATGTTTAACATAATATAGTAGCAGTAATAATAATAATAATAATAATAATAATAATAATAATAATAATAATTAAAGAACATGTACTTATACAGTACCAGCCATATATATATATATATATATATATATATATATATATATATATATATATATATATATATATATATATATCTCATGCATTATGCCATATATATATATTAAGTGACGAACCAACAGACAGTTCATTTAGTTCATTTGCGAAACCCATCAAACACCATGATGTAACTGGCTCAACAAAACCTACCTCTGCTGCAGACGAGTTCATTTAGAGTTACCAGCCTTAAAAAAAACAATTAACAGCATCTCAGATTAGAGCTGTTATGAAGACTTTACAGAGCATAAGTATCAGACACATCTCACTATCAGCTGGTCTGATGAGATTATTGCATATTTTGGACGCCTTCAGCATTGATTTACAGTGGAGAAAGAAATAACAATCAGGAAAGCTCGTGGAATTAGATAGGCGTGTCCAAACTTTTGACTGGTACTGTATAAGATAAGGCAAAAAGACACGGAATAATACATGAGGTGGGAGATGAGAAGAAAGCCTGTCTCATTCGGTAAATGAATGATTTAACATTCCGGCTCATGCATTTTTTGCTTTTGACCAGAAATAAGGGCCGTGAGGATAGAACAGAGGCATACAGTATATTTGAAACGGAGCCTTTCAGCCCCAGGAAAGTCCTGTAGAAAAGCCAGAATGCACTTCATGTGGCAGCTGTGACCCACTTAATGCCTCCATCCTACAAACAACATCAGGAGTAAGCAAAACAGAAGCAGCTGTAAAACTATCCCTCTGGGGAAGCTCGGTTTTGGATCACGTAAGCTGTTAGCCGTTTAGAATAACTCTTACTTCCACATGCAGCGATCGCACAGCTGACAGTAGTGCTGCCAACCATGTGCAAAGGTGTCAGATGTGTGTGATGGCAAAGCAGGCTCCTCTTCTTGAGTACTAGCATTGCATTTCTGCAGCAAATTAATCAATGCAAGGATTGCTTCGACATCAGACGTAGAGAGAGAAAAAAAAAGTGAAAAGATTTTGTCCTACATGATAACCCGGACTATACATTTGGAGCCACTAATATATGCATCATCATATTCGTTTATGTCAGCCAAAAAGGAGAACGAGGATAAAAATGATATGTTTGTGTGTATGTGTGAATCAGGAATACTGGAACTGAAATCGCCTGTCACTTCTTTGTCTTTTTTTTTTTTTTTTTTACTGTACCTTATCAGATCGCCTGTCTGGAGCAGATCAACAATTGTCAACTGGGACTCAGCAAAAAAAATGTGAACATGATAAATCTCTTTTTAATTTAGTTTTATTTAAAGACAGCTCAAAATGTAAAGTCTGAAATATAACTCCGGTGAATTAAATGGAATAAATGACTTAAATAAGCCTTCAAATCAGTCTTACTGTCTCGGTCTTCTGAACGATGCAGTCTTGTGAATATTAGCGCTATACATTATATAAGGTATAATATAGCACTGTAACATTACTGAATCAGATTTGTCAAAAAAGTGTTTTAATTGTAAAATATGATTCTTGTCATTATGTTAACAGATCTATAGCAGTAGTTCATTCATTTTTCCATTCATAACTCATTCTTAATGGTGAATGCTCCACATAAACCGATTTAAAAGTGAGTGTTAGTGTTGATATATTGAACTTTTCTGTGATGAGATTTATTACCATTGCCAGTGCTTTGTAATACTTTTCTGACTGCAAAGTTGCTCAATAGTCCGCATGAGAAAATAACAGAAGCTAGTGAAAGATTGACTGCTTTAATATAAGTGTTCAATTAATAAATATCAAGTGACAAATGTACTTTCCATACGTTTCACCATGTTGAATGTACAATATGCACTATAGGACCCAAAGTGTGGATTCCTGAACATCACATCCATATATGATGAAAAAAAATAATTTTTTTTTTACATTTCTAACATTAAGAACTGATGTTGGACAAGAAGGTCTGGGATGGAGTTGGTGTTCAAACTTATTGTGCATAATGGTATTGTCATGGTCAAACATGTTCGATCGCTTTACTTCCAGTTATGTTTAACTATCATAAGTACCCGTCGTTCATGGTTAAGGAACCATTTCTTTTTTAGAAAGAGTTAAAAGGTTAAAATTTAAAATAAGCCGATCAGTTTTAATGTAAACAGTTATATTATTATTTCAGGTTAAAGACCCCGTCTTCCTGTATTATACTTATACTTATTAATACTAAGAAATACATTTTTGTAAGATTGAGTACTTCTTTTGTCCTCGCCCAAATCGGAGAGTGAATCACACATGAGGAATCGAAAGATTAGATTGAGTAACGACTACGTTTTGTTTTAAAATGACTCCAGCGCATTAAAATTCACTTATACCACTTCAGCGCTGTTATTTCTTTAACTAATCCCGGTAGATTATTAAAGTAGATTATTAAATCTGGCACGTAACTGTTCATAACACTGCTTTTTCTCAACATTTTTTTATTTCACTTATGGTGCAGTTTAAATTTCAGGCAGATATCTAAGTACTGCAAAAGTTTTATTCAATTCTGTTCAGTGGGCATTTGCAGCACGCTGTCAAAAGTTCTGATTCATAATCTAGCACATACTGTAGCTGCTCGTAACTTCCCTTCTAATCAATATCTTGATTTCATTGAAGCCAAAAGGTTAAATCTTTATAGTGTACGTCCCATTTTTTATGGAGTAAGCCATAATGAGTCGTGCTGTTGTGTGTGTTTCGTGAGAGTTTGAGCGCCTTATAGGGGCATTACGGTTGTTCCAGTGAGACAGGTTTCGGGTCCTTCCCGGTGCCGATGTATGAGACATAAAGATATCATGAAAGAGCGAGTTCTGACCAATGTATAGACAAACCTTGCTTCTATTTTTATAGTTTGTAATAATGCAGCATATGACGACATCCTATACAATTTATGTTACTCGGCAAAAACAAAACAACCTGGCAAATTATATTGCTCAGCCACACAAAGTTGTCTGTAACCAAATAGTTTTTTCTTGAAATCATGATATAGCCTTATTTTAGAAGCTTTAAACATGCATGTTTTTGGCAAAACGAGACAGTAAAATACTGCATTTCATAGCCAAAATGCGACCCAAAAACAATGGCAATTCCATCGCTTTTGTTGTAGTGAAACTATCAGCAGGGGCAAAATATCAGCTTCCAAGAAGCTTCATGCATTTGATAGAATTCTGGAAAATGTTAAAGCCAGGAGAAAGATGTTTACACTCTGCAGACTGCCACTGCAGTCTAGGAGTTCTATGATAAGGCATTGCCATCAACGGCAGAAGTGGTAGAGGTGCTAATGATGCATTGCTGATGATAACAATGCTGATGATGCATTGTAAACTCAATTGTTTTGGTATTGTTTTTAATGTCCTTCAACAATCTTTGTAAGGCTCCGTCACACTGTGATGAAGTCCATGAAGTTCCCACTGTGTCCTAAAAATATCAAAGAAAGCAGCAGGAACCTGTTCAAAATGGAAAAATGTACATTTATCAAGATCATACTTCTTCCGAGCCGCATATTCTCATTGTCTGTCATGTTATCACTAATTTCCTATCTTGCACATGATCATGTGCTCACCAGATGATGCAGATCGAACCAAGTTATTACTATGTCCGATCAGATCGCACCAGGCAGTAATTACTGTATGCGCTTACTACATGCATCCGTTGGGTTGGTATACTGTAAATATGTGACACGACCAGTGATGGTGTGAAGAATTAGATCCAAAGATTTATACTAAATTCCCTGTATGTGACAGAGACACACTGATAACCTGCTGCATGCATGCCATAAATGCGGGAAGCACAAGAAAACCGCAATATGACCTTAATGTGGACCTACCATGGTCACAGCACAAGCCGGAAGAGGTTGTTTTGTGAACTCTGGATGTAGTAGCAGCACAGCAACATGTAAAATAATATGTTTGCAACAAAACTCACACTTTTTGTATGCTCCAGTGTGCTGCCTACTGTATGTGACTCTGACTCTAAGTTTGTTATATATATTTCTATATATACTCATTCAACATATTATTGGTAGTAGATTACGTATTTACACCACTACAATCAATTTTGAAAAGCTGGGGAGGGATTTATAGTGTTTTGCAAAATAATACAAAATATAAATTATACGTTTTTTATTAATATTTTGATGAATCACTTTAACACTTTATTATTCTTATATTATTCTTTAATATTCTTTTTTATTTGCAAAATTTGATTTACTTTTGGGTAACAAGGAGGATGAAAAGTTTTCTCAGTATGCTGGAGCCATGATCAGGCTGCCTGTGGCATGTCTGAAATGCTGGCCTCCCAGTAACTCCTTTAATGGCCCAAACATGTGGAGATGGCTAAATAATCATTCATGGACATATGACCTTCTTTAAAGCGTTTGCACAAATCTATATATATATATATTTTTTTTACTGCAGCTAAAAAAAATTGGTTTTACACGTTCATTTACAAGAAACTTCTCAACAAGTCCAATTTTGCCCTGAATGCCCATTGTAGTCTGCCAGAGACCCATATATGAGTGTGATTTTAGGCTGACTACAAACTTTTAGCCAAACAGCATACAGTAGCTGTTAACTGATGAAAAGTACTGATACAGTAGTTAATGCTGTATCAAAATGCTTTGGTATAAGCATAATAAAACTTTAAGACACTTTAAGAGGTTTCCTAAAGCATCATGTGCAATCAGGTTATATGCCTTTCTTACTTAATATACTTAGAACACATTACAATGAGAGTAAACCTTTCAGTCTTGCGGAATGTTTAAAAAAATTCTTAGTCCATCACTTAATCTGAATGCTAATTTATTTGGCAAGTTCACCAAGCTAAATGCACACAGCTGTGGCTAAGTTGCCTTGACAACACCTGCGGCTGGGATCTTACGGAGATTTCTACACTGATGTGTCCATGCTGTTCCATTTGCATGCATGTCTGAGCCTTAGCCTGTTATAAATGTGTATAGATTATGTATCATGATCGGCTGGGTATGTGCAGCAGCATGTGGTGTGGATCACTCCATTTGTGTATTCGGTACGCACAGATGAGCTTTCATCTCACAATACATCTTGTGCTCACAAACCTGTGAAGTGCCAAAGGAAAAACAACAGGCTGTGTATGTCAAAATCACTGTTAATTCATATAGGCAACACTTCCTTCTTGCTGAGATGGAGGAAAGTATGTAATGGATGTTGGCGCTCTCTCTCTCATGCACTGATGGAATAGAAATTTTGATTAATGCCAGCAGATATTCGTACTCTGTAAATTCACCAAAGAAACTCTGATCATGTTCAGAAAAGATGCGTTTAACCAGTTTCTTCACAAAAAAAAAGTTATTTAAATTTGTATGGTGGCGTTCAAGTCAAACCCGGGACTTTTTTAGAGAATACAGTTATGAGATCAAAGTACCTTTATTTCTCCATATTTCTCCCTGCTACACTAATGCACTGATCCCAGCATTTCACGAGTACTTGAAAACCGTCAAGGAGTCATGGCCATACAGTCTTTTTCATGCTTGAAATACTTGCCTCCCAGGAACTCCATTAATCACCCAAACATGTAGAAATCACTTGGAATGAGGTCAGAACTGTACGGGGGGGATGTGCCAATAACTCCCAGACGAGTTTATGTAATGTGTAAGTGGTGCTTGTGAATGATTGTGTGTACAGTTCCCACAAACCGATGTGTCTCTTTTGTGACTTGGCGACAAGTTATCCATTGATTTTCAAGAATCAGGTGTTCCTCTCACTGAATGTTCCAGGAACGAGTGCAGTGGGCTCTGAGCCACCTCGGCCAGGATCATCATTCTAGGCCTGCACGATATATATATATATATATACACACACACATATATACATTCATACATCATGGATTGATTCATACATCCATGCCGTCTCATTTATGATTGATGCAATTAACTTGTATGTATTTCCCTGCATTAATATGAAGTATGGTCACTTATTTACTTAACAACAATCCCGAGATGCTATATCAGTCACTCACACAGTGTAAAACAAAACACTATTAATTCACCAAGGAGGCCACAGATTAGCGAATGATTCAGTCATACATTTCAATCACTTCTCTTATCTTGCATCCTCATTTACGGCGATTTGCTTTCGCTTGCATGACGTGCAACACAGAGAGAGCCATAAACAAGCCAATCGGTTTACTTGGTAGAGTTAGAGTAGTACGCCGTTATATTCAGGCTAAAATCCTAAAGCTCTGTTCCTGTGCACGTTCAATGTCATACAGCTGCACTCGCTCAATTGCAGGCTACAGTACGGACAATACCAGCTAATCAGAAGTTGGGGGGAGGGGGGTACTTTCTGATGACCTGCTTCTGATTGGCTACTTTTGATAATTGATGTGCCGCCTCTATGCGCATGTGTAAAACCATTACATTTGCTTTTGTTGTGTTTATCATCGTATGAATTAGTTTATACTGTTAGAATTTTTTTTATCAACATAGGATAAATGTCTCACACACATACGCATGCACACACATGCTAAAAACTAAAATATATACTACTGTTCAAACAGAGACAGGAATGTACAGTTCTAATTGGGATATAACTTACAGTACTGTATTGCCCGTAGTGTGTGAATGTGATGGATTTTCACCTCGTCCAGTATGTAACCCACCTCATGACCTAAGCCTCCTGGGATAAGCTCCAGGTTTCCCACGACCCTTGAATCAGGATAAAGTGGTGTAGATGATGAGTGGGTGAGTGAGAGTAAAATAATGCACGCAATAGTAAAGTACTGTAGTTGTCTGAGTGTCCACAGGTGCTATTAATTGCCGATATCAAACCTTCCCTTTATCTCTAAGATTCTGGAAAAGATTGTAGCAGGGCAGCTATGCTCATGTCAACATAGAAATAGCATACACAAACTGTATCGGTCAGGATTTAGGCCTCATCACAGCACAGAGACAGCACTTGTTAAAGTAGTAAATTACCTTCTATTGGCCTCTGATCAGGGCTGCGTCATTATACTTGTGTTACTCAACCTCAGTGCAGCTTTTGACACCCTTGATCATAGTGTTCTTCTTCACAGATTAGAAAATGTGGTAAGAATTAAGAGAACAGCCCCTCCAATTCTATCTGATTGATCGTTATTAGTATGAAGATTTAATAGGTGATTATTCTGCATTTTCTTTAGTGGAGTTTGGTCCACAGGGTTCGGTTTTAGGCCCACTGCTTTGTTCCCTTTACATGCTTCCTTTGGGCAACATAATCCATAAGCATGGTATTAGTTTTCATTGTTATGCTGACGACACACAGTTATACGTCTCAGCAAAACCAGATTAGAAAATCCAGCTTGCTAAAGATGAGCAATGTGTAAAGGATATAAGAGACTGGATGCTAATTAACTTCCTTCTGCTTAATCCTGATAAGACAGTAGTTCTAGTCATAGGACCGCATGCAGCTAGAAGCAAGATTTTAGATCACACTGTAACTTTAGATGGCCTTTCTGTTCTATCTAGTGCAACAGACCTCGGTGTGATTATAGATTATAGTCTTTCATTTGAAGCTCATGTACTGTAGATAATATCAGCAGGATAACATTCTTTGAAATATTGCCAATTTAAGGAATATATTGTCACTAAATGATGCAGAAAAACTAGTTCATGCTTTTCTCACCTCTAGGTTGGACTATTGTAATGCTTTACTGTCTGGTTGTTCAACTAGGTGCATAAACAAGCTTCAGTTAGTCCAGAATGCAGCAGCGAGAGTCCTCTCTAGTACCAGAAGATACAAGCACATCACCCCTATCTTATCTACACTGCATTGGCTCCCTGTGAAATTTTGCATTGATTTTAAAATACTACTTTTGACATATAAAGACTTAAATGGTCTCACGTCGCAGTATCTGAGTGAACTGCTAGTGTATTGTAGTCACACCTACTTCGATCAAAGGATGCAGGCTGCTTGTCAATACCGCGTATTATGAAAACTACAGCAGGGGGCAGAGCTTTTTCTTACAAAGCCCCAAAGTTATGGAATATCCTTCCAAATAGTGTTCGGGTCTCAGACACAGTCTCAGTCTTTAAGTCTAGGCTAAAAACCTATTTATTTAGCCAAGCAAATAGATTTGCCTTAGGTAAAGGAGCAGATCTGGGGGACTCATGGACGTAGAGTATTATGGTGAACGTCTCGGGTTACTTAGCTGTAACCCTGTTCCCTGATAAAGCGGGAACGAGATGCTGCGTGAAAACGCTATGGGAACATCTCTTTGTTTCCGGTTGTGAAGCCTGTGTATGTCAAAACCGCCGAATACCTCGGCTTATAACCTCTGCCAGGCATGACGTCTCCGAATAAGGTGCACCTGCAGGTTATAAATAGGAGTGAACCGAAAATATCCTCAGATCAATTTTGTCTGGACGTCCAGGCACGCCAGCAGTGCGGCATTGAAACGAGGCATCTCGTTCCCACTTTATCAGGGAACAGGGTTACAGCTAACTAACCCGAGACGTTCCCTTTCAAAAGCTACACTCGATGCTGCGTGAAAACGCTATGGGAACGAGAATACCAACGCCGCCACACTGCAAGTGTCTGGACCCCTAGGTTGTGTAGCGTGTGCGCACAATAGCCAAGGAGGTCTCAGACCTAGCTCTGGGATGCTGACTCAAGGATCCACGAGTCCGGAGTAGCATTGACATCCAGACTATAAAATCTAACAAACGTGTGTGGAGAGGACCAGCCTGCTGCATCACACACCTGCTGCAGGGGGATGCCTCTTGCCAGAGCAATTGATGAGGCAATCCCCCTGGTTGAATGAGCCCTGATTATCAGAGGCAAAGTGTAACCACGCGCCTCATAGGCTAGGGCAATAGCATCTCTCACCCAGTGTGACAGAGTCTGTCTAGTGGGGCCGCCCCCATAACCCCCAACGGTTGCGACCCCCATGGCAAATAAAGAGCTGCTCTGACTTACACCACTGGCTAGTGTGGTGGATGTAAATCCGAAGAGCACATACTGGACACAGTAAGTGAAGTCTTTCCTGCTCCGGAGCTGTGAAAGGCGGAGGACAGAAGGCTTCGAGAACAACTGGGTGCATGGTCGAGAATGGAACCTTGGAAAAATAGTTCGGGTGAGGATGCAGAATATCTTTGACTATCCCCAGGGGCAAAGTCTAGGCAGAATGGGGAGACTGACAGAGCCTGCAGATCCCCAATCCTCTTCAAAGAAGTAATAGCCATAAGAAAACCATTTTAAGAGACAGAAGCCTGACAGGCGCTGACTCTAGTGGTTCAAAAGGGGTGTCAGCCAGGCTTTCGAGTACGATAGCTAAGTCCCATGAAGGGGAAGCTCTAGTGGGCGGCCTCAACCATTTAGCTCCACGAATAAAACGGGCAACTAAATGGTGCTTTTCCACAGAAACCCCATCGGTCAGAGCATGCCGAAATAGCGGCTATGTATGTTCTGAGAGTACTAGGGCATAAGCCAGAGGACAACTTTTCTTGCAGAAACTCCAGCACTGAAACAATCTGGCAGTGGACTGGGTCTACATGTCTTACCATGCACCAACTTTCAAATACACACCATTTAAGGGCATAAGTTCTTCTAGTGAAGGGAGCCCTGGCACTTAAAATGGTTTCAATTACGCTGGCTGGAAGACCAGCATGTCTTAGTTGGTCCCCTTCAGGGGCCAAACGTGAAGGTCCCAGAGCTCGGGCCGGGGATGAAATATTGTCCCCTGCGCCTGAGACAGAAGATCCCTCGTCACTGGAAACACCCAGGGTGAGCCGTCGAGGAGATGTATTAGATCTGAGAACCACACTCTGGTCGGCCGCTGGCGCGCTATCGATTAGAGGCGCAAACCCTGTTGAAGGACCTTCGCCAGGACTCCTAGAGCAGGAATATCAGAGGAAACGCATAAAGGCGTAACCTGGGCCACGTGTGGGCCATGGCGTCCAGACCCAGGGGAGCTGGAGGAGTCAGAGTAGTAAAGGGGACATTGTGCTGCCTCTTGCGACGCAAAGAGGTCCACCTCTGCTATATAAAATCTTTTGTGAGGAAGCACGTGAGGAAGTCTCTTTGTCTGCTCACAAGAAGCGCCGGAGCACGCTTGAGAAGCGGACGCTAAAAACTTCCTGATCCGGGCAGAGCGCGAGAGAAAGGGGGAAATACCGTCTCATACGCACGCGAGCCCCAGGAATGCGCCGCGGTTCGCGGTTTCTCTTTAAAGAAAGCGAGCCGCGTGCGAAGTGCCTTAATAGGGAGATCACAAAATGCTTGCACTTTCCTTGAAACCCAAGCACTCAAGAAAAAGTCGTGGAGATTGCCCTCCAAAAGAGATCACACGGAGGCACGCATCTCTCAACCAACTCTTGCCATTATCGGTAAGTAAAGTTTTTTTCTTTCCTACCGTGATTCTGTTGCACACACACACACACGCAAACACAAATCAGTCCTGAAGACAAAAAGATCTGAGGATGTTTTCGGTTCACTCCTATTTATAACCGGTGCACCTTATTCGGTGACGTCATGCCTGGCAGAGGTTATAAGCCGAGGTATTCGGCGGTTTTGACATACACAGGCTTCACAACCGGAAACAAAGAGATGTTCCCATAGCGTTTTCACGCAGCATCGAGTGTAGCTTTTGAAAGGGAACTGGTATGTTTAGATGCTGTCTTCCCCACTCTCATTGATCACTCAGCTTTGTTGACGGTCAGGTGATTGGTTGCTTTACATCTCAGGGAGCCCTCATGTCTGTGTTTCTTTCTGGCTCTCCCTTTTAGTCATGCTGTTATAGTTAGTCCTGCCGGAGTCCCTGCTTGTATACATTTACATACAGTACTTATAAATTATGTGACTGTGACCATACCTAACTAACTAACTAACTAACTAACTATCCCCTCTCCTCTTCTGCTCTCCCCTCTCCTGTTCTCCCCCCCCCCCCTCTCTGTCGAGCTACACATGTCGTTCCTGAGCTGCCAGTGATCTAGACTCCCTCTGCCCTCTGGACCTGTCTGACTCATCCTGGTGCCCCGCTTCTCCCCCGGTTGGAAATCTCGTCACATTGATGCCCAGTGTGTCTCTTTGGGATGTGTTTGTGGATAGTTTCACTATACCATGAAGACAGTTCTGGCCTCAACTGATGTTGACAGCTGTTTCTCTGAGGACTTGACTTGGCTGCAGTCGCTCGATAGTTCAGGACTGGAATTTCCTACAAGTCTACCTGAGCCTCCAATAACTACCTGGACTCCATATTAACATTAATTAACATCAACTGAACTGCCTGCCACCTAACACACATATGAATGCAGATCAATGTCAGCTTTCTGTTTTACCCAGATGAGGATGGGTTCTCTGTTGAGTCCGGTTCCTCTCAAGGTTTCCTCCTATTGCCTTCTCAGGGAGTTTTTCCTTGCCACTGTCGCCTTCGGCTTGCTCATCATGGACCCCTTTTGATTATATACATTTACAGTCCATACAAACTTAAATAATTCTTTTTATTGTGTAAAACTGCTTTGCGACAATGACAATTCTTAAAAGTGCTATACAAATATAATTAAATTGAATAGAATTGAATAGAATAGAATTATTTTAATATGTTAAAATTTTATTTATGTTCAACTGCTTATTCAGCCTTTTTTTGATACAAGACAGTTGAAAGTCCCTTGTAGACAGCACATATTTTTCTTTACTTGAGTGCAATAAATGATTATGGTGAAAAAAAAAAGAACAATCATTACCGTATTTTCCCTTGGGGGAAAAAAAAAATCGAGATTCACATTTTGGCAAAAATCATTCAGCCCTATCGTACGGCCTTCTTTAAAATGTTTGCACCATTCAAATGTTTTACTGCAGATACAAATCTCCTCGCTGTACTGTTTGTCAATTATTTTTAAACCTTTATTCATCGTAAAAATCTCATCCCATGTCCCAGTTTTACTTGAACGCTCATTATATTTTGCAAATTCGGTAATGTCTGATTTAAACACATGCCCCATAGACAGATGTCCTCATTTTACTGATTTTTCTGCCTCCTGATTTTACAGAGGGATTGGACTGCTGTGCTACACATGGACTTCCTGCTAAACGGAACATTAAAATGTCATGGAGCAGGCAATTTTAACCCTGAATAGAGTACATGCAGCTGTTAGTCGGAATTATCAGGGCAGTGGTTATGAAATTGACTCAAAGATATTCAGTGATAACCTAATAATAATGCCACTTGAACACGTAACGGCAGAATGAACTGCATATGTCTTAAGGAATTGCTTGCACAGTGAATAACAAAATATGGTTTTGGCAATGATAATAGGACATCCAAGAATGTTTTCTTTATACAAGATGTTGAGTAGTAAAATGGACCAAGGAAAATATTAATCATATACTAAGGGACACCCGTGGACACTTCTGATTACCCAGTACTTACTCGGCCAGCCTACCCATGAGTTTATTCTTGTATTAATTCATGTGGATTTACACAATAAACACTTCCAGATGGTGTCGGTGTCCTTGTATGCAACACTGAAAACCTGTGTGTTCACTTCAAAGCTTGTGTATTGTGCCGTTATCCCTTCCAGCAGATGAGATGCATTCAGAATTCTTGACCGAGCACTTTCTTCACAGAGACCCCACACACATGCTGATACACAAGGGGATGGTGTGTTTAAAAGCAGTGTTGTTGCCAAGTGCTGCATTTGAGAGCTGATGAAAAAAAAAAATGAAAAAAGAAACAGCAAAGGTTGAGACAAATGCAGAAAGTCTCACAGCTTTGTTGCTTTTGATCGTGCTGTAAATGGCAAAGGCTTGAGTTTCATAAACCTTTTAGATTATCAGAGATCACTGTGTACCTGTGCAGAGTGTAAATACTCTCACTACTACATAGAGAGTGTGATAAAAATCAATATTATATACGGAGTACCTGACCAGCTTTTATTGTGTAACTCCATATATTGTGTGTATTGCATGATTAGTGTTTATTGTGTAACTCCACATATTGTATATAGTGCATGATTAGTGTTTATTGTGTAATTTCACATATTGTCTTTGACATACGAAAATTCGGGTTTTATGGATTTATGTTCAATCCCGGGAGTTACAGTAGATTGCATGTCCGGCATCAATTGTCATGTGCCTGCAGTGTGCATACTTAGGATGTCTGGAAGTAAGTGTTAAAGCAGTGATGACGGCTCTACGGTTGAAGCATTGGGCTACAGATCGAAAGGGCCCGGGTTCAAACCTCAGCCCCACCAACTTGTCACTGTTGGGCTCTTGAGCACGGCCTTTAACCCTCAATTGCTCAGATGTAAAACAATTGGATAAAATGTAAGTCGCTCTAGATAAAGGTGTCTGCTAAATGCTCAAATGTAAAGGCAAACTCGTTTGTATATAGGGGACTTAATGTTCATTGTGTATCTATACATATTAAGTGTATTACTGTATGACTCGAGTTTATTGTGTAACTCCACGTACGAAGCTAGTTTAAATTGTGTATATAGTCCATATACCTAGTGTAAGAACAAGCCAGTTTAAACTGGATTACTACGGCATGTACTCTCCACATGCTAATTCATTTAGACGAAACAATAATAACATGGCACAACACTTCTGTGGATTAATGAAGTGATAATGCCATCACAGTTACTTGTGGTACAAATAAGCTCATCAATAAATACACAATCAGCTCCTCAACACTAATTACGGCAAATACAATGCTAACCGCTAATGGGATTCATATTTGGGATTGAAGAAGGGAGCAAAGTCATTAGGGGTTTGATTAGATGGTGAGGATTAACATTTATGACACGGCCACACGTTTAGAAGAGTTTTGCAGACTGCAGTGTGTTGTTCTGCACATTTGTAGAGACAGTTTCTCATGCTGTTTGCTTTGTGTTGTCCGATATTCTATGGCGCCTTTAATCAGGTAGGCACACATGCTGTGACCCAGGGAAATAAAAGCGAAATCAGTATTTCTTCCTGTCAACAATGTCCGGATTTCGCGAAGGAACTTGCAACATTTCAATTACTCTCAGTGTGTTGCAGGTTTTTATATATGCAGTAGTGCAGTACCCTCAATGTAAAATTAAAATAAGTACTGGGAAAAAGCATTCAGTCTGTAACAGCAGTATAGCGATATAAAGGCTTAAATTGTAGGTGGGATGGAGACTCTTTACCAGAATACTGCAGGCTTTAATCTTCCTCTGGACACAGCCTCTGTTCTCTAGAGCGAGGCAGAACTCTTGACTTGCTTTAAGGACACTGCAAAACCGCACCCCTCCCTTTTCCCTCACAAAAGCACGGCTGCTTCGAATACAAAATGGGGCTCCTCATAGTGTTCCTTCTAGCGAATGAGAATGAAACAAACGCAATGAGAAAATGAGGGTGGCTGTCCGTGAGTGGCAGAACACTTCGGGTTTCACAAAATATATGCACGCTATATAATCTGCTTTTATCCTGCCTTCATACTGTACTTCCATTGTACTAGTCTTCGGACGTACGGACGTTTCTCTGAGCTCAATATATCGTTTTAAGCTCTGAAGTAAAACTTCACAAGAAATATTTAAATTTTTCATTACAGTAAGTATGGATGGCGTAAAAAAAAATGGTAGCTTAGCAACTGCTCCTAGGCTTTATAATCAGAGGATTGTGTAGGCTGTTCATTCAGAGATGCTCAAAGCCTACATACACACAATATTTCAATTTATTTACTCATTTCTGATTATATAATACCACCTGATTTTTGCATTTCATCCTTTTTTATGCATACAATTATCCTCTTGAACCTTAACCTTAACTGCTAACTGCTGCACCGCTTCCAATGAATCCTTAACTCAGCTAAGCATTGAAACACTTCCATGTTAGGGACTATTAGTAAATGATCACATACGCTTAACAACCAGAACTGCCTTTCAGTTATAACTCAGACTAAACCAGTGAAATTGTTATTTAGAATCAACACTTTCATAACACTCTCTAAGGAAGAAGAAAAAAAGTACCACATTGTACCTTTCAGGTAACAAACTCTTGTTCCTGACATGGTTCCCCCAAGGGCACATCTTTTGTACCTGTAATGTATCAAATAATTCCATGTACATGATTGTGTATAGTATACAGTACAATAAATTGAATATTGAGTGGTCTTTAAATACTGTAGTCATCTGTAGAGTAAGGTGATTATCTGACAATGTATAGAAATGATTAAAGCAAAATTTAAACAGCAGATCTTCTTGAAAGGAGGTTGTTGTAAAATAAATCTGTTTGACACATACTGTAGAAGTGAGACTGAAATATAACACTTGTCACCCTTTGCCAAATGGAAGTCTCTAATGTCAAGGTACAGTAGGTCTTCCCCTTTTAATTAATTTTTCATTTTCACAACATCTGTGCCTATTTCTCTGTAGGCTAATGCACCCGCATGCCTCATCATCTCTCAAGATTAAAGGTAGCAGTTAAACAATAAAAACGAGTGCTTTATGTTTTATGGCGTGTGCAATATGTGTGTTAGTAATAGCGATCTGTTGCCTTGTGTACTGTGATGAACTACTCAGGCTCGGAGAAGAAGCTGCAGATGGAGCAAGCATGGCTGGAGCATGTGCTACCTTCATGAGCACACAGCTTCAAACTCAAGACATTCTGTCAGCCAAAGCCATTTCCATCAGTGCAGTAAGAGTGACTGCCTCTGACAACTGAGCATCTCTACCTGCCAAACGTCTGCGTGTGTGGAGAATCAACGAAATGGATGGAGATAAAAGAAAAGGAACAAAGATGAGAAATATATAGAAAGAAAATAGGAGGAAACGAGAGAGGGAAGATGAGAAAGTAAGTGGGACATGGAGAAAAATACAGAGGGAGAGATAAAAAATGAAAAGGGAGAGAAGGTGAACAGTAAATGAGACAGACAGTGAGAAAGATAAGAAGGAGAGACAGGGAAAGATGGGGAAGGAGAGAGAGATGGGGAAATGACAGACAGAAAGATAAATAAGGAAGGTGGGGCAGAGAGGCGAAATTGAAAAATGAAAGGAATGAGGAAAAGAGGGTGGAAAGGATAACGAATACAGGGGAGCGAAGCGATAAAGAGAGCAAGACAGGAGAGGAGATAGGGAAGGCTGAAAAAGATGGAGACAAGAAGAATGAGAGATGGAAAGATAAGAAAGAGAGAGGGAAGAGAGCCAGAAATGGAGAAAGACAGTAAGATGAGAAAGAGAGACAGGACGAAAGAGTGTGTGAAAGATGAGATGAGATAAGAGAGGGAGGAACTGAGAGATGGAATGATGAGGCGGAGGGGGGGGGGGGGTGGGTGAGGAAGAATGAAAAGACCAACGCTGCACTTGTTTAAACAATGGATTAACTAATGTCTGTGAATATTTTCATGGCGCAAATGAAAAGTAACTCAGCGCGCAGAAACTGTGAAAGATGTGCGGCGGGCTTTGCGCTGAGACTGACATGTTTGCGTGAGAGCAGCGGCAGCGACTGCGCTCGGAGCCGTGACGTCAGCAGCGCTCTTAATGATGCAAGGCAGAAGGGCGCGCGGCTGCTGACACCCCGCTCACTCAGCGCTCCGCCAGCGCCCGCGCACCCAGCACGCACCGCGCCACGCGCAGGTAAGTCCCTCTCATATTTCATACAGGACACTTTTTAAATATTTTATTCATTTTTAAAAAAGTGGAAGCTCTGGCTACATCTTAAACCGTATCCTGCTGTGTTTGAGTGTTTAAAATGGGCGAGAAGCTGTCACAAATTTAACTAGAGATTTCACCTAGAGTGAAGTAACCAACAGGAAAATGCGGTTTGCATCGTAGCCATGTCTTATTGATTAACAGAGTTCCGGATTGCTTCCCGAACCCTAAACTCATGTGCGCTCCTGAACAGTGTGTCCTCTGCCGTACGCATAGGAACAAACTCAGAAGTGATTCTGTGTGCAAATTGTTAGATATTTGATGACTACGAGTTGCTGTTCTGGAATGCATTCATTTATAGTGTTTAAATAGTAGCCATGCCATGCACGCTTGTGCGCAATGGAACGGCACGGCGGTACCAATAGTCTCCTATACGTGCGTTAAAGCACTCATTCCAAAAGTATTTCTTCTGCTTGATTCTGCTCACATCAACATGTAATGCCTTGTCTGACTTAATAGACGGTCAAATAACAGTCAAGTGCGTGTGTGCTTCTTGCCAGAGCAAGATGAAAAGCAGAAGGTAAAGCTCGCTGGCTCAGAGCTCTCGCGCAGGGCGCCGACTGGGAACGCGGGACGAGCGATGTATGTTCATCTGTGTGACTGGCACGTCTCCTCTCTGTCTATCGAAAGCACGCGATTCCAATTACACTAATGGCGCTGTCCACGTAGCCTGTAATGTTCTTAGGAGACTCTTAGCAGAGATGCAGAGAAACGGAGGAAACTGGAACTTTAGGACCGTGTAGAACACGAGAAAGCAAATCATCGGCAGGAAAAGAAAAAAGGTGAATAAAACATAACAGGAGGCTAGAACGAGCCATGGGCCATCCTGCTCCTTGGGCTATCCTGCTCCTTTTGATTTATCTGGACCCGTTGAGTGTGCTGTGCACGTCGACAGCGAAGCGCACGAAAGTGGCACCGCGGCGGAACGCCAAGCCCAAGGAGCTGAACGGCACCGCGAACTCCCCCGCGCCCGCTGCCCCGCCTGCGCCCGCGCCCGTCCCCGCTGCGGGTCAGAACCACGACACGTGCCTGGGCTACTACGACGTGAGCGGGCAGTTCGACCGCGAGTTCGAGTGTAACAATACGGACCACCGCTACTGCTGCGGCTCCTGCTACCTGCGCTTCTGCTGTCAGTTCCGGGGCAACCGGCTGGACCAGCGCACGTGTAAGAACTACAACAAGCCCGACTGGGTGAAAACCGCGGCACCGTCACCTGCCCCGACCAGCGAGCCGTACGACCCGAGCGCCGACCAGACCAACACAGCGGTGTACATCACGTGCGGCGTCATAGCCTTCGTCATCGCGCTCGGAGTGTCGGCTAAGGTCGCCTACGACAAGGCCACGAGGCCGCCTCAGGAAATGAACATACACAGGTGAGTGTCAGGACTGAGGACACGCCCCAAAACTGCACATGACTTTACTTTGTAGTATGGACATAATTGTAATAGTACTCCGTTTACACTGAGTGGTGTGTTATATTCGCATCATCTTTAGTGCAGGAATATTGAATGGAAAATAAATTAGCTCATGAAGTCTGTTAACATGTTTAAAGGTAGAAGCAACATGTATTCTGGCGTATGGCACTAAATATTACATTAAATTGTCAAAAATTGTACTTGTGTACACAAGTCACCAGAAGTGTCAAAGACGTTTCCAATAAAGTGTGGTCTTTGGGTTTAAACACTGTTATTTACTTAAGGAAATATATAGAATATAAAAAAAAATACAATATACAATATCTAAAAAAAAAAAAAAAGCCAGATGCCTTTATGCCTATCTAGATAACTTCTGAAAGTTGTACAGAAGTATACAAATCTATATGAAACTCTACATAAACTTATAGTCACTGTTCAGCAGAATTTATATACCCTCTCCAATTTAGTATGTGATGACAAATGATTGAAGTCTCTAAAGCCTGTGAACAGGGTTTTGAACACAAAGTTTTATCATCACTAAGCACTTGACCAAAGCAAGTATTTCTCCTGAAAACTCCTGGTTTTGGAGATAGGAGCTTTCTGAGTAAATAGCAACCCGTGCAGTCTTCCTTTTCTGTAGATGTGCCTCTTTTTCGCATCGCTGCCTGCATGCAATATTAGATGTGGTATGAGCTGGTCGTGACCAGATTCCCAAGTGGGGCTGAATATTCGTCCTTATGTGGTCATCAGTTCTAGCCAAACACCCCATGCGTACGGTCAAGAGAGAGACTTTACAGCTCATTGACTGTACTTCAATTTTAGTTTTCATTTCAAGTGTTCAATAAAAGCTGATTTTATAACAACACCCCCCCTGACTGGGCACATCATAAAGCATTGCAATTCATTTATGAAGGAGAAGATGATCTCTACCTCTCTCATTATTCTTCCCAGGACATGGACAATTTCATGTCTTAGTAATAAGCAAATGAGGGCAAAAAGCTGATGGGGTATTTTATTCTCAGGATTATATATTCCCACTGTCATGTAACCATGACTGTGTGACACAGCGGCAGGGTTAGAGGCAAGGCAAGGTGCTAGTGATGAAAATGTGTCCACCAGTGAACTCAATAAATCCAGCATGGTAGATAAATGGATATGCCACATATATTATTGAATATTTCTCAACTTTTCATTTTGCTCCTCAGCATTGATCAATATTGCTGGGTTTTATAGGTTTAAAGATTCACTAGGGTGGCCTGTTAGTCTCTGAGTCCTAAATGCATTTTAACAAATGTTTTTAATGCCAATGCCACATTTTACACATTACTGCATAGCATTATATTGCAACATATTGCATCATATCATGTCAGTGAAACATTACCATATCTGTCTCATATTATATATTTATTTTTATATATCTGATTTCAATGATAACATGTGTATGCAAAAAAAAAAGAAAGTATAAAACCAGTGATTAAAAAATCAGGCAGTAGGGGTGAAGGAGGTTCTTACTGTATAGTTGTGGTTGTTGTAAACTGTGGCTTTTGTGTAAATATTCAAATCTTCAGAGCAAACAAATAAACACGCAGAATATGAATGTAATTGGAAAGTGTGGAGTTGACATTTCCATTATGCTAATGGAGCGGAGGGAGCAAATGGCAAAAAGATTGGGTTTCTCTGTATTAAAAAAAAGGAAGAAAAAAAAGTCATACCGCAGTATCCATAATCTGGAATTATTCTGAATTTCAAACACTACCCATAGATGTACAGTATGCTACAACATTATTTTAAATGATAAAGTGATAAAAACCTATGCAGGCACATCACATTCACTTGTACTTGCATGTCATTATTTTGCTGCTCTGTTGCACTGTGTTAAACTGCATGAGCAGAGGAGTTGTAAATCATTCCTGTTTACCATGTCTCTATGTGATCGCTTCCTGCAGAGCCCTAGCAGATATTTTGAGGCAGCAAGGACCCATTCCCATATCCCAATATGACTGTGAAAACTTTGCAGCAATGAACAGCTCATCCAAAGACGACACTCCACAGCGGACAGGCTCCAAAAACCACTACACTCCTGTTCACACATCCAAATCCAATCATGGTGAGATCCCAGACAACACTCTTGATTCCTAATACTATTGCATTTCATTTTCTGCTTTCAAACGAAATGGGAAAATCTTTATATAAAGTCATTTTCTAGCATGATGAGCTCATGAGAGTATAGTAATAAAAAATAAAGTGTATCAAAAAGCCAAACTAAGATACCAAGCTGTGTTCGATGCTGCTCCGTATTTATTTAAACTGATACAAGTTCAGTCTCGGCTTGTCTGTCTCACTCAAAGCCATGCTGTGTTAGACTGCTGTGTTAACCATATATCAGAGAGCTCTTTGATGGATGTTTATGGGTTTCGGTGTTGTCGAGGTGCCAGACATGTGTCACTCAAACAGTGGATTATTAATGCTGAAGCCAGAACACTTAAAAATGGGCTAACGTGCTTGTGCTTCATTTCTGCACTGCAGATTGTTAACCCTCGTTCATCAGCTGACTTTCCCATGCCAAATTCAGGCACATGCATAAATAGTTGTGCAATTATGAGCTGGTTAGCATTTTGGTATCGATTCAAACTGAATGCTGTCACTGGTTCAACATTTTTTTTTTTTCACAGAATGTGGAGATTTTGGAAGGGTAATTTACTCATTTTGAATCAGAGTGTGTTCTTGGTATTCTATCTAATTAATTATTATATCTATAGTATGAATTTCATAATGGCCTTATTAATGAATAAGAAAGTACTATTACGTGTGTTGTAAGATGGGTGTTCAGGTCAAACTGGGACTTTTCTCATGAATCAATGTGTAAAACCGATTGATTGATATTTACAGAAGACTGTTAGGAACAGTTTTTGGTGATGAGACTCCCAACTGCAGTAAAATATTTGAATGATGCAAATGTTTAAAAGAAAGCTGTATGTCAATTAATGATGATCCCAACATTATGCATGATTCTTGCATGAAAATCGATAGGTACCTTAACTTAAGGGAGAAAAAAATTCAGATCTGTCGGTTGGAATTGTACACACAATCATTCACAAGCACCACTTGCACATTACAGGAACTCGGATGGGGAGTTCCTGTAACTCGCCACATCCCCATATACTGTAATCCTGACCTCACCCTAAGTGATTTACACATGTTTGTGCTGGTAAAGGAGTTTCGGGGAGACCAGTGTTTCAAACCTGATGCAGGCAGACCGATCCTGACTTCGCACACTGAGAAAAATGTCTACCATGACAGTATAATGCATAGTAATGAAACGCTGGGATAAGTGCATAGCGATAAAGGGAGTTTTACTCACGTTCTGTTATGCAGCGCAATTAAGAGTCCCGGATTGCCTTGAACACCCCTAGTCTATTGCCAGATATATTTCATCAAGGATTTTAGGAAGCTTCTCCATTCTAGTTAAACAAATCCACGTTTTCCATTTTAATCACCTAAAGATGATGAAGTCTTGGGTGGAGACTAAGAAATCTCGACAATCTCACATTACACACATCATCGACACAGCTCAGTCACAACTGTTTGCTTCCTTCGATCTCCAGACTGTGGTGCGAAGGACTGCATGTGCTGTGTGTTATGTTGAGCTTGGTTGTCCCTGTTGACCTTGTATTGTCATCATAGCACTAGAGGTCACTTATTGCTGAGACTCACTACGAGAGAGTGCTTGCACTAGAGCCTTTGACCGACATTAGATTTACTGAAAGGCTGCAGGGCACTGTGGGAAATTAATACATAAATTGGAGTCTTGCTCACATATGTGATCGAGCAAGTACAATGACAGTGTCAGTACAAACATAACATGCATAATGACCTGCCCTGGTCCAGTATGGGTATAAACTACCCTGCATTTTCTGAGAGTGCATACTGAATCACCTTATAGATTTATTGGAATTTTGGCAGGATTTTATGTGTCCTTTTAGAATTGTGATTGAAAGCTTGTCCTTGCTACAGGGATAACTGGATTAATTAATATATAATTATTACACTAATTGATAGGTAAAAAGAAAAAATAGACAATTTTTAAATAGACAATGAAGCCTTAATATTATAACCTCTTAAAACTACCGAAAACAATTAATTTTATTGCCGTAGGTCAGTATATCAGTGCAATGGTCCCTCCATGTACACGTGTCTGCTCTTCTAGAATGCATCAAGAGATGCATGGAATTCACATTACTTGTTAAACAATGATTCAACATGTGGGTTGCCAATTATTTCATATGTGGGTTGGATATTTTATAATTATATGTGTTAGCTCTCCCTTTCTCTCTCAATCTCTTCCTTACTCTCCCTCTGTCTCCCCTTTTCTCATGGCATCTATATGTGTTCCCCAGCAATTAAAATGAAAATTGTGCTGCCATGATCTCTTATATATGTACTGCAGTAATAAGTGAGATTTTTCCCCCATGGGGTTTGACAACTCTCACATGCATCCGGAGACGAGGACGTTAACACCTGCTGCATCAGTCCGCTTTTGCTCCAGGACACACCTGAGGCAAAGCGTTGCATCAAACGCACTCTTGCACTGACAGCACCTAGAAGGTGTTGTCATTTAAAAGTTCGTGTGACGTGACTGAAGGCTAAAGTTGATTTTTAAAGTTGACTAGGAGATTAATAGAACAGTTGGTTATATTTAGCCAAAAAAGCTGCATAGTGGCTCTTTATAATGAAGGCTTAGCTGGATCACTCAGTAGCTCCTGTCAGCTACCGCGGTGATGCTCTAAAGACATAGTGCCCGGTTCATTTGGTGGCTTTGTTCAATTTGAACCACCCTGTCACACAGTCAATTATTTGATTCCTATGATGTGTCAGACCTCGCCTGGTCGAGCACAAGGCAGTTTTACTGAATTTGTTTTTCCGGGCTTGTGCGACGGTCACTGGTGATCAAAACTGCGTTTGAAAGCTGGAACAGTGAAGTTACTGAATAGAGCTTGTGTAAACAACCTATTACAAGACCAGTCCATATTTCATTTGACGGTTCTGCCTTGCTCCATTTCACGCATCCCTTTTAACTCTGAACAACACTAATATGATTTTTCTTCTTCTTTTTTTTAAAATATATAATTCAGAATAGACCATGGAATTAATAATAGTCCAATATCTCTTGTGGCCTCAGTCTCATGGTATAATTGAATATTTTCATGGAAGCTGAAGCCTCCTATTCTTATTTCACCAGCCACTGTGTCATGTAATTGCCTTCGGATTATAAATCTGATGGGTTTAAGCTTCCAAATGGCATCCAAGGTTATCAGCAGGATATCAGATAGAGTATAATACTTAGTACTGCACTGGCAATTACAATGTCAAGAGCAGAAATACCACTCCAGGATGCATGCAGGATTCCGATAGTCACCCCACTTGCACAAACAAGGTGACTTCATGTCTGAAATATGGAAAGTCATAAATCTGGGTGCCGAGGGAATTATGCTGTTTATGGCATTCAGCTTCTGTTTAGCGTTAACTGAAAGTGCATATGCTGCGCGGACATCACTCATGGTGGACTCACTCATTTCAGGTGGACACTATTCGAAGGAGAGCAGCCGCGGCGGAGGAGGACACGACCTCCATAACTTCATCTCGTCTGGCTTCGTGACTCTGGGGAGAGGCCATGCGAAAGGTAATACCATGCGTTCTTGTGCAAAATAGGCAAACATATCAGACTGAAATATATTTTGAGGGCTGTTTGGGCTTTTTAATGCTTACTGGAGTGTAATGCACTCAGGTTTGTTAACAGGAAAGTGCTATTAGCCTGATAAAGCCTAACTCTTATAATCAGCATAACTGAATGCTGCCTGCAGATCAAGTGCTTTTACCTTAGCTCTATGCAAATGTTTATGACAAACACTTAACTGGATCCTTAAAAAAAATGAACATAATTATATTACCTTCTGGTTACAAAGCAGGTAAGATAACACATGCTAATTTCATTTCATTATCTAAATCCAATCTCGAAGATTTAGCACCAGTGAGCAATTACCGGGTACTGTGGTTTAGAGCCTGAAGCTATGATGTGATATTCATGATTTTCTGTGATTTTTGGTATATACATGCTGAGGCTGTCTCATTAGCAGATGACCCTAGTGTCTGCTCAAATCTCCCGACATACGGCTTGCTCAATTCCAGATCACACACATGGAGATTAACATGCTTTTAGACCTTCAGCATGCTTATAGTGTATATAGGTTTCTCTTCTGGAAGGTGAATCATTGGTAAACAGACCCATGCCTCAGACATGTCAGTCATGTATATTTGTTGCCGGGGAGATTCACTTCCCGGCATCACCAGTTGGTCCTTTCTTTGCCGTAAAGCATCATAGCGAGGCTGGGCGTCTCTGAGCAGCGTCCATCGCCTATATAAATCAAGAGCTACCCTAGAAAATAAAGCAGCACAGATCATGCGTCCATGTGAGCTGGAGGAGAAAGGAAGGCGTGAGCTGCATCACAGCCAGTCTCCATTAGGTACCATTTATCTGCCTGCATTTTTTCTGCTACTACAAAGCAATGATCTGAAATCCATTTCTTTTTGTTTGCTGTGACTCATTCCCCCACCACTCCACCCGGGTGGTTTGTTTTTGCTTTTTTTCCCCCGTGTATGTAAGTGCCCTTTTTGCAGCGGCCTATTCACCTGTGTGCCGCCAAGACAGAAATGTTAGTTATTTTTAGAGATGCTTGATGATGTACGAACAGGGAAGTATTGGTGTATTTCCAGAATGTGCGTTTTTAAGACATGAATACAATCACCGCTCTCATATTAAAGCAGTGCTACTGGCTGTGCAGCTTTCAAAATGTGTGTGTGTTTTTTTTTTACTTCTTTGTACAAGGTTTTTTTTTTGGTCTATTCTATAAAGGTCAGCTTTGTCTCTGTACATAATGCAAAATCATTTAGATGGAGCTGAACCCCTTGAACACGAGCGAGCATTCATTTCTTTTTCTTTCTTTCTTTCTTTCTTTCTTTCTTTCTTTTTTTTCTGGTATGCTATCTCTCAGAATGTTTGTTTGCCTTGCAATATTAATGTCTGGAGCAAAATTACAGCGGTGGTTGGTACATCAGAATACATCCCCAAAGAGTGTCGAACATAATTAACTGAGTTTGGATTCGACCGCTGTTGTAAATGAAAGTGGACTTTTTGTGCATTGGCATCCACTTTGATGATTAAATCGGACCCGTTGTCCTTCTCGACATCCTCTTCTATCCTTTTCTTTTCCTCTCATTGACAACATTAGACAACATCTTGTCATCCTGCCTCCAGGCCACTTTGCCACGTTGTTGCTTCCATTTTTAAGTAGAAACAAGTCGTGATCAAAAGCAAACTAAACCTATTGATTACAGACTGTGTGCTGGCCTTTACACACTGAAGATCCTTCTGATGCAAGAATCAAGGCAAACAGGAAACTAAGAGATTATTCCTACTTATATTTTTTTAAGTGAAAGGGCAGTGAAGCACGTAAATTAAAGCTTGTACCATGTGCACAAGGGAGTTTTTTGGTGAAGCTCGGTATTAAATAATTAGCAGTTTGTTTTGGTGCCTAATTATAGCTGGAGACTTTGTTGTTTGTTGCTCTCAGGAATAAGCAGGGAATGTCAGAACAAGGGCAAAATGGGCTCCATGATAGCTGCAGACTTCACCTAGGATTGCAAAACGTTCAAGAAGTTTACTTCTGCATCCATGTAACCTAAAGTGCTTTGCTCTTTTTAAGAACGTATCCAATTTCCAAATGCTTGCAATGTAAGAATGTTCTCACCTTTGGATTGAACCATTCTACTAGGAGTTATAAAAGAAGAAATCTTCAAATGAGACTTCTGAAGATTACCGATCTGTTTGAATCTCAGAAGGATTCTCCGGTGTGCCACCAAAAAGCACCCTTTTTGAATCTGACCACAAACACAGTAAGGTACTAATTAATATTCCTTAAACCCAGCATGGAGAAAAGTAATGCTCTTAAGTATAATATTCACCTATTCTTTAGACACACTGCTCTGAAGCATCATCCAGGGGCAGGAGGAAGAAAGACGAAGCGATTGGTTTGTCAGACTCTGACCTTTGCTTTTGCTTTGTGAATATAGAATAGCTCCCTAAAGAAAGCTGTTCATTCTTTTCAAGCTACTCTTATCAACATTCAGTTGCTTATTCAGTCTCACTTTCAATAGACTCCGGCTCCATCCGTCAGCTCACGCAATCAAACGCTGCCATCAGCTCATGCGGCAAGACTGAGACTGCAGCAGGACGTTCTTATGGGATCTCCTTTGTCTTGTGCTGGCCTGAAGAACCGGTCCAGGGGATACAAGGCCTGGAGAATCGCTCGCCATGAACAGTATTTCCCTAAGCTGTGCACACACTGGTAGAATTTAATGAGGAGCAGCCATCTGTTCAGTATGCTTTTAGAGGAAACTTGCTTCAGTGCTTCCTCATTCCACTTTCCGGGAAAGTAGTGAAGCGCTACATTTTAGCCATCCATAAATGTCCACATGCACTTCAGTCTCTGTTGCATTCCTCCACAGTTTGAGCATATCTGCTCGGGTAATGAAAAGAAACTCAGTCGACTCAGATCAGATGGGTTGTAGTGATGGGAAGTTTGGATAATTTTAGTGACTCGGTTCTTTGAATCTCGTTCATCAAAATGAATGAATCTTTTTTCGAGTCATTTCGCTCATTTCGTTCTTTTGATCAGAAATAAAAAATAAGATCTTATAATTTCAATAAGCAGACCCCAATGAGTCTACATACAAAATGTTTGGCTATAGTTTCAGTATTGAAAATATTACAATGCAGCTAACGACATATTAAGATAAACAGAATGAGCAGCTCACCTCTCATATGCTCTGGTCCGAATCGTTCATTCTTATGTCACGTGACTCTCATAAACGCTATGCAGTGCATTACACAGGAAACAGAAACAAAACGGTTCTTCTCATGAGTCTTTTAGTCCGAGTCGTCCATCTTTTTGAATCTATTGCACTGCATAGCGTCTATGGGAGTCACGTGATAAAAGAACGAACGACTTGGGAAAGCTCAAAGGTAACTACTCATTTCTGTTCCCTCTACATAACCTACGTAGGCTTTGTGCGACTTTGTGAAAACTAATCTCTCATTCTTCTGAGTCACCTTGTTTAAAAAGAAAGAATCGTTCACTAATGGGTTGCGTGAGAAAAGCTAAGGATCGAGAATTGCTCTTTGTACAGTATGCCGTAAAAGCGATAAAACAATCTTGTTCTCTTTACAATCTAAGTTATATCTATTGATAACTTGTATAAATAATAGTATACATTTGCACATGTAGCAAATCCAATTAAGAATATGTGGCAAGACTTTGCTGTTCACAGACGCTTTTCATCCAATGTGACTGAAGTTGAGATGTTTCAAAAATACAAAGTTTATTTGTGGATGAAAATGAAAGCTTATACAGCTTATACATAAAAAAAAATTAAGCAGTTTGTTTAGAAATGCTTCACTCCTTGTTTGATATTCACGCAGCATAGTAAAGCGTCGGATCTTTTAACTTTCTTGATTGTTTTTAATAACCGTGGACGGGATTTGATTATATGCATTGCCTTGAAGGACATGAGTGACACTCAGCGTAAGTGGTAGCTTGAGATGTTTAATGAATTTAAGTGATTTATCTACAGTATGATTGCGCAGTCATTAACACATACTGCCTTGTTGCTGAAACAGGACAGAAACCGGGTTGGTGCGTGATTGGACATTATCTTATGGAAAAATGTGGCGCTGTTCAATTTCACAGCCATGATGGTGTGTGACTTATTGGCATCCCTGTGGGATCTGTTACCATTCAATAAGCTTATTTTTATTCAAGAGGAGTAGGTGAGTGGATTACCTGTCCACACTCGAAAAATGGATGACTGTTTGCTATTGGCTGGAATGTTGGTTTGTTTGAGTGGATTTCGTAATTTACTCTTCAGATTGTACAAGTGAAGTGTGCACAGATGATTTACAGCGGATTAATAGTTCTCTCATTCCTTACTCGTTCTTTCTGATTTTATGAAACTGTGAGTGTTTGTATCTTCATAACTCACATATTTCTCCAGACAAATATACCGTGTGTTTTTGTGTGTGTGTGTGTGTGTGTGTGTGTGTGTGTGTGTCTTGGTTGGAGCGGAGATTGGAGCTGGTGATTATGATCTGTGGGCAGGTGACTTGGCTGGGCTGTCAGAATCCTTACCAGAAAATTCATTATGCTGACAGCAAACAGGAAATGCCTCCCTCTGTGCCCATAAACAGCAAAGTCTCTAAATGTCAGCTCAGTCGTCCTCTGGTCCAGCTGTCTCACTCAATACCCCCTGTGTGCTGAGAGCCCTGTCTCCAAACCTTGGAGCGAAATGCTAGTTAAGTCACTTTCAATATCTACATAACATTGCAATTGTTTCTAGCTATCACAGGACACAGCCTCGATTAAGGCTCAGGCTTGGTAGTATGCAGTATATTTAAATGAAAAAAAAAAAAAAGAGGCGTATAGTGTAGATTATACAGCAGTTAGTTCTGACTGAGTGATCAGATTGGACAAGAGGCATTCCATGAGTGGGGAAAATAGGCGTTTAACTGTACTGTAGGTATGTCTCCGTATCCCAGGTGTCCTAATAAGCGTTAATTACACTACAGTACTTGTCGGTCGTCAGCAGGGGTGGAAGTAGGTCAGAACGGTCTGCAGTACTGAGGAGAGAGCAGCTGCCGGCCAAAAAGCCACATTCAAAACCAAGCATAGAAGCAGTTTCAGCGAGAAAACACACCGGATAATGTTCTATCATCTTAAACTACACTTTATCTACTTAAAGTAATAATTACTTTGTTCTGAATCATGTTTGACCCGACTGTGTTCTTTTATTCACAGATACAAATCTAACTAATTTCTAAAACCAGGCTGAATCCCAAATCCATCTCTAACCCCAAATCAAGGCTACCACTTGGTGTTTGGAACAAGTGGTTCTACATCATATCGTCATAGCTTGCCATTTCATTCTACTTGGGATTTAACCCTGGAACCAGAATTTAACAGAACCGATGCTCTAAAGTGATATAAGTGGGAATCAAAGGAGAAACTTACGAGATTTACAGGACTGACTACCACTCCCAAGGTCTAATAATCTAAAACTTCTCTAACTGTCGGTCGCCAGCACCGCCAGTCGCGGCTCGTATATGTGTTGGTGGAGCAAAATAACTGGTTAAATAGACAAGCAAATCATAATCTGTTGATAATAAATTGCAATATCCCACTCGAGGGTGTGCCGTTGTGCGGAATATCCTGCGCCAATGCCTCGGGTGTGATGTTACTTAAGTATAGTCTGCTTTGAAACTACAAATATACACTTCAGTTTTGTAGTGCTCTGCAGGGTTTTTTCCCCCAAGGTTCTCCCAAGTTACACCACATTTCTCTGTATTGTGCCTTGGACTTGATCAATTCTCGACTTCTTTTTCCTGCTGTCCTCTGAGTTTGACCATAAGACCAATTTACAGGTGGCATTTGCTGAATTGCTTGCTGAGCCTTGAAATCCCCGAAAGCTAGCGGTAATGTATTGTAGAACGGCCGTGGAAAGTGGAGAAAAATTTCAATAAGTAGCTCGGGCTAATACAAGTGGACATGGAGGGTATACCAGCGTCTCTCATGGCTGAAAATCGACTTCTATTCATTTCAGCTCCTTTTATCGCATGTGGAAGGATTTCCTGCTCATTTCCTATTGAGAGAGAAAGTAAAAGTTGCCCCACTGCCCACTTATAGTATGACGAGTACAAAATGTTCGAAAGCCAGTAACAAATATCAAAGAATATGGGCTGAGGCACTGAGACGTTTCCCTGCAGGGTTCATATTCTTTTATGTTGATTTGCTTGAGTGGGGTTTTCTCGCCTTCTTTATGGTGTTGGGTTTCCTATATTCTGCAAGCTCGGACGTGCCTGTGGAAAAACAGCAACAGTGATTTTACGCTCTGTTTATCATTGAAATTGAGTTTGTGTACTATTAACGTGTGAGTAATTCCAAGACAATTATTCTTAAATTTTCTTTAAAAATTCTTCAAAAATTTCAAATCATTGGGAAGTTCGGCAACAATCTGGCCATCGTCTCCCGAATGTGAAGTCACCGTTTTATCATTAGAGGAAGTGCGGATATGTTATGCAGCAGCTGAAACATAAAGAGAGCTTTTCAGGCTAATTTCCCTCATGCACAATTTACCGTTATTATGAATCTGTGGGTCATGTATGTTTGAAACTGATAAAGAACAGCCAATGGCCCCCTAATCACCACTCTTATTATTCTCCTCATTGCCACTTTGAGTACTATTTACTGTACTGTACATGCATGGTTGGT
This sequence comes from Clarias fuscus, assembly GCA_030347435.1. NCBI lineage: Eukaryota > Metazoa > Chordata > Actinopteri > Siluriformes > Clariidae > Clarias > Clarias fuscus. Next base: position 19,631,724 of record CM059220.1, read on the forward strand.
GTAACTGCTATACATACATTTCATATAATTATAAACCTTCAAAGTGCATAAATAATAAAACACTGTCCATAGTGTAACATAATATGTAATATTAGAATGATTTTTGTTCTTTTCAGATTCTTTATTCAAATAATGAGCAGCAGTGCTCTGAAAAATCTCGAAGGGGAAAATAATAATTATCACCTCATTTCTTTACCTGAACTGGCTTGTCTTTTATACATTTGATAATTATATGTGCTTTTTTGTAATCACTGAGGTTCTGACACACTGTGCCTAATTTGTTGGGATGGGAATCACCAGGGACCAGCAATACAATATTATTACGATACCTAGATACCAATTTGATTTATATTGCGATCTTGTTAGTATCGCAATTTTATAAATGTCCCAATTAGTTCTTCTTTTTATTATGATTTTATTATAAAATATTTTATTATTTTATTTTGTTACAATTCTAAACAAACAGCAAATAATTCTCTTCTACCACATTGGACACTGCTGCCCGCCAGTGCATGAATAGATTAGAGCATGCCACCTATAGGGTGCAACATTATACCACCTCAAATGCAAACAAATATAAATCAAACATTATTTTTGAAATATAAGATATACCGTGACCTGTATCATGATGGAGTCAGTGTCACGATACACAAATTGCCAAACGAATCACGATACGTTTTGTGTATTTCTTGTTGTGTGATTCAGCTCCAAATGTTTTTAGCACTGTACCTAGTGGAGTTTGCGAAATCTCAGGTGCTCAATTCTTACTTTCAGCATGAGATGCATAATTAAGAGATTTGTTGGCCTTGGTTCGTAGCTGAACCTGTAGTATACTGTTGAACAGGCTAGGAGTAGCGTAGAGAAAACATGTGCTGAATAAACTCTTAGGAAAGGACAAATCCATGACCCAGAATGGCTTAGACTGGGAAGGAAAATGAACTTGTAAACACTTTACAAACATCCTAACTTACTTTATAAATGAGTCTAAAGGTGAAAAAGATGCAGGAATTAGCTTTTTTTTTATTACGAATTACATTTACATCATTTCACGGGTGCTTTTTAATGGCTGCTCAGGCCAGTATTACTGTAATAGATCCATTTTTATTAAATTGGATTGAAGGGAATTCATCTTCCTGATGGTATTATGTGTAACCAAGCCGTGGCTTAATGAACCCAGTGTGGCCTGATGTACAAGGTGACCTTTACATAGCTGAAACCGAGTGATACAGAATATGGAATCATGGAATAATAACCACGGACCCGAGAAACTAAAGGAGGCGAAGCTGAATCATCCTAATTCCCAAGGGTATTTCCTTGACCTTATGGTATGTTCACCACATGTGAGGCAATCTCTAGTTTTCATTTGTGATCTATTATTCATGTGGAAGCGGCAGGAAAGAAGACAGAGGCAGATCGCGGTTATCCCTCCGTGTCTTCTATCTCCTCTCCTCCATCTCACTTTCAGTCAGCATTGTATGGGGGTACAAATGGAACAATCGCTTTGTTGCCCGGAATGGAACATAGACGTGTCATTTTGGACAAAACTCTTCTTATAGTCAATTGAGGATTTTGTTCAAAGAGACGTTGTCCGGATATCAAAGTAGAACGCAACAGCTCAGTGATGACTGGTCAGGATATTTAATCAGAGCGTTGAATCACTGTGAAACCATTAGAACCAGTTCTTTGAATGTGGAGTTTCATGTATAGATATAAGCATAAAACAGATTCAGGCACTCAATAACAGTCAGTTTAATTTTGTGTTTTGAAGTCCAAAGTCATGCTCCGTCTCTTAATTGCCAGCGTGTTAAATGAAGTGGTGCCTGCAGTCCCATTGGCTAGCACTTTCTTTCAAACCCAGGGATACAAAATGTACCCTATGTACTTAGACGCTTGTTCCTTCAAGTAATTTGCACTTTGACGGCACTTTGACCGCACTTGCAGTTTATCTTTATTATCATACTTGCTATTATATTTCGTGTGCATCTTCTCATTCACTGCTGATGACTATGACGGATGCGACGGCTCCATTAATCTCCCCAGTGGACTGTAAACCTAGGAGGGGTTTCACCAAGTCTAAACACAACAGTCATAATAGGCCGTCTGAATATGCAGTCTGGGCTTAAGAGCCCATTTATACCAGCCATCCATGCAATAGTTTCAGGGGAAAAAACACATCCATTACAAGGTGATAGTGAGTTGGAAGATACAAAGAGCATCTCAGTACTTGCATAGTGTGTTTACTCTACTTTTCCAGGGCACTCTGCACTTCCACCGCTGACTTGGTGACACTCTTTCTGAACACACAGGCTATATTCAGTAGTGTCTAAATGTTTTGCTGCCTTTGCTTAAGCAGGGTGTTACACATGGCTGCAGTGTGCATGCAGACGGGGCACTAATCCTATAGATGCTAATAACACGATCTGCAGAGAATTATATTTACCTGAGTTCCTCGGGTAATGTGCTATTGTACAATCTGTTACTCTACTTCTGTCCACAGGATGAGTTACCTACTTTTTAATTTATTTTTTTTTAACCAATAGTAATCATATCTGGTCCTATGTGGATACACGATTTCATATATATGGGGGGGGGGGGGGGGGGGATTTGCTGCTATTAAGTACTTAGTCTTAAAGTACACGTGTATACTTCTCATAAATTACTTTGTGATTATTGTTGTATTGTACTTTCAAATCATGTGGTATAGTTCTCCTCATGCTCAGTGGATTTCCTTCCACCATTGTCCAAAGACATGCAGATTAAGCTAATTCATGATTCTAAATTGCCTGTAGTGTGTGTGTGTGTGTGCCTATGTCGTGTGATGTACCCCGCGTACTGCTCTGAGGTCCCTGGGATAGGCTCCAGGCCTTCCAAGACCCTGTACAGGATACTGTAAGCTCTGTAGAAAATGAGTGAGTGAGTGAGTGAAATCTCTTTTTCACTCCAGTGCCTCTTGATCCCAACCCTAACCCTAACCCTAACCATGTCATGAACACAAATATAACCGGGTTCATGGTTTTTATTACTGCCCAGGTGCGAGAGTTTTATCTTAGAGGAGAAAAAAGTCTATGACTACCATCCCTCTGATAAGCTTCTGCGATCCGAATAGGGCTTACGTGTGACATATGGTTGTTGAGTTTGTTTTGTTATTGCATAAAGGTTCTATGCAAAGCAGGAAGGTCGGTGATGTGGAACAGCATCGCTCGAGCACTTAGTTTCTATTATACCTGACTGAAGCAGGCTGTGAGTAATTGCCTCATTAAAGTTCATGCTGGCTGCCATTTTGGATCTATACCAAATCTTTAAAGGATCTAGGAAGGACATACAGTACACACCCTTGAGTGGGGAAAAAATATTATCTCATATACAAATATAGTTTTTTAAGTGTGACGAATTAGAAATTTGCTATGCGGTACAGACGTCCTGGAACATCTCTCATTAGATGCATCTCCGAGCTAATGGGCCTCAAGCAGTTCTTGCAGCTTTAACTAACTTGCCAAATGCCCTTGGAGGCTACAGGTGTTTTTTTTTTTTTTTCCTTCCTTCCTTCTCTTCCTGTGTCACATTGATTTGATGTGCTTGTTACATAATTGACAGCCTTTTCCAGTGGTAATAAATGCTGCAAGATCCAATTAGTGTGTATATATCAAAAGGGGGGGGGGGGGGGGCTGTAGATAGAGCGAGTCTGATGATCTGGTTCTCGCTGGGAGCCTGTTACATTTATGCACGATAATGAAAGGATATGTCTCTGTGTTAATAAAATAAAGAAATTTAATAGACAGTTTTAACGCTCTTGCTATTGATTTGAGATGAAAAAAAAAACGCATATTAATAAAACGAACAAGACGAGTGGAAGATAAAGCAGTGATTCTGATGTAATCTGACTCCATAGTGCTGTAACGTCGTTTTGTACGTAGCTGGAGATGCAGATGGCCAAATCAATCAAATGTATGGTCTTTATAAATGTTGCTTTTGTCTTATAAATAGATATGGATAATGGCATTTTAAAAAAAAATTATTATTCAAGAGAGAGTGTTTAGTGGATTTCTGGGATACTGTATATAATGGGTGAAAAGAAACACATAGTCATAAGACATAAGTTTTAGTCATGATTGTATTCTCTCGGTTCTGTACATGGGGTGACGTGTGCACTTAAGAAAGGCAGATTTTTTTTTTCATTTATTTTAATGCTGACACTAAGTGGTAGGTGGATGTTAACATAAAAGCTGTCAGAAGGCATATCTGAGGTGGCACGCTGTGTTGGGAAGCTCTCTATGGACTGGTAATGGAAGAAAGAGAAGAGAGAGAGAGAGAGAAACCCCACTGCCCACCATTACTGTATAGCTATTTCAGAGGTAGAAATTTGCCATTGTATGCAATCCAAAGGGGAATGTGAGAATAACAGGTTGTCTGTGGATGTTTTTTTTTCTCTTTTAAATCAGAGATTATTTTTGTATGCAAAAGGCAAAGCAAAGCATTTTGTGTCAGGGATGAATGCGATTCTCGGCATTGTTCAGACTTTCCATCGCTAAGTGCACGCCCCTTGTGTGAAAGATGGCCTCCAGGAAGACATGAATATAGTAAAAAGTAAGCTTTTCTCTAAGTTGTGTTCTGATCTTTTGAACCGAGCTCTCATATCCGCAAAATGGAGGCTGTTCCAGCAACTCTTGTTGCCGACGGGAGGACACACTCAGCTTTTCTCTTAAAAGCAATGACCCTGGAGGCCGAGTTCAGCCGAGGCACGGAGAAGAAAGATTGTCTCTGCCACTCTGCCACGTACACTCTCTGTTCCACATCTGCAGCTTAAGTTGGTTCCAGTCCCTGCACACTGACCAGCATGGACGTTTTCAGACCATTGATTCACAACCATGTCTTATGAATTCCTTTTTTTTTTCTTCCGCGTAGCGCTTGTAATAGATATTCTGTTCTCGTCAGTAGAAAGACACTATCGCTCCCTGTCATACTCACAGCAGAAGAATGACTTTGCATTTTGAGCTTTTGAGACTCTCTGCATGTCTGCATTGTCACAACCACGGTCCCACGGGGCTTTTAGACGGCCTCTCCAATGTGTCGCATCTCGAAAGGCACCATATTGATTTCTTTCCCATGAGAGCATTGTCGTCCATCCCTGCTCTATTAATACCCCGTCTAGCTTGTTTAAACAACTTTGTAACCAGCAACAAACCCCCACCGCTGTCGGAGAGCACGGCTGAGTCGTCCTCGTCTGCGGCAAGCTGTTATTCCGATGCACCAGCATCGTCAACTCGTTTCCATTTATCCCACGATAGAAGGTGTACCGAAGCCGGCGTATAATTTGCATCCACCGAGTTAAGGGGTGTGTAATGACACAGAGCTGTGCAGCGTAATTTAACTTCATTCTATTCATTCATCAGCACACAGAGCATAAAGAGGTAAATCTGCATAATGTTCCACTGCATCGTGTTTCTCACGTCAGGTTTGAATAGCTCACGCTCTGAGGACCGTCAACACCCCCTTTCAAAGGTACCTGCTTAAGACCGAATGCGCCAAGTTCGGGTATGTCGAGATGTAACGAGAATGGTATTAACCTCCTGACGAGCCATTCGGAGTGTAAGATCCCGCTCGTGCACGGGGACTGCTTTGTCAGCTATGCGAGACATATCCTATCTGCAGCGCTCCTCCATTCCTGTAAGGGTTTCAGCAGGCTGGGCAAGCATGAAAACAATTAATTAAACTTTGGGAAGTCAGAAGGGAGTCATGCATCAGATATGAGGTGAGAAAGACCTTGGAGAAGGTTGTGATAGAGCTGAAGTAGCTTTAAGCGATACTGCACATATTAAAAAAGTCTGGAAATGCAATTTCAATTAAACACTGTGTTGCACTTGACCCTCCAAATGTAAAAAAAAAACCAAACAGTTTCTTTATGCTTAAAGATAAAATCTGTATAATTTCCCCTTATAGTCACTCAGCTAAAGCATGTTCAGTGCAGCTAATTTGCTTATTTACTCAAAATGCTCCAACTTTTTCGTACGAGCATTTACAGTACATATCAGCTCTTCCACAATCGTTAACCTTCGTAAAGTCCATTTTCACAATTGCGTTTTCATGTATTTGAAATTGTACTGAAACTGAAGAATGTTGCTGTTTAACAGATAGGCTGGATTGAGCTGCTCAAAGATCAAAAGGTTCCTTTTTTGCACATAATGATCAAAAATGGGAAGTGACATCTATTGCGTTGAAAGGGTAAGGGATATAGATTTGTTCCACAGTAACCTTGTTTTTCATGAAATGGCTGAGAAAAGACCCGAAGACTTAAAATTCATCTCCCATTTCCAACTGACAAAGTTCAAGGCTGTTATCAATGTGATCCTGTCCCACCAAACTCAACCTATCATCCAATATAACTCTTACATAGCATGACACTAAGTTACAATTTGCCTCAACAAGGCTTCTACTACTGTTGTAGACTTTGTAGTGTATGTGTGTGTGTGGGTGTGCTTTCACTAGTTTCTATACATATCACCATGTTATAAGTAGAGTGTCATAGCCAAATAAGTTCAAAATGATTTCTTGACTCACACCGGTTAGCCATGACATTACTGTAACACCACTGCCTGGTGACCTGAACAACACTGATCATCTGTACACACCAGCTCATTGGGTCAAGGTATAAGCACCCAAGTTTCTCCTATGGCTGTGGAGGCCAAAGGCAATCCTGTCTGGTCCGATCCAACAGAAAAGCCAACACAGCAAAAATTTCCAAATAAAGTAAATTATGACCGTGAGAGAAAGGCTCCAGGCAGCCCATTGCACACGTGGCCCAGCCATCAAAGAGTACCACTGAATCAGTTTCCAAACTCTCCAGATCCCAATCTGAACAATGCACCGGACAAACAAGTCCAAGCTATGCAGCCCGTGCCAGAAACCACAGCAAACCCCCAGAGGCCCTGCAGAGCCGTGCCCTAAAGGGGCCAGAACTGCCCGAGTGGCACGAGGGGAACCCAACACCTGTGTGGTATTAATGCTCATGTTTTAATATTATGGCTGATTGGTATATTATTCTGTTATAATGTTTAACACATAATGTGAATTATTACAGTATGTAAACAAATCATAACTAATCAAGCCTGGTTAACATCCTTGTATGATTTGAAGCCAGTGTGTGACCACTGATATTCACAGTTAGCATGATGCTAAACTAGCGTACCAGACTTGTTTTCACAACTAGCCTCAAATCTTATTTAAAATCACAGCATCTGTGAAGTCCAGACTCCCTTTCGTCCCAGAACTCAGCTAGAATCATCAATCAGTAACTGACAAATTGAGAGTCAGCTTTCTTGTCAAAATCTGCAATGCGTTGGAGAAAAGCGCTTGTTGCTACAGTATACTGTTATAGGTATGTGAAATATGAAAGAGTACACTGCTTGACTTAGAGCTTATGATCACGTCAGATGTGTATACCTTTTCTGCATCAGCCACAGTACAGTATATTTGTGGTACAAGCAGAGATTAGTCAGTTGCTGTACACTCCAGAAATATAGCGTCTCTGTCCATCTTGAGTATGCTTCTTGTTCTATACTTGTATAATTGATTTAATTATACATTACTGTATTACATGTTCCTGAGCAATTTGTGCCTTTCCTTTACTGTAATAGATGAAGCATCAGGGTAAGAAAACTTGTTTTTTATACCACTTTTGAATTGATTCATTTTCTACAACAGCAGCAGCGACAGTCGTTTTAGCTGCAAGACAAATCACAAATTTATATTAATGTGCTCATTCTACTAAAGTAGTGTTTCTATAGTAACTACTTACACAGGGACCGGTACGGAAGATGCTCCAGTTACTCTTTCATTTAAAATGTGTTGGTACTTAACACAGAAAAATGTATAATCATTCTCATGGCAAAGCTTTACATATCTTTGGAAGGAGTCTCAGACGGGAGCGCTTTATACAGTAACAGTCAGTTCCTTTAATTTTTAGTACCACAAAAGTACAGTCGGAGGATGTATGATATTGTACTTTGTGCATAAGACATTTTTTCTGGCCTACGAACTTCAATGAAAGTACAACATATTCAATATACAGTACACATAACTGTATGACCACCGACAGGTGATGTGAATACCATTTAATTATCTCATTACAATGGGTGGGATATATCAGCCAGCGTGTGAACATTTTGTCCCTGAAGTCGATGTGTTGGAAGCCAACTTTGGACATCTTTGACAAGGACCTACTGTAACTGTGATGGCTAGAGGACTGGGAGAGAGCAACTCCAGAATCGCAGCTGTTGTGGGATGTTCCCAGTCTGCACTGGTGAGGACATACAAAACGTGGTCGAAGGAAGGAAAACCAGTGAACTGGCGACAGGATCATGGGCAGCCAAGGCTTATTGATGTATGTGGGGAGTGAAGGCTGTCCCATGTAATCTAATCCAATAGAAGAGCCACTGTAGCTCAAATTGCTGAAAAAGTTAATGCCGTTCCAATAGAAAAGGTATCAGAATGTAGAGTGCATAACAGTTTGTTGCGTGTAGGGCTTACAACTTTAAAGGATACCGTAAGTCCATTTTTTCATATGCTGCATATATACTGTAACACATGATGTACTTTTACAAGAAGTCCCTCAGGATGTGGTGCAACGCATCTCCTTTTTTTTTTAAAGGTAAAAACTGTACCAGTTTGAGCTCTGCCATGTAAGCTAAAGGAATAAAGCAATTCATTTATCTTCTATATCGCTATGTCGGGAGTCTGTCCCAGGAGACTTTTGGCACGAGGTAGGGTATAACCTGGACAGGGAGGCAATTTATCGCAGGGCTCACTCTCCTCATACACAGTAATGGTGCAATTTGGGAACGCCACATAATTTTATCCGCATGTCTTTGGACTGTGGGAGGAAACCGGAGTACCCGGAGGAAAACCACCAAACCCAGGGAGAACCTGCAAACTCCATGTTCATAGATGCAGGACAGGGATCGAACCCTCAACCTTGGAAGGTTTTTTATTAAAAACAGAAAAGAAAATATTAAGAAACAACAAAAAACATGTTCTGTTTTTATGGTGGCATATGGAGTATTCATAGTGGGACAGTCCTTTTTTAGGATTATTGATGATTTTATAGTTGAGGGTTTTTTTTGCAACAACACAAATCACCGAACATAGAAAAGCAACAACAATTGATGGTTTATGACAAGGAGCTTGTGACAATGTACATATTTATATTGCTTCTTTTATTAAGAAGAAAAACAGAAAAAAAGCTTATTTTAGTAGCATAGTGTATCTTATTTTCTGTACTCATTGTGCGTGTCTGCGTCAGTTCACATGGGTTCCGGGTTTAGTTGGACTGTGTATTTCAAAGCGTTGATATAAATAGAGATTTCTAATTTGTATTCTGCGGTTTGATATTGATTACGGCATGCTCGACTGTATTCCCATTTCTTATCAGTGTTGCTCACAGACACAGGATAAAGCTGTGTGAGCAATGTCCAGGCCCTTTGAAAACAGCCTGAAAGGCAAGCACGTAAGAAATGCATCATCATCTCAGCAAAGGCCCGGCCATCAGCGTCTCCGTTTTTATTTTGATTGATGACACGGAACACTTTTCAAATTGAGTGCAAGAATGTGCCATGAATGATGCGTTGTTTGCCGAAAGGCTTACTATGATACAGATACATTTCATGGGTTTGAAGGTGTGCGTAATGTTGTGTTTAACTCCTTCACACCTCTCTCAGAATGATTAACAGTGAATATGGGTGTACGCCAATGGTACCTTTTGTTTCTCAAGCTTACATCTTTTAAGGCGTGACCTAGGAATTTTCCTAGAAAGTTCATCCTATAAAGTTTCCGAATGAAGAACGCACTAGTGTTTGACATAAGCCTTTGTGAACCTACACATGCGTATAAGCCTACGTATAAGTGAAAACACAGAAAAGATAAGCTAATTAGAATTTAAGAACCATAAATCCAACATGAATAATCTTAAATAAGCTTCAATAAACAATGGGTAAAAATGACAAGTGAAGCTTGAGGGGACAAGGACGTCTCACATGCAGTGTGTTTGTTTCTGATTGCTCCTGTCCTTGTCTCCTTTCTTTGCATCTTTTCCCTCGTTTCCTGGAAGGGCGGAGCCAAGAAGCGAGGACGGGAAGCAAGGAAATGAAACGAGGAGGTGCAATTAAAGAAATGAGAAGCACGGTATGAATGAACAAAGCCCTCTTTTGATGGAACGATCTTCATAAATCTCACTTTGCCTTTAGTGACTCACATTCATTCAATGTAAATGCTCGTCTCTATCAGATGAACAGAACGATAAAAAAAAACGGACTGAAATGAAACTGAATGACTGTTACCAGTCATTAAATCTTAATGAGTCGAGTTGTCTGTTAATCTCTTAAAATTGTAAAAAAATTTTTTTTTTAGACCTGGCAGCAGAATTACTGGGAAGGATTACAGGGATTGATCCTCAGATTACTTTCATCAGGCTTAAAAGAGTGGAATATGTTTTATCACACACCACTGCCTAATGCAACATGCATAATGACAGGCTTTGTTCTTCTATTAAATATTAAACAGTTATGCATTGCTCATGCAGTTCATGCTCGAACAGCCACACCAGTGGAAAACTGGCATGCATTTAAATCAGCATCTTCAACACGGCTGAGCATTTTCATCAACTTGCCAGCTTCTCTGCAAACAAAACATCAACCTCCTCCACTTTAAAAATGTGAAGCATTAATATAAAACTAAGTTTAAAATCGATAACCACAAACCGGCTAATATCTATCGCCAATGTACTAGATTATCTTTGGTCTTGTACCAAATGCACCATGAACAAAACTGTTTTAGGCCCCACTTCATTTCTTCATATTTTGGGTTTGAAGAGCCAGACTTTCTCATAGTTTTAAATCTAGTCCTGATGAATAGTTCTCCAAAGCAGATGATCAGACCGGTGAGTAGTATAGTGGTGATGCTGAATGCTGACGAGAGGGGAAATGAGGGCGCTGCCTAATTTTAAATTGTAAATTTAAAATCTTTAGGCACTTTGCAGCCTGTCGCGGTAAAAACTTTCCATTTCTTTAATTTCATCAAAATGATTTCATTTAATATGGGAAAAAATGTGTGTCGTCTATGGGAATAAATGCTAAAGAGCTGCTTTAATTAAAGCAATGATTCAGCAATAAAGTTAAACAGGAGGCTTTTTTAATATACAAATCAAAATTTTGTAAAACATTTTCACATACTAATACAGTAACTATGGTGCTAATGTTAATGTCGTGCTAAATGACTCTTATATTGAACCAATATTCAGTATGTCAGTACCTTTGTTTGAATTTTTTGTTTGTTCATCAGCTGACGTCTTGAGGAATATTACAAAACTATAGCCAAAAACAGGATAGTGATTTGCTTTTTGACATTCAGTGAGTTCCTGCTAAATGGTTGTTTCCAACAAATATTTTTGGTAACTGTGGAATATGGCGGAATTTATTAATGTTACATGAACAAAAATAAATGCTGTTTAATATGGAGTGGGCTAGAAACGAAGGGGTTTAGCTGAGTAAAATTCATTCATACGTTCATCTTCTACAGTATACAGCTTTGTCCTGTACAGGATTACGTGGGCTTGGAGTTTATCCCAGGAGGCTTTGGTGCCAGACAGGGTGCCAATCCATCATAGGACACACACACACACACACACACACACACACAGGGCAATTTGGAAATGTCAGTTAACCTAACCTACATGTCTTCGGACTATAGGAAAGTAACCGAGAAAACCACTACAGAACTGTGCCACCGCTAAGTAAAAGTAACAAAACTAATTCTCTCTCTCTCTCTCTCTCTCTCTCTCTCTCTCTCTCTCTCTCTCTTTTTAATTTGCCTATGCACCATGATTCATTCAGTTGTGTCATGGTTGTTTTACTGAAACGGACACAAGTCAATTAACCATTTTTCAAGAATTTTCCCATTGCTATCTAATTTACTGTAAGAAGTTCCATATTTATTTATTGTTATAGTGAATTGCAATGCTTTTTGCCCAACATAAGTAATTTTGTGTGGTTGGCCCTGAAATGAGTTGTTGCCAGATGACACCTTGCCATTGCAGACTTGTGCTTTAATGTTTTTTTTTTTTTTTTTTGCTTTTTTGAGTACACCTGCAATACCGAGTTCCTTTTAACAGTGAATGTTGCAGTGTTGTTATTGAAGATAAAAGCTGTTTCCCATCCATCCAACTACACTAATAGGCCATTTGCTATGCCAGCACTGGCCTAGTTGTAATTGTGGTCAGTCATTTGTGTGTTGTTCGTTGCCTTGGTGCTCTTGTGGATGTTTGCAGTGCAGGTATTGATTGACATGGTTCCTCTCTGTTGCCAGGGATGAAAAGATAATAGCATCATATTGCAAACATGAATCAATACCGAGTCGTAAACCGCACAGACGATGCGATTCTTCAGTTTCCTCATGTTGCATTCAAAGTTTTTAGCGAACGGCATATGGTAATATTTTTAACTTATAGAAAAAGGGAAGGCTGACTCATATGTCTGATTAAGCGAATGATACTTTGTCTACTATTGTGACAGGAAATCCAATCTTACGTCTTTAAAATCCATTTGAAACCTACAGTGATTATGCTGGTTTTGACTAAGACTTTGCTTGCTTTGCATGTGAATGAACAAAAAAACAAACAAACAAAAAAAAAGGTTGTTGATAAGGCTTAATAGACATACAGCACACAGTGGAATGTATCCGACAAATCGAGAGCAGAAGTGATTAATTTATATTCAAAATAAGTCTATGATCTAAACTCTTTTAAATTGTCTATCCGAACAGTATATGAATCTTACACTAACCTACTTTTCTAGGAGGCATTTGCTTGTGTGCATATTGTCTGTTGCACAGATAGCTGCTTTCACATATTTCAATCTTGTGTACTTTTAAACAAGCATGCATACTTACTTATGTACATATATACATAGCCTGCTTACTGTACATAGTTCCTCACTTACCTACAGTATTCGTCTACTATCCTTCTTGCTTGCTTCCCTACATTCTAAATGGATAATTTCTCTTCTAGCATGATTGGCTCCATGCAAACCTACTGTATGCACATGGATACTAGCATACCAATGCATTTACATAATAACCTCCTTGCATAATAGTCTACTAGACTGCTCATGTGTTTGCATGCTAATCTACATGAACACCAGCTTATTCACCTAGTCACATACTACCTTTGACAGTATCCTCGGATGCGCTTGAAAATAATATCTATGCTCCACACTTGCATACTAGCATACCTCTGCACGTGCATGCTAACCTACTTGCATTTTTCTCTACTAATTAACTTATCTGTTTGCACACTATCATACCTATGAGCTCAGATACTAACTTGTTGCATGCTAACCTTCTTATGCACTTGCATAGTAGCTTATTGCATTTTTTTTCCTTTTATAGTAGTCTACATGGCCTACTTTGTATGTACTATCTAGCTTATACATGCCAATGCACACGGATCGGATCTATTAGCATACTTAAATAGCAACACTTACCAGTACCAGTGTGCCATTTTTTTTTTTAAACGGTGTATTCACTTATCTCCTAGTGTGCTACAAGTCTTGATATAAGCTTGCATGATAACGATGGATGTGATTTCCACCTCTGTAGTTTAATTAAAAAAACACAGAGCCCGTGGCTAAGCCTCCGGGACCTGACTTTGAGAACCGCTGCTTTATATGATTTACATTATACTTTAGCTTTAAAAAGCAAACTCAGCTTTTATCCTCATTTAATATTCCAATAATGGGGATAGGATCCAAAATTTATTTATCTTTTATTAATTACATATAAATGAAATAGTTTCTTGGATTCAGTACTACGTAAGCTCTTGTGTGCTAGCTGTCTCGCCTGCTAGCTTACACACATCTCCTAATGGAGCAAAGTTTGTTGGGGAGTCTAATTCATTTAATGAAGCATTAATTCCAATTCAATTTTTAATTGATCTGTAGCTGAATTATTCCAGTGGTTATATGCTCTCTTGTTGTCAATAGCTGAAATGGTATTTTGATTTTTTTTCTACTAATTTCTCTTAGGTTATTAATAATTCTGTGCAGTTATTCTGTCCAGAATCTATAAACTCAAATGTCTTACAACATTTTATGAATTTCATTGGTTATCTGTCCCCAGCCAAAAAAGCCTTAGTTTCTTTCTTTTTTTTTTTTGTAAACATACACTTATTTTCAAGTTTTCTGTCGAGTTGCAACGCAGTAAGTTGCAGTATTTGAGTGTATGTCTAAAATACTGGTTATAAGGAAATTGCTTAAATGTTTATCCGTGCCTCTTATTTTACAATAAGAAGCATATTGTTCGGTCATTTCAGGCCTGTTTTTATTTATTTATTTACGTATTTGTTTATTTTTATCAATTTCCGCGGATTACAGCAGGAGGTTGGTCGCAACAGAGAAGCAGTGCATGAAAAATAAATGACTATTTAACAAGCTCTTTTGTTTAAGGAAAGGCCAGGGGAGATTGAAAAATTGCACCTATCAATGAGTATGTCAAGATTGGATTGCCCCCTCGTTTTGTGAAAACAACTTCTTCCATATTAATGGGCTCCTTTCTCTTAAAACATGGCTTAGCCTGCTTATCCCTGTTGTGCTGAGCGCACCAGATGGTTTTGTGTATAAGCATAGAGAAGCCATGGTAGACTGAGCCTCGGCTTAGCAACGCTATTCTGTGTCGCTCCGCCATCATGGCATCATATAATGATGAAAAACATTTACAGGACCCGCAGTTCCTTCTGGATCTAATTAAAGGGTAGAACGGGGGCACTGGAAATAGCAACAGTGAAATCTGAATACTGCTACTGATCTAGAGTGAAAACGGTCTTATGTAACATACGCGTCTGTCATCTACTGTATTTGTTTCAGCTTTTGGTGTGACTCGAAAAGTGAAAAGTCTGACAATATCAACAGTCCTTTAACCATCTAAGCTCTAAGTGCTACAGTTTACAATGCTTTATGATGATGTTGTTAGCCTTTTCCTGCTTTATGTTCACCTTTCTTTCCCTATGAGTGTTAATCATAAAGGATCTGGGACTCTAAATCTCTCTTGTAGCTCATGGACCTGGGAGACAAGTGGAACAATGGCACAAATCAATGATTCCACAAGCATGTGTAAGATTGTCTTTTATCATACCCTGCGTCGTTTTCTCCTGCCATCTAACTGCGGAAGCTCTCAGTAATGAGCTTGTCGACTGGCAATGAGGTATGAGTCTCAGAATTAAAATGACTTCTCCACTTTGATCCTCGAGCCCTATGTGCAGTATGGAAATCAAATCTGCCATCTCACATTAAGGACCTCTGTTTCTACATGTGCGCTTGCTCCGCTTTCACATCGTGCACTTTCCATTTCTTTAGTCGTGTCATTTTGCTTCTGTTTGCATATATATGGTAAAAATTTCACCTCACGATCCCATAGGAGGTTGATGTGCACCATAATCTCAAAGATTCAGGAGTGCAATATGTACATGGCACAGTGGCTTTGTGGTTAGCACTGTCGCCTTGCACCTCCAGGGTCCTGGGTTCGATTCCTGCACGGGTCTGCGTGCATGGAGTTTGCATGTTTTCCTCATGCTTGGTGGGTTTCCTTTGGGTTCTCTGGTTTCCTCCCACAGTTAAATCAAAACATGCAGGTAACTACAGGTTAATTGGCATTTCCAATTGGCTGTAGTGTGTCAATGTGCGTGTGAGTGTTGACCAGAGGACCTACATACTACGTTGTACAAATAGGAATAAATACAGTGGTCACCATTGACCTCCATGGTCCCTAGTTGCACTACAGGTGCTCCTAGATGTCTATATAAAACTTAATATAAATCAAGGGTATGGATCGTTAAAAATGTCATCCAGTGGAATTACATTTATTCATTCATTCAGATTTTACGAGGGGTGATTAAGTCAAACCTGGTCTTTTCATTGTGCAGAATAACAGGGCGCAGTTATGAGTAAAACCTCCTTTTATTTATCCATATAATCCCCTGCTACACTAATGCACTTATACCAGCGTTTCACCTAGTGCAATAACTACCAGCCAAGTTCCTGGTGCAAGTAGTGTTTGTGAATGCTTGTGTGTACAGTACAGTTCCCACAGACAGCTGCGTCTCTTCTGCAAGTTAGGGCCAAGTTATCCCTCAGTTTTCAAGGATCGGGTGTTCCGCTTGCTGAATGCCAATGAGAACGACTGCAGCGGGCTCCGAGCCACCTCGGGCCGGGATTTCATTCATGGACATACGACCTTCTTTAAAACATTTGCACCATTCAAATCTATTCACTTATAAATAGTTTTAAAAAAGTGTACAATTATTAAGATGCTCTTCAAAAACCTTTTTTTTTTCTCTACAAACATATTATACCCTCACGTAAGAGTAATAATTTACTGTCTAATCTATCACCAGGTGACAGGGAGGGGATCTTGGGTTGGCTTTTAAATCTGGTTTCTCTCAAAGTTTCTCCCTTTTGACTGTCACCTCTGGATTCTTATTAGGATTACGAACTACATCTGGATTTCTGTAAATCTGGTTTGTGAAAGACACTCTTCCTAAAAGTGCTCTGCATGTGCAGTTAAATGAGGTGAATTTATAAATCAAGACTATTCAAGAAAGGTCATGAAATCAAAGCTTTAACGCATATTAACCAATGTTTGATTTATTTTTTTTCTCTTCTGAAAGCTGTAATACTTGGGGCACGGTGGTGTAGTGGTTAGAACTGTCGCCTTGCACCTCCAGGGGCCGGGTTCGATTCCCGGCCTAGCTCGATTCTCATCTCTGTGTGTATGGAGTTTGCATGTTCTCCCCAGGGTTTCCTCTGGTTACTCCAGTTTTCTCCTATAGTCCAAAGACCTGCAGATTAGGCTAATTGGTATTCCCAAATTGCCTGTAGTGTGAGTATGAATGTATGTGTGCCTTGCGATGGATTGGCCCCCTGTCCAGGGTGTACCCTGCCTCGTGCCCTTAGCTTCCTTGGATCGGCTCCAGGCTCCCCGTGACCCTGAATACAGGATAAAGCGGTATAGACGATGAGTGAGAGTGAGTGAGCTTTAATAGTTAAATAGTTAACCTTACTGAATGCATCATTACATTTATTTACATTTCACTTCTATTTGAAGAGAATGGGAAAAAATGCTCGTGGAAGTCCTGTCTTCAAAATGCAGCAAAGTTTATGGTAGGTGTAGGTAGGGTGTTTTCTTTTTTATGTATTGTGAAGTATGCAGTTAATAATAGAATTTTTCAAAAGAAAGAAAGAAAAAAACCTCTGAAGATTTACATTTCAAAGCAAACTTATTTTTGCTTGTGGTGCCTGGCTTTAAACATTAACCGTACAGGTTCAACAGGCCAACACTACGGCTGTTTGTTTGTGTCGGCTTTTTTTTTTCTTTTTTCTTTCCTTTCCTCTTTTGCATTTGCATATTTATCACTAAGTGATATATTTTTATATGCACTAGGCAGATCTGTCTAATGGATCCGAAATGATTTTTGAAACAGACACACATTCACTTAAGTTGCTTGAGTGAAAGAGCAAGTAAACAGATTGAAGAGGACTCAAGCTGTGCTTCTGTCTAATCACAGTGAGTCACTGGTGCATTTCAGTTTCCAAAGTCTATCAGAGCTTCGGCTTCCTGTGCAGTCAGGAATGAGCTCTTGTTCACACAACTCTTACTTTACTGCATATTACTTAGTTACCTGAGTATGGGGAGGGTGACATTTAAACGCATCATCCTCTGTCTAACATGTTTCTTATTATGCTGACATGATGATGAAGCAGGCACTTAGCAGCCTATCGCTCTCAGTGGGATGTCACATATTAAAGTACGTACTTCAATACTCTTTCTCTCTCTCTCTCTCTCTCTCTCTCTCTCTCTCTCTCTCTCTTTGCCTCAGTCTGGCATTTCTACTTGATTTGATTTGTTAATATGCTAATGACGTGAGTCTCTGGGCTTCAGAACAAAAGGGCCCGCATCGATCCTGCCACTGCTCAGGATGTTTAATTAATGTGAGTTATTACTGCGCCCGTGTGCTTATCTCAGCAATTGCTGATTTTAGATGCTTAAAACTGTGATTGTGGAGATAACAGAAGCTTATGGGGGAAAAAAAAAAAAACAGAAAGGCTTTTTTTGAGACAGTACTGTAGGTACTGGTCGTACAAGCTCCGAATGCTTAGAGCAACAATCAGAGAAACAGACTGAAGTGTGTTTGTAGATTAGATGGAATTTGTTGACGTTTCAGATGTTAGATAAGAGTTGTCATTGAACTTCTGTCCAACTCAGAAAGGAAAGGCTGCTTTCAGCTGGTTTCCCATTTCCTCAAGTCCTCGAAATACACGCGAAGCACAATCAAACACGATCGTACAAGAATTCGGCGCAGTTATATTCATCCTGACCTTGGCGAAACTAAACAGCGCACCAGGGGTTTAACAATGCAGTGTGTCGCATTCTATCATTTCATTTGATTACCGCCTTTCAAATGGATAAATCAGCATATTGAACAGTAGAATGTAATAAAGCCGTAATAAAGGCGTAATAAACAGTGAACAAACAAACAACTACTTGTACTTGTGTGTGAGGTGTAATAAACATTCAAATTTAATTAAGTTTAAAAAAACAAAGCGAGGCTACATGTTACACTTTGTGGCCCCTAAAGCTCAGAGCATTTCTTTTATTTTTATTTTGCTGTTTTTTTATATATAGTGCTCAGGATTGTGCAGTATACAGGACAGTGACATATGCTTCTTTTTGTATCACAATCTAGGCAATATGATGAACTACATCTTATTTCATTTTAAGCAACTGAGTATACAAACATGACTAAGCAAAAAATGATATAAAGGGTCACATAGGTAAAGAAATAGCACAGATACACACTATCACGTGTTTTTCTGGTTGTTATCGGTTGTTTCTATGAGCACAATTATAATAATAATAATATGCTCATTTCGAGAGTTCTACATGTTTGCGATGTCATTCCCATATTCAAAATGTACACATCATAAAAGTGATAAGTTCCGTTTCTATCTGACATACAGTACGCGAAAACCCTTTAATGTCTGAAGCCTCCCCATTAACACACACCGGCAAGGCTTCCATAAAAGCACATTCTTTTTTTTTTTAAAGCATTGTTACAAATCTCTGTCGCTTGGGTTTTCAAACATGCTTCTTCTGAGACTACTATTTTTCATGATCTATTACAGTATCATACCAGCATATTAGAGTATTAGCACTCTCTCTCTCTCTCTCTCTCTCTCTCTCTCTCTCTCTCTCTCTCTCCAGATTCCCCAGAATGTTTGAGCTATAGAGAGTTGTGTGTCTTCACATACACACCTTGAGAGTCACTAACAGGGATGACAAACTGAAGATAGTTTTGAGACATGGTTGAGAGTGGAGTTGGTTTAGGCACAAAACCGAGAACACTGGATAATATATATATATATATATATATATATATATATATATATATATATATATATATATATATATATTGCAATGTCTTGTGAAGCCATGTTTCATGTTTCCGTGCAGGTTTTAGGATATTGGAAAGAAATTTTGCTGAGACCTGGAAACCTTGTACAAATATGAACGCTTGGCCAGAGAGATAATGTTTAATGAGCTATGTGAAGTAATCTAGAGCATTTGTTGTATATTTTGCTGCTATGAGCGTGATAGAATTGCACACACATTATGGCAATATTGTGCTTTTACTATATGACATTTGACCCAATTAAAAATGAAAACCTCAAGTCTTTGCTGTTTTTCTGCATCAAAACATGTTTCCTCTTGAGGCACCACCTTATCGCACTGCGTCAAAGCCGAACTCTGTGTATCGTTACAAAGTACCAGGTGCACATTTTTACGAACAAGTATGGATCTCAGAACGGTAATCCAAGTTTGAAACTGATGTGTCCTTGCAGGGCAATGCTATTAGCGCTTAGACTACTCTGGCAGACGCGAATCATTTCATGAAGGTCATGCCGATTAGCTGATGAGTTCATTCAGAGCGTTAAATGTTAGAAACTCCGGGACATGAACAGGACACAACTGTTTTAATAGATTCCCGATGTTTTCTCACCATTCAATCCTTCGCATTAACCCTCTAGATTATCTGAGGCAGTAATACCTTTCTGGGTCAAAGCTCCATCTTAGTGGAGTCTGGGTTAAACCCCGTCTTAGTGATTTCATGGAAATGCCCGGTGTCAGCATGGATTGCTGGTATGAATGGCACAGACGCTGAGCCCTTATAAGACTATTCACTCCGGACTGCAATCTAAATGAAAATCTTTGCTGGGATTGATTGAGATCAGGGCTGGAGTGCTCTCTGGGGATGTCTGGAGCTTGGTGACATCATGGCATCCAAATCAGCCAATAATCCATCTAGACTGCATCCCCTGTCCATTTTTGATGTATAGAGAAATCTGACTTGAGCTTGACATTAGCTGACATGTCTGAATGATAGCACAGGAGTGACATTTGGTTGGGTGTAATGCTCGAACTGTCATTCATCTCGACCGTAGTTTAGGATGCCACTGTAATTCTCTTATTAGTTGGCTCGTGTGCAGCAATCGATGTCCCCGTTTCTCAGGCGGTGATGGTTTTGCACTGTTGATGTTTAATTAATAGTAAGGGATCAAAGTAATGGGCTTTGCTTAGCCTTTAGTAACATAACGTTAGTGTTGCATCTTCACAACCTTTCATCTTCTCCTCTGATGTGTCTCACAACTCGGTAAAGAACATTCACACAGGTGCCTCTCGTCATTCCTGCTCTCTCTTTCTCTTTAAACTGTCTTGCACTTTAATTAGGAGAGAGTACAAATTTCAGCAAGGCAAGGACTGACATTTGAAGACCACGAACCATCTTTAGAGAGATGTAGTCATTTGGCACTTTCCCACTCAACAGCCTCCTACTCCTAAGATCAAATTAGAGGTACCATTAATGTGAAATGTGAGAAACGAGGGATGCTTGTGGGTTAATTAGGGCTTTCCTAGTGTGGGCAAGTTCGTGGAGCTGTGTACTTGTGAAATCTGATTTCAGTCAATCTTCATGTTTGAAGAGTCTCCTGGTGAAAAGTGACGTTACTGTTAATATTAGCTTGTCCTCTCCTAACACCCACATTCATCCATTATTTAAGAAGGCAATGCAATAATAATTATTGAAAAAAAAAAAAACTTTGGAAAGAGATTAATTGGATTCCATTAATCATTTGCCAGCATGATGAGATTTTTACCATATGCTACAGGTTGATAAATGTCCTGACTGAAAATGATTGCCTGTGAATGTTGCAATATATCTTTTTATACAGTGCTCCTCAAAAGCTTTGGAACAGCAAGGCCAGTTCTCTTGTTTTTCGCTATACATTAAAGACATTTTTGAGATCAAAGAATGGATATTAGGAGATAGATCTGAAGTTCAGCTTTCATTTACAGACTATTAAAATCTGGTTGTGTTACAATTCTTAGAACGTGGCACATTTTGTTTGATCCCATTCATTTTTCAAGTGTTCAAAACTATTGGAACATGCGACTGACAGGTGGTTCTTGTTGCGCAGGTCAACTCTGGTAGCTTGATTGTATAAACAATCAAATGTCTACTTTTGGTCGAAGCCATTTTGAAGCTAAGAAAAAAGGGAAAATTGAGCCATTGCACAACCATTGCAGATAGCTGGTACAATAATTTGGATTGTCAGGACAAAAGGACCACTACACTACCACTACCACTAACAACCAGAGGCTTACCCAAAAACAATAGTTTGTGACATCACCAACAACCTCTGAAGGGCAGGGGTGAACGTACAGTATTCAAATCTGCTGTTTAAAGAAAACTATATACTGTAGTAGTAAATATAGAAGTCCTAAAAGTTCAGCCATAAAAGTCCCCCTACCTTACTGAAGGAAACACCGAAGTGTGGAAAAAACAACGGATCTGCTCATGATCCAAAACATATGAGCTCATCCGTCAAGCACAGTGTAAGTCATGTCATGTCTTGGGCTTGCATCGCTGCTTCCGGAACAGGCTCCCTAATCTTTATTGATGTACCTCATAATGGTAGGAGAATGAATGCAGAAGTCTACGGGAACATTGTCTCCCAATTTACAGGGAAATGAATCCAATTAAATTGGGAGGAATTTCTTTGTGCAGCAAGAAAATGACCTGAATTACACTGTTATTACAATAATGGACAACATCAGGAACAAAAGAAGCGGTTTTGCACCTGCAAAGTCAATCACCAGAGTTTAATCCCATGGAAAATGCTTTTCACGTCCCGAAGAGCAAAATGGAGGGAGAACCACCAAAAGACAAACCTCGTCTGAAAGAATCTGAGGAAGAAGTCTAGAAAAAGAAGGATGCAAGAGATTGGTGGCTATGTACAGTATGGTTTTGAGTTGTTTCCCACGTTTAACTGTAAATATAAGGACATGAAATCTGAAATTCTGCTCTTGATTGTAGAGCTAAAACAAAATAATTGGTTTTGCTGTTTCATTACTGTTATAGGAGCCTGTGTACATGTACTGTATAATGTAAGTGTTTGGTCATTTTAGAGTTAATCAGCATTGGTAAAGCACGGTTCTTTTGCTGGCTAACCAAAAGATGACCCGAAGTGCTGTCTTATCTCCAGTAATTCTTCATATTGTGGTGCAGACGTGAGCACTCCATTCTTGTGTCAAATGATTACATCATTTAAAAAAAATTCCAGTAAAATGAAGAGCCGTTGTCTATCCAGGACGAAAAGCCCCCGCATCCACACCACAGTCTCAAATGAACATGGCTGTGCACATGATGATCCCCAGACCCCGACGGGACGCCCAAGTCTTGCATACAGGATGTCTCAATCATGTAACAGGAAAATGTCCTCTTATTGAGATCAACACTTCAGTTGAGTCTCGTCTAACTACAGATAGAACCCACACATTTCTACCTACATGTGTGTTGGATACTTAGGAAGGAGATAAAGAATGAATACATATGGATATACAGTATGTGAATAACTGTAATTAATATGTATGACAGGAATTTGTTAATACGTTCAGTACCATATGTCACTGGGTAATAGTTTAACACAGTGTAACCTGGACAATCAAATTGGAGCTTTGATTCATAGTAATATTTTATTGTAGACGAATCTCTGTATGCTGTACTCCATTCGCCACTGCGCTATTGGGCTATTCCCACCGACAGTCATTTCGTGTAATTTTCCTTTTACTGAGAAAAGAACTGAAAACCTGTTTCCTTAAAAACTCCCTTTTATGGGAAGTCAAATGGCAGCTGCTGAATTCTGTGATTACACTCTAACACTATAAAGGCTTACGAATGAGAAAGTGCACTACCAAAGCTGTTCTTACATATTTTTATTCAAGTGAGAAGTAAAAACTATTGTTAAAAACTCCATTAAAAACTATGTCTGGTCGTTTATTTTTAAGGTTTGTGTGTATTGATGAGCAGTCTTGCCAAAACTCCTGCCTGTGTTGCAAGTCTGTATTTATAATCATGCATTTACCGCGGCAAATCTGACAGATTTAGAGCCTTATTTAGACTGGTTTTGATTGAAATGCTCATGAAAGAGTGCTACAAAAATGTATTTTGCATAAATGTTTATTGCATGCCTCAGCAGTAGCTCTTAAACTTCCATTATAAGTGAGCTTTGTGTAAATGTGTTTTCTGTCTTGATTTATTGCCACAGTGGAGTTATTACTTTAATGGACAGCTTAGATTGCTTAGGAAGACCAAGATTTCAGATTTTGGGGGGAAATTTGGGAAATTCTATCTGAAACGAAGGCTTTGTGACTTCACAAGTTTGACGGTAGTTTATGTCTCTAAACTTCTAGAACAAAAAAAAGAAACATACCTCATGGTAAATACTGTATAAGGATTTGTTGATATAACCACAAACAAAATCTGACATGAAGAATACTTACAAATGACTTGTGTATCGTCACATGCTCCATTTCTCGCTGTTGTTATCCGTGCCGTTTTTTCCTTTGCTATATACTGGACTGTGCGATACAGTAGGTTAGAAATGGGTACGGCTTTAAACACTTGCAAATTCATGCATTTATGAAGTCAGTCAATCATGTGGCACCGGTGCAATGCATACAATCATGCAAATACAACAGCATAGAGAAATGCTGACGGCATTTCAGAATCTGCTGATCTACTGGGATTTTCACACACATTATAGTTTGCGCAAAATGGTGTGGAAAAACAAAAGCAGTCAGTGAGTAGCAGGTCTGATGAGGGAGGAAGATGACGGTCAGACTGGATCGAAAGGGAAGGCTACAGTGACTCTAATACCCACTTTTCATGAACAACGTGATCATCTCGGAGTTTGAGATGAATGGGAAAACCACATCGGGTTTCCTCTGCGTTTGCCGAGATCTGCAGTCTGAGGCTACAATGAATAAAGGCTCAGTTGAAAACATCACCTGGTCGTTTTCCAACCTTCAGCTGTGCAATTTGCCTACTGTAGCCTCAGGTTCCTGTTCAGAATCCGACAGAGTAGGCAGCCTTTTATACGCTTTGGTCGATCCCATTGCTTCTTATTTAACAGTTTGATTTATTCACTGCTTCCGAGTTAATTAAGTTATTGTTTGCTGACACCGATACTTACCTGTGAATTTTAACACGACACTCAGAAAATGTTACGAATGGAGTACCCTCTTTTGGAGCTGCCGGATGTTATGTAATGCTCTCTCTCTCTCCCTCTCTCTCTCTCTCTCTCTCTCTCTCTACAGTGTGTTTAAACTCAGTACACTAGATGGTCACCCACTCACTGCCTCGCTCTGCTTGGTTGTTGTTTTTTTTTTTTCTAGGAGAAAGGCAGTGGCCGATGCGGTCTCAGAGTCACCATGGTAGGAAGGCAATTCTGTGTGGTTGAGTGTGTTTTCCCCTCTGACCCCTGACGTTAGCCTCTGTCTGTGTTCGTGGTGGCTGTGTACTGTACGTCCATGTACTCTCACCCCTCACTTTGTAGATCTGTGCCAACGCTCGACTAGATTTGTCCTGTATTCATTCTCGTTATTTCTTTCATTAAAAGCCCAGCACTCCCTTCTGCTTGACTCACTCCCCCGTAGTGTCTCTGTTCCTCTGGACTTTTTTTTTTTTTTTTTTCTTTCTTACTTTCTTTCTCCTACACAAGCTTTGGCCACCTCAAAACGGGAAGTACAAACACCTGTGCAAGGATAAAGACAGTTTTATTGATGATGTTACTTCTTGTTAATAAAAGAAGACATCAGATAAATCTGTGCTTATCCTTGTTAACAACTCAACGCTACTGTTTATCAAGAGAAGACCTCGACTCTGGGATCCACTGGAAATCTGGTATGTCTAACAATGATTTACAACAAGAAAAGACATTTTTCTGTTGATATACACAGATGTTTTTTTATTTTTTATTTTTTTTAAATTCATTAAAAAATATCAGACTTCTCATAATGTCATTACTGGTGTTATGTAACACGCTTTGGCTGAATGGAATGAATTAAAAACAAGTAAACACAGTGTGCCGTGAGGCGTTTTCTCTCACCATGTGAAGTCCACCCATGCGTCAGTATAGGGTCAGTGTTTTCATATTACTGCATGTCCCTGATGTCGCTAAATGAGGCAGTGAAGTGTTGCTCGCTTTGACCTCTGCAGATGGGTTATATAGTCACTTGAAAAGGCTGTCAGAATGCATTTGTCAGTGTAGAACCAAGTACTTCATAAGTAAGACCAGGCTATTATTGACCTATCAAGCTTTTACATATCTATTGGTTTATTAGGACTAGAGAAGATAGTTGGAAATGGCTAATAAATGCTCAGAGGCTTATTGTTTTACCTGCTTCATCAACAACCTAACCTCACCATTGTACTGAAGAATGCATGTTGTTATTGTTGTTGTTGATGATGATGATGATGATGATGATGATATTGTACTCCTTTTTCCTGTAAATATTGCCACGTCTCCGCACTAGCACAATACAGCGTTGAGGATGCTAACATAAATGATTTTCCCATTCATAAATCCAAACATTTAAATCCAAAAAATCTTAATTTGGGAACTTCAGAACTTAATCACATCCAGTTGATTAATCTGTCTTAAAAAATAGATGTAAAGCCTTTTTGTAACAATTTCAGTGGACAGGATTGGTCACCTTCCAAGTTCTACCCTCTCCCTTTTCTGTATACTGTACATACATGAGCTTATAATCCTTAAGAATGACTACTGTATGCCCCCTCAGTCGGAGTTCAAAGACAATTTTGTGCTCTTGATTTTCTGTTGCATTGTTGTAATTCACAGTCATTCTTTTGCCATGACAATCTCGGCATCTGCATTTGAACCCTACCGGAAGTCTGAAGGGATCAGTGCATAATATTTTTAGGTCCTCCCTTGTCTTATGTTCCATATACTGTAAATGAGTCCAGAGCTGTCCGTCCTGATTGACAGGTTTTTAGAGGAATGCCTCCCTATCCCGCCCACACACCAGAGCTAATTACGCTTCCTAGGATCCTGAGCCACAGATCCCTTTGTTATCATCATCATTCAAACTCTCAACCTCTGGACAGGGTGAATTTTGAATTTGTAGGGCAATCGTTTTTTTCCCCCCCTGATTCCTGATGATTCCTGGCCAAAACATTGAGTTTTACTTCAAATCTGCATGCTGGAGCATTATGGCATTTAACATTTTGCAAGTAAATGTTAATTCTCAGTGTCAGTCGCTAAATGCCAGCTCCCATCGGTTTTCTGGCCCCACTGTCCATCAGAGCAGCAGGAGAAGGGCAAACCCACTGCATTTGCCATGTCGACATGGCCACTGCGGCCGAAACCTGCACCTCACCTGGCCCTGCCCTGGATGGTACACACCATTGGTAATTAAATGAAGGATGAGGAATTAATTTTGAAGGAGAGAGAGAGAAAAAAAAACGAAGGTTAAAAAGTTTGTTAAACGATGTATGAGGATTCCCAGGTCCGGCCTTTCCTGCCGATGTCCATTCCAGCAAACCTCAATATCCTGACCACCAGCCACTTTTTAAAAACTCGTGCTTCATTAAAGGTCAACCAGCTATTTTATTCATGATATTTTTAAACCATGATGAAAACCTAAGTCGTTACATTGCGTGGAACAGAAACTGTCATCTTTAATCAGATACAGTGTGGGAAAGGAACACCTCCTGATTTTAGATGGCTGGCATGTTATGGTTATTAAGGAGGCAATTTGTGTGTTTCAGTTGCTTCTAAACAACACTGGCCTGGCCTGAGGGGGAGTTTCGGCGAGGAGAGGGGGTGCTGTGCGACACTGCCGGCTATACAGCTGTTCGTGCAAATGTTCTTTTATGACCTTGTTTATTTACTTCCTTTTAAATTTCGTGTTTTGTTTTTTTTTCTCGAGCCCGGCTTATCCCTTTTAGACTTTATATTCAGAAGAGAAAAGAATTGCTCAATAGTTTGATCATCAGGTGTTTGCTCCGACTACTATGGTTTCGTATAAGATTATTCTTTGTTGATGTGCTTTCAGGCCATTGCTTCTTTATTGCAAATCCTAGGCATGTCCTCATAAATGCTTTTGAGCATACTGTTTATTTTCATTAGATTAAAATCGTGTCCGTGGAAAGAATATCGGATGAAAAGCCTCCCAGCATTTGTTGCACTCGTTGTAAACAACTCCTCAGACAGAAACGATAAAAGTGTTAACGCAAGGAAAGTTCATAACATGAAAATAATTTGCTTTGCAAAAGAGTCCCCCACTATTTTTGCAGTAACACAGCCCACATACACAGCATTTGTTACTCTTTGTGATGCCGATGCAGTTTTTCTCATGTGAATATGCAACAGAAATGTCAGAATACTGAATCACTGGCGTACCATCTGGATATTATTATTCGGATTGGCAGGAGTGTTGTTGTCAGGATGTATTAGGTGTGAAGCAGGAATGCGTGCGATGTGAAGATTCATTCGCCCGTAGGCGCCGGGATCAGTGATTGCTGCTCCCTATACTGTTTTTGTTTTGAAAGGCCAAACCCATCAACAACGTAGGCTGCACATGATTCACAACAAAGTAGACCTTGTGGCGAAACAAGGGAGTTAATGCTGTGAGTTCAGCGCGGCTCCTTCGAATCAGCCACTCTGCATTCAGCATCTCTCTGAATCCCCCCAGCTCAAGGCAGTGGGTCAGAACTTTTCCCGAATTCATCACGGTTGAATCTTTCACCCCTAAGGATGTCTAAAGTTTTGTTCTCCTTTCTCCGTGGAGCCCGAATGAAACCGGCTGAAACTTTACCACCCTCCCACTTACCTGAATGGGCTTAAAGGCAAAACGAGGAGCATCTCCATTACAAAAGACAACAGTGTGCCCCTGTGCCTCCAATTAATTTTCACATTCTCAAGCATGCCAGGCAGGAAAAGAAAATAATTGTAAAAGGCAGGCGTTTCTGAAATGGTTTTTTATTATTAATAATGCTCGCTGGCTGTCCCTTGTTGCCTGGGAATTTTTTTTTTATTCTTTATTTTTGACTCAAATGTATGACAGAGTGACAGGTCACTACAACGGACCTCAGGCTGTAGCTAGGTTTTAGCTCTCCGCTTTACCCCTCTCAAAAGAGGCTAATTGGTCCCCAGATTAAAGCAAGATCACTCAACTGGACCGTGCTTGGTATTAATTAGGCCTCACAACGAAGCCAGTCTGCTGCAATACACACACTCGATCTGATATTTGACTTAATTTGATAGTGCACTGACCTCTTAAATTATCTTTAACTTTCTCACTTGAACTTGAGCACTTTTAATTCAGCAGATGTCGTGGGAGCAGACTCACTGCCGAGGTTTTTCCACAGTGTATTTGTTCAAAAATTTGTCTTAATGCACTGTATATACAGTATAACTCAGCTTAGCCATTTGAAATAAGCTGCTTTATCAAGTTACAAGCTACTCGTGATTTATAGCGCTACAGCTACAACTACTCTTTACTAAGCTACAGTACATAAAAAACAAGCTACAGTACATTAAAGCTACTTTTTCCCCCCTGAATCTACTTTGTTATATATAAACAAATGTAATATATTTGCTTGTGCAGCATATTTATTGCACAAAATCAAATGTATATTTTCTTTGCATGTAGTGCCATAGCAAGGTGCGATGCATTAATATTACAGTTGTTCCTCAGCATAAGTATTCAATGTGTTCCTGATGCAAGTTCTGAAGGTGAAATTTTGTATTATGAAATGCATTTTTTTCATGAGAAATAAAGTAAATGTAGACAAGCTGTTCCAGCCACTCAAAAATATTACCAATACAAGTAAATCTTGGACTGCGAGCATAATTTGTTCTGGAAGTGTGTTTATGTATAAAAACACTCGTATATCAAAGTGAATTTTCCCATAAGAAGTAATGGAAACTCAGATGATTCATTCCACAGACCAAAAATATTAATATAAAAATAATTTATACACAATATAAAGTTAAAAATAAAACAAATTAACCTGCACTTTACCTTTGAAAAGAATTCTGACAGAGCTGTGTTGACCTTAGTGTGTGTGTGCGTGTGTGGGCGTGTGTGGGCGTGTGTGGGCGTGTGTGTGCGCGTGAAGCTGAAGTAAGACGAGAGTAGAGAGGGGGCTACTGTGTAGAACGACTCCCTCCTTTCCTTCTCTCTACTTACACAGTAGCCTACTGTAGGCAGTAGTAGGCTACTGTGTAGGATGAGATTCACACACACAGAAACACACACTAATTGAAACACGGCCCTGTTTTTTAACAAGGATCCTCTCTAATAACACTCGCGTGCGTGCACACACATTAACGGAATCACTGCTCTCTGACAGAGAGACTCTGGAAACTGGATCTTTAACAAAGAAAGAAGTCATGGGAGATGTTTACCCATAATCTCACAGCACGCGAGAGAGAAAAATCATTGGCTCATTGGATCATGTGACGCTCGGCAGACAAAGCGCATGCGTACAGTACTACTCGTATATAAAGCCCTTGCTCGTTTATTAAGGTTACATTTATTTTTAAATTTTGCTCACAGACCAGAGTTACTCACAATCCAAGGTTACCCTGTATTACCAATTTCCAACACTATAATCATACTTTTTTATACAAAAACAATCAAATCATTTATAAAATACATGTAAATTAAGTGAAATATGAATTAAATAGACATTAAACCTCACTTAACCTTAATTTATGATTCCTCTTGGCACTGGCTGCTTTAAAAATGAAACTGAAAGTGGCTGCCTTTTCTTCTTGCTAACATTTTGGGACCCATGGTGCTATGTCTTCACTAAATCTTGCACAAAATGCAAAAAGAAAATTTTAAAAATATGTAAACTTGCCACTTAGCTGGCGTTTGGCTCAGCACGGTTTATTTGCTTGAATGCTGAAAATGTTTCGTAAGAACGGAAATTTCATCAGAAGAGGTACCACTCTACTCTTAATCATAAAATAACAATGGTAAATAAAGTAAGAGATACAGACCTCCCACATTATTGTTTCAGTTTCTTTCTGGAAGTATCTCTCTAGCTCACTTACTGGGGTATATAGTAATCCATATAACACCCATATAACATGACCAGCTAGGTAATCAATTACAATAATAAAAAAAGATCTTCTCACATTGATGTAACCTCAAATAGGTGCTTACATTTTCTGAACACTCTAAATAGTTTGAATTGTTTACGTATGAATCGACCAGACATTTGATAAATCTGGTCATGGATCGTTGTTTTTATAACTAGTAGACATACAGTAGCAACGGGAACATGGTTTCAGAATGGCGCACTTGCGCAACCCTTTTCCCATCACTTACAGTTAATATTAATTAATTAATTCCAATTTAATATTATTAGTCTACTGTAATATCACATCAATGTATGTAAAATGTAAATCAGAGGTATATGGGGTGCTGCAGTACCCCCAGCACCCCTACTGTACTTCTTCCAGCTGTTTAAAAGCTACTCTAGTATGATACATCTTTATAGCATGACTAGATAAAGTCCCTGTCGTTGACAAGGACAGAGTTTTTAGAAATAGTTAAAAAGGTTAAAGCTAAAAATAAGCTGCCTGTCTTTCTGTCCCTGCCTAACTTATTAATACAAAGAAATAAATTTTTGTAATGTTAAGTATCTTATGCCTTGATTACGTTAGGTTGTACTTCTTTCATCGTTAGCCAAATACACTCCCTGTTCGATAATCGATAAACTTGTGGTTTCTAATTTGGCCCATAACTTCTCATAACTTCACATCTACTCAACATTTTGATTTCAGGTTTAACTGTAGGCAAATACCTAAAGTAATGTGTTCATTAAATTTTGTTCAGCCAGTTTTGCGTGATAATGTGACAAAATCTGGTTGTGACTAACATACAGACAGAAGTAAGACTCCATTCTCAAGCATGCCAGGTATGAAGCATTGTATGAAGCATAAAGATATCATTGCAAGGGTGAGTTCTGACTAATGTACAGACAAAACCTTTCTTTTATTTATATAGATCCTGTTATTCCCTGAGAGTTACATACAGGAGGCACACACCTTCTGTATATTGAAAACAGTGTTATATAGCTAGTTACTCTCCAACACTGCATGTTAATTTATACAGTTGTTTTACAGACAGAGCATATTCACAGACATCATTTATACAGTGTTACCTTATAGTATATGGCACACCCCTCTGGTTGTCTGGCTCTGGGACGTTAGCGGTGGATCATTTGGGTGCTGTGGGTTGTGGGCTAAGGCCGCCGTAGTCACACTAGTTTGTCTGGCACATTCCATGGATAATGTTTTTTTTTTTCTTTGCTAAAAAAGCATGTTTTGACTTCTGAGTCTACCAGCAATACATTTTAAACAGGCAGAACATCATAAACCTCCAGTATTGGTGTGTGGGGTCCATTCCACAATGCGGCCATTTATCACAGGCATTTCACTGGTCCGAGGTTGGCAACACGGAATAGCTACCATTCGTCACAGCTCACATCACAGTGAACTGAACGTCCCACGATCCCTCCCCAACCTCCACAAAAGTCACACACTGCAGCACCATGGCCTGAACACTTCCAAACCTGCAATATATACAGGACACTCATACACATCATGTAATACACACATTCCACATCATGCAATACACACATTCCACATCTGACACGACACACACACATAAAATCAATGTGGCAGCTAGAAAATTCCCCAAAGGTAGAAACATAAAAGTGAGCAGATGAGCTGGCCTTAATTATGGCACACATACATGAATTATAAATATGTGTGATGTTTCTAATGTATCCCTCTTACCCATAACGCATGTGGTGGTACAGAAGAGTACTTGATATGCACTTGAGTGCATGAAGCAGTTTGCTGTTTTTGTATGACATCTCTCTTCTGTCATCTCCAACATGAATTTTTGTTATTGCTCTACATGTTGAAAAGTACACTAACGTTTTCATCATCATTGCTGTGTTGTTACTCTTTAGTCCATGTAATTTGTGTGCAATGCACCATTACGATTAGGAGTTTGTCTTCCCCTAATGCACCATTTCTCCTATCTGGGCATCCATGTTCTAGATAAGAGCTCGTTTTTATATCACGGTTTGGTTTCCTTTTTTTTTTTTTTTTTTTTTTTTACCAGCAAATCAGACATGTCATTGCTTCTTCTGCAGGCACGCATCAACACAACTACAACCATGTGGGTCACAGTAGTCCTACTCGAACTCCTAAAAATGGTAAGGATCACTCTTCTCCTCTTTTTCTTTCTCATCGTGATAACAACAGACATAAGACAAAACCAAACACCGTTATGTTTTTCACTGCTGTCTTTTTTGTTTTGTTTTCTGAGATATTTGCTATTTAACCACCACCTGCCCCCCCTCTGAAGCCTGATGGTACTGTGAACCAGCCAGTGCCACTGTGTATCTTCTACACTGTCACCAGCAAGAAGATGCGGTTCGCATTGATTTGAGCTGTTGTTCTCTGGAGGATATAGTGCACTCTGCTCAAAATGAGTGGTGATCAAAATTTTAAATGCTCAGCCTGGTCCTTCTGCCAGTTTGGCACAATTAAGCCAAGGGCTAATGCACAGGGACTTACGTGGAGGACAAACTGTGTAATCTAACAGTAAATGGATTTATAATTAATGTTTTATTTAACATGTAATGTACAGTATCATCATTGATGTGGTGATGCTTTGGGATGTTTATTTATCATTCATGGAAGGAGTTTTCAGAATCAGCACTTTGTAACAGCCAGCAAGTTCTCTACCATACTTAAGTATTCTGGACACGGGAAATTATGCTTTGCAGATTCTTGGAAACCAGCTGTTTCTTTTTCCCCCTTTCCATGTTATTAACTTCAGGAGAGGCTCCCAGATGGGACAACAAGAAAGCAGTCGCGATTCAATTAACTAAGACACAAGTGAAATTCGCCATGGTCTCTGGGTGGGAGAAATGGTCGAACAGTTCCTACGCAATAAATCAGAACAACAGTAGGTCAGCCTACTGTTTGAAGGCATCTGTAAGCACATCTATGTGGATGAGGGCAAACGTTACTTTCTTTAGAACTGCAGTTTGAAAGCATGTGGTGTTTGACTGAATGTGTGTCAAAGAATGTGTGAATCGGAAATGGAAAAAACAAGCTTCAAGAGAGAGGTTAGGAGAGGCTGAGTCTGCCTATAACATTTCATATACGAGGGGCGTTCAAGTGAAACCAGGATTTTTGATTGTGCAAAATAGCAGGACACAGTCATGAGAGCAAAAACTAAATTAAATTAAACGTGTCTATATAATGGCGGCACGGTGGTGTAGTGGTTAGCACTGCCGCCTTGCACCTTCAGGGTCCGGCTCGATTCCCGGCAAGGCTCGATTCTCTGTGTGCATGGAGTTCGCATGTTCTCCCTGTGCTTGGTGGGTTTCATCCAGGTACTACGGTTTCCTCCCACAGTCCAAAGACATGTAGGTTAGGTTAATTGGTGTTCTCAAATTGCCCGTAGAGTGTGAATGTGAGTGCGTATGTATGCGTGCCCTGCGATGGATTGGCAGGGTGTACCCTGCCTTGTGCCCTAAGTCTAATGGGATAGGCTCCAGGCCCCCCTTTGACCCAGAATACAGGATTAAGTGTAATGACGATGAGTGAGTGAGCAGTGTTGGGAGTAACACGTTAGAGTACTTGGATTACTTTTTTAATGTAACGAGTAATCTAACGCGTTAGGTCTGCCTAAGTACTCAGTTACTTAGTTACTTTTTCAAAAATGTAATCCGTTATTCAGACAATTTATGTAATCCGTGAGCCAGACAGCAGTGATTCCCAATCCATTAGTGTGTGTGTGTGTGTGTGTGTGTGTGTGTGTGAGAGAAAAAGTGGTCCTACAAGCCCCGCCCCCGATAACACGCCCCCCCCCCCCCACCCCCTCTGTGATTCCTGCTGTTATACCCCGATCTCACCTATGTGGTTTGACTACGCGAGGACAGACGCGCGGAAAGATGGAAACCTAATCACAGCGCCAAAACTCGCTAGGTGAAATAGGGGTATTAGTAGTTAACAGATTATGGGCCAAACTTCGCTGAGTGATGATGGTAGAATAATTATAAAAGTCTTGACTAAATCAACATACATGAGGAAACATAAAGGAGTTTTCATTTTCTGCAATGGAAAAGTACTCTAGTTAGTTACTTTTATCAGAAGATAACTCTGTAATGTAACCGATTACTTTTTAAAGACAGTAATTTTGTAATGTAATTAGTTACTTTAAAAAGTAACGTCCCCCAACACTGGTAATGAGTGAGTGAGTCTCTATATAATCCCCTCCTACACTAATTCACTCATCCCAGTGTTTCACTAGTGCTGGGATACCATCATGGTACAAAGTTTTCTTAGTACACCAGAGCCATGATCAGCCTGCTTGCTTCATGTCTGAAACGCTTGCCTCCCACAAACTCTCTTAATGGCCCAAACATTTGGGAATGGCTTGGAGTGAGGTCAGGACTGTACGGGGGCTGTAGCAATAACTCCCAGCCGAGTTCCTATAATAATCCTAATGCAAGTGGTGTCCATAAATGATTGTGTGTACAGTTCATACAGACAGATGTGCCTCTTCCACAAGTTGGTGACAAGTTATCTGTCAATTTAGGATCATTGAGAATTCTTGAGAACGACCGCAGTGGGCTCTGAGGCTCTTCGTCCGGGATCGTCATTCATTCATTCACAGTGTTCTTGGATAATCATTCACATGGTGTTGGATCATCATTCACATGAAGTGATGTAATGGAGACTTGAAGACTTCTGTAAATGTCTGCCAGCTTTACACCTTTATTCACAAGTTTTGGCTATTTGAACACCCCTCATATATTTATGGCTACTTTAGAACACTGTTATTGGGAAATAATCACAACACTTCATCAGGTTTTTACCCATACATATATACAAAGGTAAAATAATAGGGTGATATTGATCCTCAATTTAGCTGACTATAATTCATAGATGTGTTCCATAACGGAGAATCCATATGTACCTCATTTGGTGAACATCCACAGATGAGTGCCTTATGATACTCAAAACATAACACGGATAACTTTAGTTCACTGTTAGTGAGAGTGGTACTGTATACACTGTACATGCCATAAACAAAAATTAAATGGATGTTCGAGCCAGGCTAAGGTTAGAGTTTAAAGTAGTAAATATTTCTATGAACTACATTTGAATGTTGAGACGGCCATTACATATTCCACTCCTTTTCTCTTTCTCCTAAATTCCTTTTAGTTTGAGCCAGAGTTTGCCTTCCTAATCACATCCCTTACCACAAAATGAAGTAGAAAGCAGCCAACGTGGCCATTTCAGCACGAGCCAATTCACTTACGCCTGCCGCAGTGCACACACTACACATGACGTGTGCTTGAGGAATCAATTCGAGCAGATGAACAAGCCGGGCAGGGACGACAACTATAAAAACAAGCTGACACCGAGTATTCATACTCCATCGACGTTTTTCGCTTAATGAACACACACTGATCAAAAGATGAAGGGAAAGCTCGGAATGTGTGCTACGTGCGCTTTGGATAAAGAGCTCTCGACTGGTGTCCTCAAAATGCGGAGGCTAGAAATGCTCAAAGTAGCAAGCAGCAACTGCTCATCTTGTTAGTGAAAGGATTAAATCACTGCCTTTTGGTGAGCCGCTTTAATTCGCCCGGGGAGGAAGCGGGTGGGGTGAGAAGATGGATAGCACTCCCTAACAAGCTCCAAAGATTTTTTTTTTTTCCACCAGATTGGTTGTTATTAGACAAAGTCTGTTATTGCTCTTTCTCAGAGAGGTTAATTCTGTTTATGGCAATGGAACTTTCCTCTCAATAACACTGCAGTGCAGCCTCATAGACACTTTTATTACTATTGCCGTATCCTTTGAGATGTTATGATTTAATTAAGAAACAAAAATACAATGTTAATAACTATGTTTAATGCTAAAAAGATGAACTGACTGCATTACAGAATTCTGTGTGTGGGGGTATGAGTGTGTGTAATTTCGCTCCAGCTTTCCTACATTTGTACATTTTCCAGATCACAGAATCAAATGATAGACTCAAAAAAAGCATTTACCAAGGCTACCATCCTTCTCTCTCTCTCTCTCTCTCTTTTTTATCCTATAACAACATTCTTAAATGTAAGGAATTTCCTTTTCCTGCTTTAGGAAAGTAATCAGCAACAGGGGTGTAGAATTTGTGCCATTGCAAAGCTGATTATTTTCAACTTCATTCCTGAATTTTTCATTTCTCTTTTACCACAGTAATTTTGCCATGACTAATTATTATTATTATTATTATTACAGTTCGTCCTGACCGAGTAATCTGATTGGACGGGAAGCATTCTACGAGTGGTGATAATGAATAACGAACGCCACAGGATGCTTTACTTTATGTGTCTCGTTGTGTCACAGGTGTTCTATCAATCGTTAATTAAACAATAGCGCCAGCATGGAAGAAAGTAGATGGCTATGGTCCACAGTACTGGAAAGAGGGGAGAGCAGCTGCCTGCCAAAACCCACATTCAAAACCAGTCAACTATCACTTTCATCAAGAAAACACATCAGATAATGTTATGTCATCTTAAACAATACCTTTCATTCTTAATAATTGCTCCCAAGTCACTTTAAATTGCCACTAAATCTTCCATGTTTGTTTATTTACAGCTAACACGAGCTACATAGCTAACTAGCTTCTAAAAGAAGGCTGAATAACAAATCGCTCTTTAACTGCTGATCAAGGGCACTATTTGGTCTGTGGAACAAGGGATTGCACCCCGTACTTAGCACACTAGCTTTCCATTTGAGGCTATTTGGGATTTAACCTCAGAACCAGGAAATTAGCTGATATTCTAATGTGGAATAAGTGAATTAAATCTTGCAAATATCTCTAGACTGTAAACCACCTCCATGATTTATTCTCCCGATCTTTTGACTACATATTACCAGGAAGGATTTAAAACCACTTTGACTCCTGGTACCTACACTAACTGTTGGTCGCTAACTTTTGGTCACTAGCTTAGCGTTAGCTCCGCTACTGGCAAAAGGATATGTGTTGGCACACCAAAATAACTGATTAAATAAACAAATTATATTCTGTTGATAATAAATGCCATTTATAGAAATGTTGTATACTGGAATTTCAATATCACACTCGAGGCCATGCTGTTGTGCTGAATAGCACGGTTTGAGTGTGCAATTGTGATAAAGTCAGGAAAACAGCACAACATTGAACAATGATTTAATCATTGTTTTTGTAGTCTAAGATGTCTTAGCATATGGTAAGTTAAGTGATTAATACGTTCAAAGGATGGCAACAAAAAGAACAACAAGATGAGACCAGAAACACAACAGAAAAAGCCAAATCCATCACCATTATATGAAAATGGAAAGTGTTCTTTATTTTTATTATTTTTATATACGCATTTATTTACTATATAAAGTCCTTATTGAATGTCACATGCTTTCTGCTGCTTAGACCGTGAGAAGAAACAAGAACTGCGCTAGAATTGAATTAGCCTAACCTACAGTATGTTATTACAGTATATGTGAGCCAGGCTGTCTTGCTTCCTTTGGGCAGGTTTCAAGCATTTGCATGCTAATGCTGTGCAAAGTTGACCACTTATCTAAAAGAACATCATGTGAAAGCCCTTGATAAAAATATGCTCAAATTAAAGCATCAGGCTCATATTTCCTCTTAGTGCAAACGATGTGCAGTTCTTCATTTTCCATGGTTTCTCAGATTCATGCAGGTGTGATACTCAGTAAGGACCTACAGTAATCTTTCCATTTTGAGCTGATGCTGTTGTTGTTGTTGTTGTTGTTGAGATTTTGCTGTCATGTTTCTGCATTTAATGTTTGGTTTTGCACTTTACACAGCCACCTACCAAAAATCTTTTCTCAGAGCCTCCTCCTCTCTTAAGTAAAGATGAAACTGTTTTGCCATTTCACACCCAGGACTCAGAGAAGCGAAGCCCACAGCATGTGTTGACCAGTGTAAAATAGAGTGCATGGTATTGTATAAACATTATTCTCCTCTCTTGTCACACCCTCCGGCTCCCCGATGCATCATGTTTGTCTCGGAGCCCATTCTGTGGCACCGGTCTCTGCCCTACTTTTACCCAGAGCACGATCCCTGCATGTCCAAACCATGCCCAGGCCGGCGTGACGGGCACAAAGCCCAGGGAGATGAAGGAGCTGTGACAATCTCCTTCTTCCATGGCTTTTACTGACATCATTTCACTAAGGAAACAAGGGTTCTCTGCTGACTAGCGGGCTGGAGATGGACGCTATTTACCAGGGCTTGACTAAATCACTGTCTCACCATGGCTCATTAGCCACTAAGTCACAGGCTTCAGTTCATCCACTGATTTCCCTGAAGTCCTTCTGCTGCATCCTTCAACTCTCCCGAGCAGAAAACAGATAGAATTGTTTATAGTTGTTACTCTGTTTTGACGCATCTTTTGGTCTGCTGTCTTGTCGTCCTCCAGAGAGCACGCGCATGAACAGCATCCTCACATCGCAGACGGAGCCATACGATCTGTCCTTCTCCCGCTCCTTCCAGAGCCTGTCGCACCTGCCTCCATCCTACGAATCCGCCATGAAGGCTGACCTCAACAAGTACTCCTCGCTCAAAAGACTGAGTCAGAGCCGCTTTCTCATTCTACACTCTATTGAGCTTGCTTTTTTTTATTTTATCAAGGCTGGGATCAATTTCATTTCAATTCCTTTTGCTTTGGCTTGAGCCAGTTCAGACGACGAACTGAAATTCGCCTTGTGATTGAAATTTGCAGGTTCAGTTAATTATTATCTATTACTCCATTGTCACTATGTGAATTGAATTTATTGCTCAGAATTGCTGGAATTGACCCCAACCCTGCATTTTACACTCTGCCCTGAAAGCACTTAATGGTCTTTTGTATTTGTATTCTATATCAAGAGTGCACAAACTTGCTCCTCAATATCAATCGCATTTACCAAGCCTGATCCAGCTTATTGAGGTTGTCAGGAGCTAAACTTTGCAGGAAGATAATTCTCCAGGAGCAGGATTTACACCTGGAAGAATACATCCATGATTGGACTATTGTGCTTGTCAGACCACATAAGCTTTATTGAACATACCATGACCCCGCCCCCCTCCCCCACACCCCTTCAGAAGCCCTCTCGTTAAAGCATGGCATTCAATACCAAAGCAAATGATGAACATATTGCAGTTCCCTCCAATCGCTGCAGAGGACTTCCCCATGACCTCTCTGCTCCATTCTATTGATCTGACTGATTGTAGATTTATTCTGTGTAATAAGAGCTCTCTAAGTAAAATGTAAATATATCGGATGGCTTGGGTAATTTAATATGGATAAGCCATTAAGCCATGACTTAAATCCACATGAACTATGGGGAACTAACACAGATGTCTTTTCACCTTTAATAATTACTGTATATACATGAAGTCACAAATGCTGAACAAGCTGTATTCTGCTCTTAGCAACAAATAATAACTATGGTCTCCTTTTTGAACTTCGATTAGTTAATCTTCTTTTGATAAACTTCAAAATAGTCAATTTTCTTACAATACCCGATGACCTTAGAGCTACAGAGAAGTATGTCAGTTTGCTTTATTATGCCTTGAAGGTTAAAAACAGTATGTGAGTATGAGTGGTATACAGTACTGTGAAAAAAGTCTTGAGCTACCCATCATTTCTTCTTATTTTGCTTCCAAATAGCTAGGCTTTCTTGTATTTTTAATGTAGTCTTGAAGAATAGTTCTCAGCGCTTCGTGAAGGACTTTTTTGGGCTGTAATTTTAGGCAGGTATTCGGCTGTTGTTTTTAGACCAGTCCCTGTACCTGACCAGTTTCAGAGGAAGATTTTTTGTTTGTTAAGCCACATAGTGACCTATGAATTATCCATGCAATTTAAAAAAAAATTAATTTTAAAAAATTACATTTAAAGCATGAACCAGTGAGAAACAGGTGCACATGATGACAGATGATCATTGTCATGATGGTTGTAACAGACGAGAGGGGAAATGAGGTTGCTGTTTTTTTTTTTTTATTGTATCTTTAGGCATTTTGCAACATGTCACATCATTTAATGACATTTTTAATTAGTTTAATTTAATATTACAGAATGAGGGGTGAGTCACGTCTTTTGGAGAGTAAAATATGAAAAAAATGCTTAATGATTTGCCAAAGGGGAAAAAAACTTAAATAATTATTAATCGTAATTCTTAAATATTACAAACACACATCTTCCAGGTATATAAAAGAAAAACTCATATTCTTACAGCCGTGTCGTAAAAATGCATAGCATCGCCATCATCCAATTAGTCGACATGTGAGAGTTTGTGGGAATGGGTAATAAAATAGCCTTTTGTATTGAGAATTAGTTTATTATTCTATATCATTATATAAAGAATTGCGTACAGTTGTAGTGTCTGATTGATGAACTGGTAATCTGTTGAGGTTGTTCAACATGTACGAGCTCTCCTCAGTTTAACACTTGGAGACTCCTACTTTTAATTTGCAGTAAGCTTGTAAGCTTGATCGAGTGCATGTGCAGTAAATTTGTTACTTATTTTCTCGAAGTCTGCCACCTCCTCAGGGAGCTGTATTCTAAATGCAGGAGTCTTCGATCTGGAAATCTCTAACTTGGGTCTGCTACACAAATGATGTTTCCTTGATTTGAGGTTTTAATTTCCTTGAATACAGCTCCAGTAGTTAAGTGGTATCTCATCTCGGCTAGAGTGTGTGAGGAGATGGGTGTCGGGTGGAGCCGATCTCAAGGTCATCAGCTTCGTTCTTATTCTTGGAAGAACCGATAATTTAATTACTTTGCTTTCCTAATCATTCAGTTACAGATACAGCAGTTACTCGGTGCTCTTATCTGTGCGGTCTCCAGTTTAGATAACAGTGATGTTATGGCTTTATTTATCCCTATAAGAAGAATACTAACAAGACCACTGCAGTGTTATCATAAAAAAATGTGCACTGTATATTGATGTTTAACTGTAATTATGCAACATTCTGGTATTTCTTATATTACTGTTAGGGGTGGAACAAAACAGACTTAGTCATTCAGTTATTATAATATAAGAATATACATCGATCAGCCATAATACTTATCAGTTATGTATCAGTACATTGATGACAGGATCATGGAAGGCTCATCTATGCCTTTGGAGACCAACTGCTTGCCTGTCATGTCCAATCCCACAGAAAAGCCACTATAGCACAAATTGCTAAAAAAAAAAAAAAAAAAGAAGGAAAGAAAAGATAAAAAGTCAATACTGTTCATGAGAGAAAGGTATCAGAACTTATTTGCATCACATTGCATCACAGCTTGCTGTACATGGGCCTATCCTGGTGCCAGATAGCATAGCGCACCTTCAGAGGGCTTATGGAGTCCATGCCTCGATCGGTCAGAGCTGTTTGAGCGTCTCCAGAGGAACTTTGAATATTCGAAAATATGTTTTAAGGTTTTAATGTTATGGCTGATTGGTGTATGTTGTAAATATTCAATTCTTAGATTCAGTGATTTTATATATATATATACATATACACACATGGATAAAATTGTTGGTACCCTTCGGTCAATGAAAGAAAAACTCACAATGGTCACAGAAATAACTTTAATCTGACAAAAGTAATAATAAATAAGAATTCTATGAATGTTAACCAATGAAAGTCAGACATTGCTTTTTAACCATCCTTCAACGGAATTATAAAAAAAAAAAGAACTCATGGAACAGGCCTGGACAAAAATGATGGTACGCCTAACTTAATAGTTTGTTGCACAACCTTTTGAGGCAATCACTGCAATCAAACGATTCCTGTAACTGTCAATGAGACTTCTGCACCTCTCTGCAGGTATTTTGGCCCACTCCTCATGAGCAAGCTGCTCCAGTTGTTTCCGGTTTGAAGGGTGCCTTTTCCAGACAGCATGTTTCAGCTCCTTCCAAAGATGCTGAATAGGATTGAGGTCAGGGCTCATAGAAGGTCGCTTTAGAATAGTCCAATGTTTTCCTCTTAGCCATTCTTGGGTGTTTTTAGCTGTGTGTTTTGGGTCATTGTCCTGTTGCAAGACCCATGACCTGCGACTGAGACCCAGCTTTCTGACACTGGCCAGCACATTTCTCTCTAGAATCCCTTGATAGTCTTGAGATTTCATTGTACCCTGCACAGATTCAAGACACCCTGTGCCAGATGCAGCAAAGCAGCCCCAGAACATAACAGAGCCTCCTCCATGTTTCACAGTAGGGACAGTGTTCTTTTCTTGATGTGCTTCATTTTTCCGTCTGTGAACATAGAGCTGATGTGCCTTGGCAAAAAGTTCCATTTTTGTCTCATCTGTCCATAGGACATTCTCCCAGAAGCTTTGTGGTTTGTCAACATGTAGTTTGGCATATTCCAGTCTGGCTTTTTTATGATTTGTTTTCAACAATGGTGTCCTCCTTGGTCGTCTCCCATGTAGTCCACTTTGGCTCAAACAACAACGGATGGTGCGATCTGACACTGATGTTCCTTGAGCATGAAGTTCACCTTGGATCTATTTAGAAGTCTTTCTGGGCTCTTTTGTTACCATTCGGATTATCCGTCTCTTTGATTTGTCATCAATTTTCCTCCTGCGGCCACGTCCAGGGAGGTTGGCTACAGTCCCATGGATCTTAAATTTCTGAATAATATGTGCAACTGTAGTCACAGGAACATCTAGCTGCTTGGAAATGGTCTTATAGCCTTTACCTTTAACATGCTTGTCTATAATTTTCTTTCGAATCTCCTGAGACAACTCTTTCCTTCGCTTCCTCTGGTCCATGTTGAGTGTGATACACACCATGTCACCAATCAACACAGTGACTACCTGGAGCCCTATATATATAGGCCCACTGACTGATTACAAGATTGTAGACACCTGTGATGCTAATTAGTGGACACACCTTGAATTAACATGTCCCTTTGGTCACATTATTTTCAGTATTTTCTAGGGGTACCATCATTTTTGTCCAGGCCTGTT
This sequence comes from Clarias fuscus, assembly GCA_030347435.1. Taxonomy (NCBI): domain Eukaryota; kingdom Metazoa; phylum Chordata; class Actinopteri; order Siluriformes; family Clariidae; genus Clarias; species Clarias fuscus. Next base: position 19,675,214 of record CM059220.1, read on the forward strand.
CCATGAGTTTATTTTTTAAAATAATTCTGTTGAAGCATGTTTGAAAAGCAATGTCTGGCTTTCATTGGTTAACATTCATAGAATTCTTTTAAATTATTACTTTTGTCAGATTAAAGTTATTTCTGTGACCATTGTGAGTTTTTCTTTCATTGACCGAAGGGTACCAACAATTTTGTCCATGTATATATAATATATACTTGAAGGGTACTTACAGTACATTGGGTCTTTATAATATAAATAAACATTTTAGACCTGAGGTCAAATTATACAGCATGTGTTACTTTGTCTTTACACGAAAGACAGTGGAAGAGAAGAGAATCCTCAATTAGTCTTATGGACTGTAACTGTAATTTTAATTCCTTATCTTGAAAGGATTAGTGAATGATTAGTTTTTATTTCCAAAAATAATTGTAAATACAGTGAATGTGTAAAATAATGTCTTAAAAAAAAACAGCATTAATTTGACCATATAAAATATATATATATATCTTTTCAACTTTTTAAATGCCATATTATATATATATATATAGCACCTTATTAAAAAGGATCATTTGTATTAAGATTGTGGTTCATAACAGTTCTCCATAATTAGGTCAGTATTGGAATCTACTGTATATACACAGCAAAGTGGGAGGAATATACTTAACAGAAGATTTCTCAAAGCTTTATGAATTCAAAAATTTATGAAGACAAACTCATAAATAGTTAAATACCATACAAATACAGTCTGTACAAAAACAGCTAAAAAAGTCTGTAGAAAAACGGTCTATTTTGTATAGACTTTTATGTAAAGACCAAATCATGTACTACATAAAACCATTAATATTTGTCTGTATAAAGCTCATAAAGATGTTATGAAGACCCAATATAACAAAAAAAAAAAAAGCAAAATAAATAAAACACTGAAGAAAGCTCTCCTACTCAATCACATAGCTACTTGATGATAAACTTTATTTCCTTTAATTTGTCTTTGTATTCAGACCTTTAATTTAAAAAGGGGCCTAGTTCACTACTTAATGCAGCCAGATTGCAGAAGCTAGTCAGCGAGGTACATTAAGATTAAAAAGCAGTTAAGACAACGTTGGCTACAGAAAGACAGCATGTATTCGAGAGCTTATTCCTCAGTCAGGAGTTTACAATACTGCCAACTTTCACTCTCATCTACTGGAAGATTTACAGTATTAGGTTGCTTTTGTTGAATAAAGAATCGTATTGTTCCTCGTATCAGGATCAAGCCTGAAACTGCTGACTAATGAACCTAGACAGCCTCCAGCACGTGCCTGGTTACAAACTGCATGGCTACTATGCACATATTTTTTGCTTGTGTTTATACTCATGACAATTTTATGAATGATATTAAAAACCACACGATTGGTGGCAATGTGATGGCTTTTGACTGAATCTGACTCTGCTCTCCTACAGCTGACAAGGATGTGGATGACTACTACACCCGGAAGCGGCACCTTCCTGATCTAGCAGCACGTGGCACCCTGCCACTACACATGATCAAGATAAGCCAGGACTCTCAGACTAACCAGCAGGTTCAACAGCAGCAGCAGCAGCAGTCGTCACGCCAGCGTCCTCGCCGTGTACAGAGAGCCATGTCTCAAGACCGCGTGCTGTCTCCAGAGCGTGGCTATGCTCAGGACTATCCTGTGTCTCCCTACCCTGCGTCCCCATATGGCGAGCGAATCCTATCTGAAGAGCAGCTGCTGTCAGCTGAACGCCTCCGCTCACATGAGCGCCTCATCTCCCAGGACCGGCTGCATTCGCAGGACCGCCGCTACTCGCAGGAGCGTGTCCACTCGCACGAGCGTCTGCACTCTCACGAACGCATGCACTCGCAAGAACGCCTCTACTCGCAGGACAGGCTCCGCTCGCAGGACCCACTGCTCTCGCCAGATAAGACGATGTTGTCCAAACATGGCAGCTTTCACGGTGACAAGTCCATGTCCAGAGCCATATCGCACACGGACGTGTTCATGCCCACTACGCCGCTCATGGACCGCTACAAGATGACCAAAATGCACTCGCATCCCAGTGCCTCGAACAACAGCGGCGCTCCGGCAGTGCACAACAGCCTGAACAAGCCCCAAACCACCTCCAAGAGACAGGCGTTTGCCTCACGCCGCACGCAGACCGTGGAACAGCTGCACTATGTCCCACAGGCGGCTCAGCAGCAGCATCACCACCACTACCGTACAGGCAGTAAGACCGAAGTGACTGTTTAATGATTTCAACCGGACCTCAGCCATCCACCAGGAACTCACTCACTCACACACACACACACACACACACACACACACACACAGAAAGGTCTAACAACCAGTCCTTGTCTACACTATACTCTATTCCACATATTCTCTGTATTCAGACAAGAGACCCTTCTGTGTGCATACCCATTATTTTTTGTGTGTTTGTAGATCACTGATATAGGACGAGAAAATTGTGCAGCTTGTCAGAAACCTATCCATCCAGTTCTGCAGTTCTTAAGGGCTTTGCAGGGGGGGGAAATGTGCAGAGACTTTTAGCAGAACGACAGAAGGTGTAAATGAAAGCGCTAGTTGGTGCGAATGTGTAATGGAATTATATAACTTTATAAATATATAAATACACATACTGTTTGTACTTAAAGTCCTAGTCATAGCTTTAGAAGTTCTTAAATGAAACTGATGTTAGCACTTCTATTGGTGCCTCTATGAAACTGTTCTTGTTCATCAACGAAGTGGTTTTGTGGGTTAAAAAGCACAATTGATTAAAAGCAATTTTTTGTTTGTTTTTGTTTTGTTTCATTTTAATAAGTTCTTTTTTTTTTTTGGTTCCGACCGATTTTGTTTCCGCTCATCTGTTTGACCGAAATGGCAAGTTCATTTGCGTAGATGATTGTAAATAAGCTATTTTAGCCGCAGTAATCGGAGAAGTCTGTTCTGGTTGGCATTTGTATAGTTTTATTTTTTGAAATTCACCATTTACAGATATGACCCACTAGCCCAATATTGGATCATTTTAAACGAATACAATTATTGTACGTGTCATTGCAATTGTGTTTGTAGAATGAGACCTGGGTGAAACTACATGACCACTCTTGATATCTGGCTGTAGACTGTGCTCCAGTGAGTGACTCACAAGAAGAATATACTATGCTTGTTGTAGTTGCTTCAAATAAACCATCCTTATTTTTCTAAACATAATCCTCACCTGGAGTATATCTATTGTGTGCTTCATTCTGTAACATGCATCTAATGTACACTGAGCAGCCGCGACATTAGCACCACTGCTACACAGGTGAATTGAACAAACATTGATTATCGATTATACTGTATACCAGTAAACAGGTGACAGGATCATGGGCACATAAGGATCATCTAAGCCTGTGGGGACCAAATGCAAGCCTGTCTGGTCCGATCCTACAGAAAAGCCAATGTAGCACAAATTGCTGAGAAAAGTCAATGTTGGCCCAGAGCATCACAGCCTGCCGCATATGGGTCTTAGCAGGCAAAGAGTTCAAGGTTGTTGATGCAGCCTCTAAATTCCCCAGTTCTCTGAGCATCCACAGAATGCACCAGACAAACAAGACCAGATCCATGGATTTCCCACCTCGCAACCTAAAGCACCCAATGGATCCACAGCTGACGTCAAAGTGCAAGACACCACAGAGCACAACCACAGAGGTCTTGTGGAGTCACGCCCCAAGAGGCCAGAGCTCTCCCCAGCAGCACAAGAGGACCTACACCTACACGGTTTAATGTTATGGCTGATAAGTGTATTTACAGAATGTTTTAACAATACAGTTTTTGACAGTTTATGCACATGACCACATCTCTATCTCTAACACAAGTCTATCTCTAATACGAATGTAATATATATATAAATCCATGTTCACAGAAGTTCTTTGAATAGATGCTATGGAATTACTGCATTACTCACTTCTGGTACCAGTTAATTTTTTTCCCTGGTACTGTAGGTAGGATTTTCAGGTAAATCATCAATTTCAACATACTGTTGTTTCTGTCCTTTACTAGAAGATACTGGTTATTTGCTCACACTCAGTCGGCATGGTGGCTTTGTGGTCAGCAATGTCACCTTGCACCTTCAGGGTCTGGGTTCAATTCCCACCTCAGGTCTGTGTGCATGAAGTTTGTAGGTTCTTCCCATGCTTGGTGGAATTCCCAATTTGTGTGAATGAGCAGGTGCGTGTGTACCCTGAGATGGATTGGTGCATGCCCCACACACACTTTGCCAATCCATTATTGCTAATTCTCATTGTAAAAAACGGTAACCAATAAAAGTTACCATTCTCATTTGTTAACTGTCCACATTATAAATACCATATCATATAACAATGAGCTGGTTTTCTTTACCAACTTAGTTTATTAACCAGCTAGCTTTCATGAGCCAACTTGCTTTGTATTCTAATAGGATAAGATTCAATGCTAATGCAAATCCATAAACAAGATCATTTGGAAAAAGGATATTGAAGTGTCTTGATTCCCTACATATGCAGACCCTTCTCAGTATTGCAACTGACTCTCAGCAAAATAGGCGACCCAGCCAACAAATTGTCTTCATATTAAGGCTTATTGGAAAACACTGGTGTATGAACCACTATTAAGTCTTGCACCACTGTTGCTATAAAGGCATTTGGCAGAAACCCTTATCCAGAGTGATCTCATTATACTGTATATGCATATATACATCATTATATATACATCATATATCTGACATAACCATGAAATGTATATTGATTATAAATTCTCATACGTATAATAATTATTATGATTACACTATATGAACATGATGTTTCTGGACACATCCTCATTACACCCATGTGTGGTTTTTGAATGTTCCATACCAGATTTAGCCCTCATGTTTCTTTTCTAATTATCTTTTTCCATTAAAACCTTGGCACACCATGTCTTCATCGACCTTTTGTTTTTGTGCACATGTCCATTGTTGTGCTGGAACAATGTTTGGGCGAGCCTGTTAAGTTCCAATGAATGAAAATTGCAATACTATACCTATTAATTTTTTTATACAATTGTGCACGTCCAGCATTGTGAAAACAATTTGGAAATTCACTCGTGGGTGTGACGGTCACGTGTCCACAAACCTACAGTATGGCCATATAGTGTGTACAGTATGGTCACATGTGTGCCTTATAGTACAAGCTTCATTAAAGGGTAATTTAAATGATTTTGGCTATCAAATGTTTCACTATAAATATTTAAGTGACAAAATTTGGCAGTTAAGAAGTATGTAAGTGCAGCAACTGCATGGTATTACTCCAGGACAGATCAGCTGCTTACAGTACATCTGCATTGCATTGCATTTCTGCCTTGACTGATGAACACGCACTTAATTTATGTTGTGTTGTTGTGACATAAACACAAGGTGAAATATACTCACTGGGCGAAAATATTACAGTCACCTTTGTGATAATTGCCAAGATTGATGCTTATAATCAATAATCTAATATAGCTTCAGGAATCTGGATGGTTAACAGTAGTCATTTTAGACCAGCACTGGGTGATTTATACACTCTGCACTCCTCCGAAGCCTGTGGTCCTGTTCTCTGAGTGGGTGTGTTGATCTGCTTTGGTGTAGAAATATTGTTCCTTGTAGTTCTACTTCATTACACTCCAGACCACCAGTGGGCAGTTCGTTCGGTTCAGGGGCAATTTCCCACTGAACTAAATGGGTTTTCCCATTTGCTTGCTGAGTACTGTTAGTAAGGCCATCACTTTGGGACCATGCACCTTTGTAAGCAGTCTGTATGAGGTCATTGTACTGGATGTCAGGATGGATAACATGCTGTTTGTTCTCACAGGCCCAGATGGAGTTGGATGGACATAATGAATGCCTGGGTTGTTTGGCAGTGGAACATGGTCGATACTCTTTGAAGACAGGATAGCTCTTTTGGTTAAGAAAATGACTAGAGATAAATGAACAGGACATCTTCAGTTTACCACTCCACACTTACGTTGGCTGGGTCCTGGGGTGTAATAATAGGGTTGTCATGGACCTTTGGGAACCTGCATCTGCCTTAACCAGATTTTATAGACAGAATATTGCTTCATTGTAACCCGTGTACCCGGTGGTAAGTTTGAATGATTTTCATCCTGAGCAGAGTACAGTATGTTATGAACCTTTTCGACCTTTCCCACGAGGGTGTTCAAGTCAAACCAGGACTTTTGATTGTGCAGGATAGCAGAACACAGTTATGAGCCAAAAAAATAATCTACCTTTATTTATTTAAGTAAACCCCTGATACACTAACGCACTTGTTTCTTGTCCTTATGCACTATTACTATCATGGCAAAAGGTTTTCTAAGAACACTGGAGCTATGATAAGATTGCCTGCTTCATGTCTGAGGCGCTGGCCTCCCAGGAACTCCTTTAATGGCCCAAATATGTGGAAATGGTCAGGAGTCAAGTCAGGACCGTACTGCCAGCTGACTTTAATTTGCAAGTGGATCGTCATTCACTGCTTACAGCCTTCTTTAAAATGTTTACAATAATTTGAAATGTTTTGTTTTATGGCTTCATTCATGAGAAATTTCATCACAAGTCCCAGGTTGACTTGAACGCCTCTAGAACGATGGCTTAACTAATGTCAAAGAAAAGTGTCAGGATAACTTTTTCCACTTAGAAATCCTTCCACTTACTCACAGAACTCCAATTACAATTTTCTGCTACAACTGCATTATTACATGTAGGATATACAGTAACATCAGCTGGGAAGGTGGTATCATACATCGGTGTTCCAAATCAATGAAATGTTTAAACCATCCCATTCCATCACCAATAACTAAACATAGAGAAAAGGGCAGCGAAGAATCACACTTTTTACATTAGAAGTAAAACCTGCCACTTGCATACCAATCCATCATGAAATCATCTTTAAATTGATTGAAGTCCAGGGAATTAAATGCACTTGTCACACTGCGCAAAGACTCAGATATATGCAGCACTACCCTCCACACATGCAGGTGTGATGGCAAACATTACATTTCAGGTCATTTTCATGTTCCGTCCCATCAGCATGCAGATGAAAATATGACACTTGAATGAAAGTATAATTGTAAAGCAGGCGGACTAAAGATGTGCTTGAAATAGGGTTGAAGGGTCATGTTCGAGCTTTGACACTGTGCAAATGGCTGTTGGCTAGGACAGAACCTCTATAAAATAATGAAAAGCTTTCACTAGCTCCGACTTTGAAAGCAATGTCTTGTTCGCTTAAAATACATCCTTCTTGCATCTGAATTTTTAATTTAGAATACAGGACTTTTAAGTGCTTTTACAGAATTGTGAACATTTGTCAGTCTGCTGCAACTTTTAAGTGTAAATGTACTTCTATTTAGCAAAGCTTTTAGCAGACGAAAAAAATTACAGTACGTTCCCTGAGAATTCACATCTGTAAGAGATTAGAACTATTTGTGTGCCAGCAAAATGACTACCATATTTATTTACAAAGAATACCTAAGAACGGTGAGTGCCCAGTCTTTGGATGTATGCAAACACAAATCAACAAAATCATCACAGAACATACATTATGAGGACTTTTCTATATCTGTAAATATTTCTGGTAGAAATAACATAAAGTGGTCAGTTGCATCCGGAAGTTGTAGGATAAAGAGTGCATGCAAAGTTTTCTCAGAAGCATAGACATTATTAAAGCTATGCAGAGTAAGAGACATACTGTAAATAAGGAATATTAAAATATGAATTCCTTATTATAAAATCATCATTTTAAAAAGCAGTGCATCTGAATACCAATTGTACTTTTATATCAGTCTAGTCGTTGTCCACTCTGTAGGCTTTTGTGAGCTAACACAGTCTACCATAAGAGGGCGGACATTTTGTTAGCTATTATAAAGTGCTTGGTCTAGACAAGTGGACAGTAACAAGACAGTAACAAGTAGGGCTCCTCACTCAACTTCCAGAGTTGCTGTTCCACTAAAAATAATGATGTCAGTGTCAGGATATAATGTCATTGTACAAAATAGAAATATAACCCGAAGACCAGATACAGTAGGTACATGAAGGAAATGAGCAAAAAAGCCTTTGTTATTACAGTTGCAATACATTATGTACTACTAAAAAAAAAAACTTTTAGGCTGATTAATCAAATTAGCATTATAGTTTTATAAAATATCAGTAATGTTGTTGTTTGTCGGGTCTTGACGAAGGATCGCCACAGCAGACCATCTGATCTGCATACAACTTGGCACAGGTTTTACACCGTATGCACATTCCTGTTTTATATCCGGGCTTGGGACCGGCACTGCATCCGGTGGCTGGGCTTTGGGATTGAGTGCAATTGAACCTGGACATTCCGCCTGGCAGGTGAGAAACTTACCACTGAGCCACCAATGCTCTAAACATGCCAAATGTTTTTAAATATTTCCTGTGGAATTTTCTAGAACTCACAAAAGGCACAGTGAGCTTGCTTGTTAACCTTCACCCAGTCAGGTGACAGAACTAAGAAAAACAGAATGGATATAAAGAGTCGTAATAGTCTTTCATACAATTTTGAGGTAAATAATTTTGAGATAACTGAGATTGTAACATCATGGGTCATTTCAATCTTATCTATCTGATAATAACTTTAGGAGTGTAAACTCTAAAGTGTTCCTTCAAGCACACATATTCAGTTATAGTGCACCTGGTGTCAACACTTTCAGACACATTAGCATTGTCTTGGCAAGTTGGGAATCTATACGTTGGATGTGCGTCCTAGTTAGAATCCCAATATGTTGGAGCATAGCCATAATTACATATGCTGTGCTTTCACTGGCTTTTTTGTATTAGCCCATTTCTCAACACTGACCTGTAACCTAGCAACTAGCATTTCCCACAGAAAATGATTAAAGCCACCTTCTTTCTCATTCTGAGCCACAAGCTTTGGTACCTTTCGCTAAAAGGACTGTCACTTTCTCCCCCAGTGTATGTTCCCTGTAGTGCAAACATACCTCATGCAATATGAAAAATTAATTGTCAGCCTTATGTGGCCTTTTAAAAAACTTGAATGGCAGTCATGGTGAATAAAAGGAATGTCACTGTAATGAGTCATGAAGGCATGCAACTAAAACCTGAGTATGGCTTGGGAATAGCTAGTGGAGAGGACCTGAATTTCTCCTGAAATATTTGGTAGACTCTATACACTATAAATATGTGCCATGGACAAAATCATGGGGGAAAAAAGTATTTGTTTTTTTTTAAATTAAATTATATTGTATGAATTGTTAACAAGACCAGGGCTGTGTCTTTCTGTTTCTAACTTGAACTAAGCATGAATGTATGGTATGTATTTCGACAAATACAGTACAGACCAAAAGTTTGGGCACACCTTCTCATTCAAAGAGGTTGAATTTGTATTATGGCAAGAAAAAAGCAGCTAAGTGAAGAAAAACGAGTGGCCATCATTGCTTTAATAAATGAAGGTCAGTCAGTCCGAAAAATTGGGAAGACTTTGAAAGTGTCCCCAAGTGCAGTCACAAAAACCATCAAGCGCTACAAAGAAACTGGTTCACATGCGGACCGCCCCAGGAAAGGAAGACCAAGAGTCACCTCTGCTGCGGAGGATAAGTTTCATCCGAGTAACCAGCCTCAGAAAACGCAGGTTAACAGCAGCTCAGATCAGAGAGCAGGTCAATGCCACACAGAGTTCTAGCAGCAGACACATCTCTAGAACAACTGTTAAGAGGAGACTGTGCGAATCAGGCCTTCATGGTAGAATATCTGCTAGGAAACCACTGCTAAGGACAGGCAACAAGCAGAAGATACTTGTTTGGACTAAAGAACACAATAAAGAACACAATAAAGAAAACTCTTTGAATGAGAAGGTGTGTCCAAACTTTCGATCTGTACTGTACACTACATACAGAAGGTCCTTAGACTGTTGTCACTTGTGATTGAGCTTCAAGTCAAACATAGGAGTGGCTTTAGAACAACTATGTGAAAGTCCTGGAGCGGCCCAGCCAGAGTCTGGACCTAAACCCAAGAGGGCATCTCTGAAGAGTCCAGAAAATGGCTGTGCCCATCCAACTTAGTTGAGCTTGAACAATTCTGCAAGAAGAATGGACAAAATGTCCAAAATAAAGGTGTATCGAGCTTGTACAGTAGCATCATTCATAAGCAGACATGAGGCTGTCATTGCTGCCAAAGGTGATTTAACCAAGTACTCAGGTGATGGGTTTGAATACTTATGTGAATTGGTGAATTTTAGTCCTTATTTTATTTATTTAATCATTTTATAAATAACACTTAAAAACCCAGATTTTACTCTCTCATTATGGACCGTTGTTTGTAGAATGGTGAGGAAAAAATGATTTGAATCAATCTTGAGATGAGTGTGAAAAATAACAAAATGTGGGAAAACTTGAAAGGGTCTAAAAACTTTCCATCAGCACTGTACATACAAAAAAGAAAAGAGCTTCCCAGACTCATTAAGGGATAAAGGACAAAGCATCACATTGAAAAGTTTCTTTCTAGCAGTTAGTTTTGATGTTGCTTTTAGGTGGTGCAGATGTGAGATGTGTTGCTGCATCACAGCTCCAGGGTTCCTGGTTTGATCCTAAACTTGGGGTACTCTCTTTGTTCTATTAGGGTTTTCTTAAGTTTCTTTCAAAACATGCTGAAGGTATGGCCAAAAGTTTGTGCACACTTAACCATCACACCCCATTTGCATTTTGAACACCAGATTCCAGATCTACAGACGTGGCCAAAGGTTTTGAGAATTAAACAAATATTGGTAATTGGAAAAGTTGCTGCTTAAGTTTTTATAATAGCAATTTGCATATACTCCAGAATGTTATGAAGAGTGATCAGATGAATTGCATAGTCCTTCTTTGCCATGAAAATTAACTTAATCCCGAAAAAACTTTCCACTGCATTTCATTGCTGTCATTAAAGGACCTGCTGAGATCATTTCAGTAATCATCGACAAGCACAAGGCTGGAGATCATTATGTCAAGCTGATTGGGTTAGAATGGCGGACTTGACATGTTAAAAGGAGGGTAATGCTTGAAATCCATTGTTCTTTCATTGTTAACCACGGTGACCTGCAAAGAAACGCATGCAGCCATCATTGCGTTGCATAAAAATGGCTTCACAGGCAAGGATATTGTGGCTACTAAGATTGCACCTAAATCAACAATTTATAAGATCATCAAGAACTTCAAGGAAAGAGGTACAATTCTTGTTAAGAAGGCTTCAGGGCGTCCAAGAAAGTCCAGCAAGCGCCAGGATCGTCTCCTAAAGAGGATTCAGCTGCGGGATCGGAGTGCCACCAGTGCAGAGCTTGCTCAGGAATGGCAGCAGGCAGGTGTGAGCGCATCTGCACGCACAGTGAGGCGAAGACTTTTGGAAGATCGCCTGGTGTCAAGAAAGGCAGCAAAGAAGCCACTTATCTCCAAAAAAACATCAGGGACAGATTGATCTTCTGCAAAAAGTATGGCGAATGCACTGCTGAGGACTGGGGCAAAGTCATATTCTCGGATGAAGCCTCTTTCCGATTGTTTGGGACATCTGGAAAAAGGCTTGTCCGGAGAAGAATCAGTCCTGTGTCATGCCAACAGTAAAGCATCCTGAGACCAACTATGTGTCTCATGTGTGGAGTTGCTTCTCATCCAAGGGAGTTGGATGTGTGGAGTTGCTTCTCATCCAAGGGAGTGGGCTCACTCACAATTTTGCCCAAAAACAGCCATGAATAAAGAATGGTACCAAAACACCCTCCAACAGCAACTTCTTCCAACAATTAAACAACAGTTTGGTGAAAAACAATGCATTTTCCAGCACGATGGAGCACCGTGCCATAAGGCAAAAGTGATAACTAAGTGGCTCGGGGACCAAAACGTTGTCATTTTGGGTCCATGGCCTGGAAACTCCACAGATCTTAATCACTTTGAGAACTTGTGGTCAATTCTCAAGAGGCGGGTGGACGAACAAAAACCCACTAATTCTGACAAACTCCAAGAAGGGATTATGAAAGGGTTGCTATCAGTCAGGATTTGGCCCAGAAGTTGATTGAGAGCAGCCCAGTCGAATTGCAGAGGTCCTGAAAAAGAAGGGCCAACACTGCAAATACTGACTTTTTGCATAAATGTCATGTAATTGTCAATAAAAGCCTTTGAAACGTATGAAGTGCTTGTAATTATATTTCAGTACATCACAGAAACAACTGAAACAAAGATCTAAAAGCAGTTTAGCAGCAAACTTTGTGAAAACTAATATTTGTGTCTTTCTCAAAGCTTTTGGCCACGACTGTAGATTCCCTTTGCAGTTCACCCCCACACTCAGCCAGGAGGCCTGGCTCTGGAGGCCTGGGGCACCATTGCCATTTCAGTGCTTCCTAAAGAAGTTCAGTGGTATTGAGGTCATGGCTCTGTGCAGGCTATTTGGGTTCTTCCACTCCAATCTTGGCAAACCATGTCTTCATGTGCATTTTCTTTATGCCATTTACCGCAAATAGCAAATCTACTGTAAATTGAACCAAGATGTGAACAAATATGTAAATGTATGTATTGTGCCCAGTGGTCCTTGTATCCATGAAACCCTGATCAGGATAGAGAAGTTACTGAAGGTGAATTAATGATTTTGTTGGTTTGACCATAAAATATAAAAATACAAAGTTAATATGCTAGCTCTTTAATGCCAGCTCAGTCCTGGTGGAGGCGTAAAGCATTTCTTCAGGTTACAAAAAAAAAAAAAACTAGAGCAGGGGGTGTGATGGCAGATGGGCTTTCATTTCTTCTCTACTGTATTTACCTCAAAGCAACAGCACTAAGAGCTTCTCACTGTTTCATTTCTCTCTGACTATATCACCTTTTCTGGAACAACTTCCCTTTATCATCTTTTTATTGTATAATGTTGTAAAAAATGACAAGGCTCTTCATTAAGAGGAGAGCTTTAGGCCAAAGTTGCTTTTTAGAATAATCTGCAGTATACATTTATATTTGGATTATATTTAGCTGTAAATAGATTAAATTAACAATTTTTTTTTTATAAATCTGTAATAGAATTTTGGCATAGCATATAACATTTTTATCGTTTACTTTCCAATGGCTGGATTCAAATGCCAAGTCATTACTGCTAGGATTCAGATGTTAAGATAAAATTAAGCTAGTGATGTGATAATCTCACAGCTTTTATGTTATAGCATTAATCAGGTTATCTTATTTTTTCCTAAGAAATCCCCCTACGTCATAGTTCCATCTAAATTTTTTGAATTATTGCGCTTTTAACAATGTCACAACAGCTATTTAAAAAATATTCTGGATATTATTTTAAAACATTTATCACTAATGATTAAACCAGAGATAATGGTAGCAAGGAAAAACTCCCTGAGACAACATGAGGAACAAACTTTGAGAGGAACTAGACCTTATATGAACCCAGCTTCATCTGGGTAACACGGGAAATTAGCATTAGAAGTTAATAAAACTGCTAATTATGTTTTATGGAAAAAATGTAGACAACTTATGAGTATTAAAATGTAATGATGGCCTTGTGGACAATTTTATTCATCGAGACTAAAATAAACATACCAGTATTTAATTATGTGATTTTTGTTCAGCTTACATATTTGACCTTTTTCACTGTATAAGGATTAGAGTTATTTCTGAAGTCATTACAGTTTTAACTTAAAGTCTATTGTGTCAAACTGGAGTTGTTAACAGTTTAATAATAGAGACTTGAATGCAATTTGTTCTTTACAGTTGCAGTCCTACGGATATCCAAGAAATTATATCCACACATATTTTCATGGTTTTAATAAGGTACCATCCAAGTAACCTCATGTTGATCTTTAGACTGTCCAGGCCATCCATAGCAGCAGAGACAGAAATGCTGTAAACTAAGAATGTTTCCAAAAATATTTTAATTGTCTATTTTAATTAATTTACAAAATGCTAATCAAATGAATATTTGATGTGATTACCCTTTGGCTTCACACCAGCATCAATTCGTATACGTGTAAACTCGCACAAAGTCAGGGAGTTTGTAGGATCAGAGTCAGGTGTATGAGTAACCATTTAGAGTACACCATGCAAGGTGCTAATGATCATCCATTTCATATCTAGGTTGAAATACAGCCATTAACTGAAACAGAAACAGCTCGGTAGGAGGCTTAAACCTGGATGAGAAACAGCCAAACTCTACTACTAAAGTGAAGTTGTGGAAGACAGTTTCATGTCACAGTTCATATACCACGGCAAGACTGAGAACAAGAACAAGATACAGTACAAGGTAGTTATACTGCATCAGCAAGGTCTCTCCCAGGCAAAGATTTCAAAGCAGACTGGGGTTTCAAGATGTACTATTCATGCTATTTTGAAGAAGCATAAAAAAAAACACGTAGTGTTGAGTACACAGTGTTCCGCCAAGAATCTTAATGAAGTAGATGAACACCACATTCAGAAGTGACATCAGCAGAGAACTGGCAGAAACAAGCAGGACCCAGGTACACCCATCTACTGCCTGGAGAATTCTGTCCAGAAGTGGTCTTCATGGAAGTACTGCTGCCCAAAACCAACACTCAACTGTGACTCAACTACACAAAAAACATGTCAGCAGGTGCTTTGGGCTGATGAGTCAAAATGTGAAATATTTGACTGTAACAGGAGGCAGGTTGTTTGCCAAAGGGCTGGAGAGCGGTACGATAATGAGTGTCTGCAGGCAACAGTGAAGCATGGTGGAGGTTGCTGCATTTAAGGCAGTTAGGAACAACCAACCTGCCTGTTCCTTCACAACCTGTGTGAAACTGTGCTTAGTAGAATTGATGGCAATCTTGGTTTGCAGGCAAAAGGTAGTCATACCCATACTGATTTCAAATTACTTTTCAATTTTTGTTAATTGATACATTTACTGATCAGCTATAACATTATGACCACCCACCTAATATTGAGTAGGCCACTGATCAACAGTACTGACCTATGTGTTCTGACACCTTACCATTGGAACCAGAATTAACCCTTCACTCAATTTGATCTACAGTAGCTCTTCTTCACTCCCCATGTGCATCAAAGAGCCTTGGCCAGCCATAACCCTGTTGCGGATTTATTGGTTTTCCTTCTTTGGATCACTTTTGGTAGGTCCTCTATCCCACTGGGTCAGAGCAACTCAAAAACTACAGGTCTTGTGGGATGTTCCTGGTCTGCGGATCCCAATCTGACAGAACACTGGACAAGCAAATCTGATCGACAGAGACACCACCACGCAATCCACAGCAACCAAAGGATCCGCTGCCAATTTTCTGATGCCGGATATCATGGCACACCCCCAGAGGTATTATGGAGGCATGCCCGGAGGAGCCAGAGCTGCCCTGGCAGGACAAGGACAACCTACACAATACTGGACAGATTTTCATTGTAATGCTATGGCCCGATTGGTGTACATCACAATGCATTGCATCTTTTTATAGACAAGACTTTCCTCTAAGGCAATCTAGCAAAGTTTTTTGATGGGAGATGGGAATTGATTTCTTCTATCCAACATGAAGTTTTCTGCATCTCTAAAATTACTTTACAACAAAAACGGTGGGACTCTCTTCCTGTCCTTGGAAGTGGGACTCTCTCTATCTTTCTCTCTCTCTCTGCTCCCATTCATTCTCTATAATCTGCATTCATTATCTGATTAATTGCCTTAATCAGTGCACCATACATTTAATCATGGACAGATGCCAGCACAACATCAGTTGTGGAGGAGGTTTGGTGGCAAAGCATGAGCTTCAATACACTTTTGCATATTGCTAAACTCTTATTAAAAACTTTTTTGATTCAGTAATTCATTCTGCATAGCATAAAAAAAAAAATCAATGTAGTACAATTTAATAAGCAAACAGGATTACATTACATGATTGTTAGATTTATTTATTTTTTTTTTTTAGAAATAATGGTTCATGTAAGAGATTTATAATGTTCAAAGGAAAGCCTCTTCTTTTGCAGATATTAGCAGATTTTCTGTACCAATAGAGCAAGTGCATGAAAACGCTTTCCCTGTGAGGGCCTTCAACTGACAAATGTTTATGCAGCTAATTAATTCTGCTCATACACCTAAATCTAAGCTTAACTTAATCTCAGTATCCAACAAAAAATCTCCTGATCTATTTTTTTTTTAACTAAAAGCAGCATATGCAGAGTGTATTGAACTATACTCATAGGAATGGGATTTCGTAGGTAGAGAAGGAGAAATTCTTTATGTTATCTAAAACTACTCTTGCTAGATCATTATAATTGGATTCCAGCTACAGTATATTTATTGCATTTCCTGTATTCCCTTTCCGCATGGCTCTGTATCATACCTCAGTGTCTGAATGTGCTGTTAGGTTTGCTCAATAACAGATATAAAGTTCCCTCGAGGGCTATCTCTGTGCGAGACGATTCACAGAAAAATACTGCGCAACGATTGCAATATCTTCAGGGGAGCAGTTTCTGGTTTTTCCCCCATTTCAGGGATATGGTAGGATCTGAAGAAGCAGCTCTTTGTGAATGTGGAGTCGAGACTTTTCATGGGGAAAGGTTAGAGGGACTGTTATGGTTTTGGCTCAGTGGGACAGCTGATATTGAGAGTCCAAGCAGAAAGACTCAGAGGATAAAGACTCACGAAGAGAGAACAGACGGATGACTTCAATATAAAAAGGGGATTCTTTGAACAGAATAAAGCAATATGAGGTGTGCTGAAGTGGTACAGAATTATTTCCTGTAAGCTAAGAAAGATGAAACACAATGGAGCATGCTTTTACAATACAATCAGTAACGGGATGATGCAATAAGTCCCAATGTTGCCACCCTGAAGCATGTCCTGCAATGTTCTTCTTATGTTTTCATAGCCAGGCCTACTGTATTACATAAGCATGACCTCTTCCTGCACAAAAGGTTTTCCTAAAAATGTAGGTTTTGAATGCAACTTTCTGCTGAACTGTTGACTGTGGAAGGAATGTGGTCTGGGAAAAAAAAAAATCATGAATGTCTGTGATCGGATATCACTTAAACAATTTGTGTGATTGCATCATAAAATTCCCAGCCATATTTAATAGTGAATGTAACAAGAACTCATGTAGCCAGAAAAAGAAAAACACTTGTTAGTGATGTTACTCAGTGGAAAAACCCTTAGTTTGTTAGGGGGCACAAATATTGGTTTTTGAAGCATTGGGAAAATGTTATGTGGTCTGATGAGCCTATTCCAGAGTGATGGGTGTGTCAGGGTATAAAAGGAAGCGATGCACCCATCATAAATAATGCGCACTCTACAGCCTCTGGAGGCAGTGTTATGATCTAGGGTTGTTTCATTGGGATACAGTAGCTAACAGAACCAGAAAGAGAGGTGAGCAGCTTCAACCACATTCAAAACCATCCACGTGGCACTTTCAGCAAGAAAACCCATCTTGTAATGTTGTCATCTTAAACAGCACTAAGTCATTGTAAACTGCCATCTATGTTCTGTTTTAATCTTTTATCACTGCTAGATAATGTGAGCGTGAGCTTCCACCAGTGTGCTAACAGATTCAGTACTCACCTCGCCACTTGTTGATGGCTAATGCAAGCTACAGAGCTAACCAGCTTCTAACTTGAGGCTGAATCCCAAATCCCTCTATAACCCCTGTTCAAGGGAAATACTTCATGTGCGACACAAAGGATTGTGTACCCTACATAGTGCATTAGCTTTCCAGGTTATGCTTTTTCTGATTAAACCAATGAAAATGTTTTTCTTTGAAGCCATTCTAAAGTAGAATAAGTGGAGCCATAAAGAGAACTTTATTAGAGTTATGGGACTGTCCACAACCTCCATGGTTTATTCTGCTCGCTTTTGGCTACATAGTACTGGCAAGAATTTAAAATGGCATTCACCCCTGGTGCCTTTAGATAAATGTGACTAGCATAATATAATATATTAGATAATAGATCATATATTTTCACTTGCTAAGATTCAAACGAGCCACAACCTTAATCATTTGCATGCACGCCGTATGGCTGCGCTACGAATAGATTTCGTAGATTTGGGAACACCAATTAGCCTAACCTGCATGTATTTGGACTGTGCGAAGATACCAGAGAAGCCGGAGGAAACTCTATGCATACAGACACAAGGCGGGAATCGAACCCTGACCTTAGAAGTGCAAGACGACAGTGCTAACCATTACGCCACATTGCTGCCACAGCGACGTCCCCCACTCAGTCATAAAAACAAAGTCTGTGTAGATGAGATGTTACTCCAAAAATGATTGCATTACCATGTAGCTGAGACTACTCCCCAAGCTATGCTTTTATTGAAAAACCTTTAACAATCATTTTGGACCAATCAGAATTAAGCATTTTATGCTGGCATGGTATCTGATATTTAATAATAAGAAATCACAGTTTCTACTTATCTTATGTATTTGGCATAGAGCTTGGCGGCATACAGTACATCAGTAACTACTCCGCGATCATTCACTCAAACCCCTTAAAAAAAAGAAAAGAAAGAAAACACACCTAAAACACAAAAGCATTCTACAGAAGGTACCAGACGTCTGGTAAAAGTGCATATATGCAGTTAATTATAGTGAAAAGTTTTCTTTGTGCTAAGATTAGCTATGCATATGTGGTTATGCTTTATATCTGGAGAAGCAGTGCGACTCCTGCCAAAGTCCATTTGGACGGATTCTCTTTGGTTTTCAGGTTAAACGTCCACACATAGGTAGGTCCTCTCTGCTTGGTCTTGTACACGGGACACTGGTAGACGTTCCGTGTCTCTTGTTTGTCTACGGGGACAGCCTTGATGAAGATGACTGGCATGGCTGGGGTGAGCTCTTTCAGACGTGCGTCCACGATCACGCCGGCCTACAAGACAGTGACACATACAAAACCTTTTGCTGTGAAAAGTTTACGAAGATTGTTATGCAGCTGATTTTTTTTTTGTTCTGAACAACATTGCTGAGACATCTGACCTTGCTAATCCATTTGCTTAACTTGAACTTAATTTGACAAGTCTTTTAACAGCACATCCAATTAATCTTGGTGAAGAGCGTTTTTCTTTATTTGGCTAA
The DNA here is from genome assembly GCA_030347435.1 of Clarias fuscus. Lineage (NCBI taxonomy): Eukaryota > Metazoa > Chordata > Actinopteri > Siluriformes > Clariidae > Clarias > Clarias fuscus. The sequence continues at coordinate 19,694,238 of CM059220.1, forward strand.
AATTTCAGCATTAGTCCCAGGGTCCCTTTGAACAAGAGGAAGTTAATGTGTTTGAAATTGAAACGGTTTCGCGTTTCCCATTACGCTGGACAAACATCACGAGAAGAGTTATTTTCTAATGCTTAAATCGCGGATATCAAGCCGAAGCTGGACTCTTTTCAGTATTAACAAAGACACAGTGTTGATAATGAGGATGAGTTCATGATCTCTGCTTCAATTAGTCCACTAATACCATCATGAACAAATTTTTTTAAATTTTCTGCATGAATACTGTAGAAAGCAGCAGAACCTCTGAAGCTGACACTTTATTTTTTACTCCAAGACAGTCGCATAAATCAAATTTCTTTACATTCCTGAGACATGCGTGGTCTGGTGCTTTGTGCTCAATCACCTCTGCACTGAAAGCTGCCATTTTACCTGGTGGCCCACTCACAGCTATTAAAACCACAGATCAAATACAGAATATGGAGTTATAAATAATAAATAACTGAAGAAAGACGACGTATGAAGCTCCACCTACTTCCTGGTTAACTTTCTTTCTTTAAATTCTCATCTCTATTCGAGATGGAGGCTCTGCACCCACCACCTCTCCTTCTCCGCCATACTATTTAACGACTCCCACTTGAGACTCTTCTCATACTTAAGAGGACCTGGTTTTCTAGTGCGAAAAAAAAAAAAAAACTAAATTTCTCTCCTTTTTACATTTCGACACACACTCTCTGTACCATTTAGCCGATGCTGTGTTCTGCACTTGCACTTTCCGAAGATCTAAAACAGTGCAAGTAAATGATGTAAAACAGTATGTCAGTTTAATCTTTCAGAAAAGTCTGTCGTTTAAATTCTAGCATCATGACAAAACTTTGAATTCCTCCAGTCATGCTGTTTCAGAGGCGTCTGTGTTGATTTATGCTTTTACAGCTGGCGAGCTGCAGTGTGGGTTTTCCCATGGGGCACCGAGGCAAACCTGGCTCTCTGTCTAAGTCGATTTAAGGTATAGGGGAAAACAGCTGAGCTGGGGTACCAATTAAAAATGAATCCATGCACGGTTTTCACATGCTGTAATTAAAACCTGCCTTTAGAGACCCGAGAAAGCAGCACACATTTACAGACTTCTGTAAAGACCACAGTGCAAGCTGTTCCCCAGTTATCTACCTTATAGCTGTGACCAGGCTATTCCCTTTTTCATTAACCTGCATTCATTAATTTTTTTTTAATTGTATTTATTTAAAATATGTATCTATTGTGTCTAAATCAACTGGTTGATTAGCTTTATAATACCATTTAATATCCAGCTGGTGTCTCTATTGGACCTGAACTCAGTGAAATTAGTGAATTGAGAATCGTTAGGAACGTTAGACCTATACATGGCTCTCAAGGGGTAGGTGCATGTATATGTGTGTGTGTGTGTGTGTGTGTGTGTGTGTGTGTGTGTGTGTGTGTGTGTGTGTGTGTGTGTGTGTGTGTGTGTGTGTGTGCGCGCACACATATTGACGGGTGTCTGGTCTAGCCCTTGACAGATGTTGCCTTTTTTATAGATTAAAACTGAACATCTCCCACTCGTATTCTAATCTTCCTGAGGGCAACAGGTATGGATGTGAATGTCTAACACTTTATTTTTCATTTAAATACATTATGTAATGATGCATACACACCATGCCATGCGTTTTAATGACTTTGGTCAACTGCACTTGACACCTCAAAATAATTCTCGCATAAATCCATTTGTTTGAGATATTAATTCTCATAGATATTAAATCTCAATCAAATCAGTAGCAGAAGCCACGCCTCAGCCTCTCCTACTAGCACGCACTGATGTCTGGCTTACGATATGATAGCACTGTTTGTAATGTAAGCCATTTTAAGCCTGTCTACACTCACCAGACTCTTTATTAGGAGTACAGCTTCCTCTTCTTATTCGTGCAATTATCCAATCAGCTAATCATGTACCAGCAGTACAACGAATAAAATCATGCAATTCAAGAGCTTCAAACAGATTGAACTGAAGAGGGAATAAAATGTAATCTCAGTGACTTGGTTGTTGCTGCAAAACAGACCTAATCTTCAGATCTTCTGGGATTTTTATGCACAACAGTCTGTAAAGTTTATACAGAATGGCAAAAACATACCACGAGCAGCAGTCCTGTGCCTACTGTCTCCTCGGTTTCCTGTTCCTGAAACCTGACAGGAGCGGAACGCGGTGTACTCCCGTGTAGTTCGTTCACTTTAAAGTTTGACGTGTCATGCCGAGATTGCATTCTTTTCTGCTCACTACGGTTGTAAAGAGTGTTTCATTTGAGTTGCTGTCAATTTCCCGTCAGCTTGAGTCAGTCCGGTCATTCTGCCATCCCACTCTGACCTCTCTCATCAGTTTCTGCCCACAAAACTGCCACACGCTGGATGTTTTCTCTCTTCGCATCATACTGTGTCTGACTCGAGAAACTCTTCTGAGTGAAACTCCCAGGAGATCAGCAGTTTCTGAAAGACTCAAACCAGCCCATCTGGCACCAACAACCATGCCACAGTGAAAGTCACTGAGTCATATTTTTCCCCCATTCTGGTGGCTGATGTGAATATTAACTGAAGCTCTGGTTTCTGTGTGATTGTAGGCATTACGCTGCTGTCACATACAGTATGTGCAAAAGTCTTGAGCTAAGAGCTTTCAAAGAGCCAGATTTCTTGAGGAATCGACTTTTTTGACTCACATTTTCAGTTCAGTCCCTGTACCTGACCAGCTTCAATATATATATATATATATATATATATATATATATATATATATATATATATATATATATATATATAATTTTTTTCTTTTTTCTTTCCAGCTTCAATATATATATATATATATATATATATATATTGAAGCTGGAAAGAAAAAATATATAAATATATTTATATAATAAATATTTATTTATAAATATATTTAAAAATAAATAAATATATCAATTTTTTTTTTCTTTTTTCTTTCCAGCTTCAATATATATATATATTGAAGCTGGAAAGAAAAAAGAAAAAAAATTATATATATATATATAAATCTATTTATTATTTTTTCTAATTTTTCCACAAAGTGACCTACAGTGCCAGTCAAAAGTTTTAGAACATTGCTGGATTTCATCAAAATTATGAAATTAGGTAATACCAGCAACCACCAGGGTTGTTATTTTAAAACATGAAGGTCAGCTGTTTGAATAGTATTGTCAAGTGCATTTGCAAAACCCATCAAGCACCATGATAATTCTGGCTCTCGTAAAGACCATCCCAGGAAAGCAGTTAATTTAACCAATCGAAAAAGCTCTGAGCACTCACTTACTCATCATCTATACAGCTTAATCCTGTATTCAGGGTCACGGGAGGCCTGGAGCCTATCCCAGGAGACTTAGTGCACGAGGCGGGGTACACCCTGGACAGGGTGCCAATCCATCACAGGGCACACACACACACACACACACACACACACACACACACACGCACGCACACACACACACACACACACACACACACACACACACACACACACACACACACACACACACACACACACACACACACACACAATCACACACTACAGCCAATTTGGGAATGCCAGTTAACCTAACCTAAGCTTAACTTAACTTATGTGAGCTAATCTAATCTATAAAACTTCTGCAAATGTTTTTTTTCCAAACCATTTCTTTACCTGTGTATCCCATCGTGCTCCCTCCATGAAGAGGCCATGTACATATGCTCCCTCACGCGGCGCGGAGCTGAACTCTTCTCGGGTCTTCTTGGTGACATCGCACTGCAGGCTCATCTTGTCAAGAGGCCACTCATTGCGCCGCGCCGTCGACTGCATGATAGCTGTAAGGAAGGACTGCGGGTTGAAGAAGCCAGCAAGCCAAACAGCAGAGGGCAAATTGAAGTCTGAGGTCCAGCTCTCCAGCTCACGGATTCGGCACAGCAGGTCGGTGAACCAGAGCGCCAGGCCACACGTGGATGCGTATGCACGTTTACTCCACGAGTCTGGGACCTGTTCCAGGTAGATGGAGTTCTGGAGGGTCTCCATATCGCTGGTCATTGTGAGCTCACCCTGAAAGAGAAGCATGGCGAGTGGGAGGCTACGTACAAGCTCATTAATAATAAAAATTCCAGTAACAAATGCAATCAACGACGTTTCTACAAGGTGGCTTTGGCCTCGCGTATGAAATGCTATGTAAGTATTTACTGAAGACAGAGGCGATCATCGTCATGAGCATTGTAGCACTTTAACTGTTTTACATTTGATGAGAATTAAATCGCAGAAGTAGCAATCCCTAGTAAATCAGATTTCACTTTGGCAAGGTTCAAACGGCCCACACTTCTCCTTAATCAAGAGTGTAATGGCATTCGGTGATATAATGCACTTAAAATAGCTTTCGAATGAGCAGCGCAATCGATTTGTGGCACCCCGGTGCTTAAATTTCATTTATCCTGAACGACCTGTAATGGAGCACTCACAGAACATTTGAAATGTCACGCTATCAGATTGGCCAAGAGAGCAAAGAGACAAATACATCCTAATAGCCCACACACTGGGAAAATCAATATTATAGTTGTGCATACATGAGTGTATCTCTTCTGAACAGTACCTTCAGTCCAAGGTTCAGTTCCTTGAGTGAACGTTTGATCTCCTGTGTCAGGATGTTCATCCTCTCACACTCCTGAAGGGCCACCACCACGAACGGGCTCCTCTCCTCCACCTTGCCCATCAGCTCCGTCATGTTAAACTCCTCTGGAAGTTTTTCAAGGATCTCATCCAGGACGCTTTTCACCTTTAACGTGGAAACATTTCGTGGGCCATGGAAGCACAATTCAGATGTCCATATCCGTAACATTTCAGTATATATTTCGTCTTTTCCTAATTGTTCCTTGAACATCAGGCTAATACGGACTTAAGAGAGAAAACGTGTTAAAATGATCAATATTTCAAAGAGGAAAAAAAATAAAGATGTGTTTGGCTCTGTCCCTTTTTATGACCTGTTTAATGCAAAATGGTGATTGCTTACAAATCTCAATATTAGCTTAAAAAGGTCATCTGTCATAATGCATCAAGACACACTTCCACAGCACCCATATCTAATCTCTTAAATGTCAGCGCTAACTGAACCGGGCCCACTTCTGGGGAATTAGCTCCACTTAACCTCTTCAGACAGGAGTGAGCCTCCTGTCTCTGGATTAAAAACGGCAGTGTAATGAAGATGACCCCTTTAAAGGTAGATGACCCTAGTCAGAGAGGATATAGTGAATAGGATCACATCTATTTTATCAAATGATGATGGTAACTGGGATAAAAAAAAAGGCCATGAAATACAGATTTGAGAATATACTGTGAGTAATGGCTAATAATGGGAACAGCTTGCACTCGTAATGTACATAACAGCAAACGACAGTAGACTGCCAGGGAAAAAACAGCACAGCAACAACATTTCATCTGTTCATGTTTCGTCATTTTATGACACAAAAAGTTTTGCTTCTTGCTGTTTTGTTGGAAACACTTTAATATATGCACACCTTCTCATCTCGAGAGGTGCCGCTGCCTTCCCCGGAGCCTCCGTCTCTGGGTTGCATCTCAAGAACCGTGCGGAAGAGCTTCTCAGATGTCTGAGTCAAGAAACCAATTTCAGCGTTAGGGTGTAGGCCGTACAGATAGGGCGACTCTGCGGGCAGTGCTTCATCGATGTACTGGGGAAAAAAACAAGACAGATCGAAATTGCAAAGTATTTATGTGTCAAGGAAGCATGGGTTAAACTGCTCAAGCAAGATTGCTATTTTAATCATATAGTATATATAAAAGTAAAGTTAGGAAAGCAGCTCAAAAAGACACCACAGAAAGTCTGCACACAAACAATGGCTTAAGTGAATGAACACTTGGCTAGTGGTCCAAGAAGTTAACTTAAGTGAATGTAGACTTCACACAGTAACTCTAAGAAAGGCATATAAAGGGTGTTTAAGTCAAACCAGGACTTCTGATGAAATTTTTGACATTTACAGATCAGCATGCATACAGCACCATACAGCATGGTACGGTGATAAAACTTGCATAAAACATTATGTAGAGAAATAAAGGTAGGTACTCTGTGTTCTGATATTCTGCGCAATCAAAAGTCCCGATTTGACTTAACCACCATCCATAGATTCCAAAGTTGCCATGATGCTCAGTTTAAGACTGACAGAGAGAGAGAGTTCCACTCTTCCAGTGTTCCAGTGTTTGAACCTCTATTGTAACACTCTTACCCAGGATGCACAGTATATACTGTATCCATCTATCCATCCAGGAACCTCTGTAGTCCAAATGAAGACTGTGGAAGCCAGTGGTGACCAATGTACTCATTTCCATTTTGTACGATCATGGTAAGACCTCCAGTCAACATTCATATGCACATTCACTTATATTAAACATCAGGGGTGCTAATAATTGTGTCACCCATGATTTGATGTAAAATCATTATTTCTTAATGTGGGATTTTTTTCCCACTGAATAAATGCACTTGAATTAAAGGTTGAAATTTCCTCTTTTTCCCATTGTGGTCCTATGTTATTTAGAACAAAACTGAATTTTTTAGAAGCTAAAGAACACATTTTAACCAGGGGTGCCAATAATTATGGAGGGCACTGTATGTCATCACTTCATGAGTATAATATTATGTAATAAAATAGGTTAGTATAACACTATGTTTGTTGACCTTCCTTGTTGTGTTGCTAGCCTAAATAACGCTAGAAATAGCATTTGAATTTTTGAAGAATATATTAATAATAGAATTTGATCATTTATTGATTATTCATTTGTGTTGTTCCAAATGTCTGAATATATATATATTTTTTTTACTAAGGCGGAATAACAAACGCAACTGTATGATAAGACATCTAGGCATTCTGCACTACTCTCTGGTAAAGTGTTTACACTTTCTGTATTTATTAATTACAAATGGAAAGTCAAAGTTCAACTGAACGATCTGTGTACACAAAATTCTTTGAGGTAATTACAAATGACAAACATTGATGTGAAATGTAATCTATGTCCACCAACAGAGAAGACCTAAACAACTTAGGCAAACAATATAATACAATTTTATGTATCTAGATATGTTATGTTGTTTTCTGTTTCGTTATTTTGTTTTAAAATTTTTCTGCTTTCGGTTTTGTTATTTTGTTTATAAATCTTTTTGTTGTTGTTTTTTTTTGTTATTTTGTTTTGATTTTGTTATTTTGTTTTTGAATTTGTTATTTTGTTTTCGGTTTTGATATTTTGTTTTGCACTTCTCAGCCACCAAAAGCCAGTAATAGTAATATATATATATATATATATATATATATATATATATATAAAATATGTTAAATATATAAGTTTTACTGAAAATTAACTAGTAATTTTAACTTTATTACTTTTATTAGTAACTAACAGAACCCTGGTTCATCAATTTGCATTTACCATGTCTGATATTTCAGTGGTGACACGGTGTCTTAGTGGTTAGCACTGTCGCCTTGCACCTCTGGGTCCCAGGTTTGATTCCTGTATCAGGTCTGTGTGCATGGAGTTTGCATGCTTTCCCCGTGCTTGGTAGATTTCCTCCGGGTACTCCGGTTTCATCCCACAGTCCATAGACATGTGGATTAGGTTAACTGGTGTTTATAATTATAACTGCCTATAGAGTGTGAATGCGCATGTGAATGTTGAGCAGAGGCCCTACCCCGGTTGTGCGAATGGGAATAATTACAATGGTCACCATTGGCCTCTACAGTCCCTAGTTAGACTACAGAGGTTCCTAGATGGATTAATGGATGGATATTTTATTGGGTTTAATTGCAAGTGCTTAACGTGTTAAGTTGGTGGTCTAGACATTACGGGAAAGCTCCTTCTTTGATATTTCTGCTTTATATGCAAACTGGCTTGAATCTTGAAGGCATGAACTGCACGCAGACCATTTTCTTACAGATACATAACCCAACTCTGAATATATGTAACTTTACCCACAGGCACATTTGACCTTGAGTTGCAGATGTTACAGATGTACATAAAAGAAAGCACAGCCTGGTCTGTGAGACGCATTGATTAATAAATCAGAATAGTTCAAACATACAGTAGTAGTATCGGTAGTTATTCTACAGAAGAAGACTGCAAAAAACGAGCTCTTACAATTGTAATGATTATTAGCTGTATAAAAATGAAACTGAATGAAAATAAAATCAATTGATTGTGATATGCATATTGTAGCTTTTTGCACATACAGTACGTAGACATTTTTTAATCTCAGCATTTGTCCACATTAAGTTTTTTTTGTTATTCATTAAAAGTGGAATGAGTAAAAAACAGCCCCAGTCTGTCAAAACATTTTAACTGATTTTCCCTTCGTAGGATTCATAAACCAGCTGTAGGAATGTAGGCTTCAAATACATAAACATTATAATACAGTTTATAATATGCCTCAGGTATTTTAGCGATTTTGGAAAAATGCCACATGCTTTAGCACTTTATCTTACCACAACTTCAGCATAATGCAGTTAGGCTTAAAATCTCACTAAGCGTAACCGAATTAAGATGTGACAAACATTCATCATTTTAGAAAAAAACAGACTCTATAAACACATAGGAGGCTTCCTATACGATTTAAAATAAACTTGTGAATGCATCAAAAAAGAAACTCAGACAGTCGTCTGGTATAATAAAATATACAGCTAAACTTCTAAAAATATACTGCTGTTTTTTCCAAAATGTTCAGCAGGAAATATTCTTGTGCAAGAAAGACTCAGAGTTTTATATTTATTTAAGTATTATTATTATTATTATTATTTATAATAATTATAATAATAATAATTTGATCCCCTCTAATCACCATATTCTTTGGCAGCACAGCTTTCTTTTGCTCATAAAGAATCCAAACATAACTGCTTTCTGCAATTTGAAGTTGGTCACATGACACGGCAGAAACAAAAAATCCTGAGTTTTATCATTTTACATTTCAGTCAATATGTGTGGTTTTATAGGTTGCAGTCCTTCCTTGTTCGTTAGCTCTGCTGACCACGGAGAGCGCAGGAGTCACTCCGACACCACAGCTCAAATGAGTCATTTTTCCCCCTGTCTAGCTTTATCATGGTCTGATTATCACAGCCATAGGTAGCTACGGGCAACATGATGGCATGAACTAATCAGCATTTCTTTACTAGCCTGACGTCCTTGCTTTTACATGTTTGGTTTAAGCTCGTCAGTGCTGTGAATACCAATGTGATTCGGTGCTTTATTGCTATACTGCTTTCACCACCTCTATCGATCTGCTAACAGGCAATTGCTTTTGACATTTCCTTTCCTTGCAGTGGACATGATCTTGGTCTTTTTGATGTTCAGGGGGAGGCTAACCTTCTTGCTTTCTTGTTTGTTTCTTTTGATCAGATGTTTCAGGCCTTCTTCGGTTTCTGAGAGGAGGATCGTTTCATCAGCATTTTGAAGATTATTGATGTTTACTTCTCCGGTTTTTACCCCGATTCTTGACTCTTCAATCTCCAACTTCCTCATGAACATTTCAGCATACAGGCTGAATAAGTAAGGGGAATAGATCACACTCTGGTTTCTTCATCACCAACTGCGCCATTTTGACCAAATGTTTTAGCTCCCTGTGGTCTCGCTGGGCATTCCGCAGTTAATCATGATCAATACAGTCAAAGGCATCCTTGTAGTTAATGAAGCACTTGTGGATGTTTTTTTCTGGTATTCAAAGCACTCTTGCAATGTTCAACCTGCAGTATTGTTATTTGGCAGTTGGGTCATCGCCCTTGCTACGTCTTCCTCAAGGGTGGATTTTCCTTTCTTTTTTTTTTTTTTTTTGATGATGCTTTTGCATTTATTTGAATCCTGTAGAGTTGCACAAACACATTCCTATTGTGGTTCTTCGTGCCATCCTCTTCAAACTTCTGGTTTTACTGGTCCCAGTACATTTTGTTGTCTTTCCTCGCTTCCCTTTTGAAAATCCATGTTTAATCTTCTTACTTCTTTCTGTTTACCTGCCACTTTGGCAGGTTTTCTTTGCTTGGCTTTATTTAAGATTTCATCCAGGAGCCAGTTGGATCTTTTTTTTTTTGGCTTCCTCACAGTAAAATCTCCAAAATCTCCAGTGTTTAATTAACACCTAGAATGTTGAAATAACACTTTACAGTGTTTAGAATGCTCCAGTTGGACTCAAATGAACCTTGAAAGTGTTAAATCAACAAATCAACATTGGGGATTTTACTTACCTGATTGTCGTTTCAATGATGGTTGATTTAATTTCCTATCTTAGTTGTATTCAGCAGTATTAACCTATTTTTTTTCATTTCTTTTTATCTTGACCTTGTATATGGTAGGAAATTTGTGATGTCACAAAATTCTAGAACCAAAACTACCCATATTATCCATAACTGAAATATTGTAAACAGCATAATCATACAGTACTGTACTGTATATACTCATAATCATGATAATCGATCGGCAATTATCGAATATAAGAACATAATTGAAATAAAGTGTTTTCAAACATTAAAATTTCTTTTTTTTTCTTTGAACTTTGTAATTCTGGGGGTAGTTCAGTTATTTCAATACTATTTTACCCCAACTCACTGTGCAAGATGATACAATAACCAGGCTTGATGGCATTTTCTCTACATTCATTTCTTTCTGCAAGAATAACACCAGGTACACAGCCCTTGAGGGATTTCTCACTTTCATTCTGTTTCTGTGAGAAAGAGGTGGCAGGAGGTGCATTTACCTGGTGATAGCCGTTGTAATCCATGTTCCCAGGCAGTAGGAAGCCTGGGGCCAGGTACAGCTCCCCCTCCATCATCTCAGGCTTGATGAACTCCTCCAGGTAGGTGCGGCACAGCCTTCGGTCCCAGTCATCTGTGATGTGGCCACCATACATTATCTCTCCGAAGAGGTAGCGAAGGTCATCGTATGGCACCTGAACAAAACAGAAAACACACCGCTATTCGACTTTTCTACTCTGGAGACTGCAATACATCTCCGAGCTCATTTCTAATGTTCTACGCAGTAAACAGTGCTATATTGCACACCATCACCTGCATACAATAAGGCTCAAACGGCAAATATCTCCACTACCATCTGTTACAAGAAATGCATCTTATCAAATGACACGTTTTTCCAACATGATTACATCATACTTTACTACTGTAACAGTAGTCAAAATGTGGGGTGATCTTTTTTTCTTTTTCTGAAAGCAGGTACTATATAATATGTGAAATTCAATTTAAGGCACAAATAATATCTAATACATAAATATGACTAAGTAATTAAAACTGTAGTATTATCCTTTTTTTTTATAAATAAAATCAAAGTAGCCATGGGACAAATGTTGGCCAGGTTAGATGCTATTTTCTTACAGACGAGTGTGTCGCATTAACAAACCATCAGCATTATTAAAAGTAAGATTAATTAGCCTGCAACATGTCCTGCACGCACTTTTCTATTTTACAGAAAGAAATCTATATGTAGGCTCCTCCAGTCTGCATTTTCTATCCCATCATTTTGCGAGCTTAAAGGCAACATTTGAGGTTAAATCTTATAATGAACATGATCGCTTCCTGAAAAAAGTTTGCCAACCTCAGGGACATGAACTACAAACAGGTGATTAACTTAAGCAAATGAGTAACCTTGCTAAGTTTAAATATTGACATACCTTTTGAAGAGGGAAAAAATAGCAACTCTAATTAAGCTCGGAAGGTTTTGGATAGGTATTGAAGGAGACATTACAAAAAACCAAGGCAACTGAAATTTCAGTTCAAATAGATTTCATCCATCTGGTATCTACAGTATACGGTTTATCCTCCATACGGTCATGAAGAACTGGAGCCTATCCCAGGGAAATTAGGCACAAGGTGGGATGGTAGATTCTGGATGAGATGCCAACTAATCGATGGGCACAACACCACACTACACTACACACACACACACACACACACACACACACACACACACACACACACACACACACACACACACACACACACACACACACACAAAGAGCAGTTTGAAATGCCATATGATCACATGTCTTTGGCGCATGGGAGGAATCCAGAGTACCCTGAGGAAACTCATGCCGAATTCGAACACCCAAACCTGAAGGTGGAACAGTGCTAATCACTAAAGGCTGATTTATGCTTTTGCGTTAAGTCTACTCTGTAGGTTGTGCATACAGTAGATGTGTACCCTAAGACATAGCCTGACGTGCACCTCCCCAGGTTACTACATGTCCTGGAGATGCAGACTGCAACAGCTGTAATTGGTCCACCTGATAGAATCGGATGTCCAGCTTCTTCTTCTACGTCTCCAATTTTGAATTGAGTTGAACATCATACTGATGATCTCGTCTGCCGTCTTCTCTTATTTCTGCGTTGCAGTAATTTTAGTAAAGATAAACCTCTTTTCAACATTTATGAGCTATTATTTTCCACTGTTTGAACAACACCAAAAACTTACTAGAGAGTGGCACAGTGGCACAGTGGCATAGAAACCTCACCGCCAACTAGTGCTTTTCAGAGAGTCACAGGCACATGAGTGCACAAGTATAAACACACAACGCCGTAGGACACTGTAGTAGCCTATGGCATAGCCGCGCAAACTTGACACAAAAGCATAAACCAGGTTTAAGCCAGTGTGATATTAATATAAATTAAAATTGTGTGTCACACCAACTTTCAGGATCAAACAAACATTTTTAAAAACCAAACTTTCTAAGGAGAAATAGGCAACATCTTTAATATTCATAGATATGCATATGAAACTCTAATAAGCTCCATATTTATTCATGTTCACATTTATTAGCAATGAATTAATGCCTAGTATTTATTTCACACTCTGTACAGAAGTGTTACCAAAATGTAATTTGTTGCAATTTTCAATGCATCAACTAAGCAAAATATTACATGTTAATATTTCATATAGATAAGAAACTGTTAACAGGCGTGAGTTCAAACATCTTGACATTATAATGTAGATTATTATACTGTATATACTGCAGTATATGCCCGTCAATGTGGCTGCTTCTGGGGCATCTCTGGCAACAACCCGTGTCTCTGGAGCTCCTGCATGGACCGTTGCTGAGTGTAATGTGATTAAGCTAATATATACTGTCCGGCATACAACTGGCAGATAAAGTGCTCTTCCAGGTAAGAGGTGTATAATATGAGCTCTGTGTCCACGGAAGCTAAAGTCGGTGGGGAACGCTCAGGCTGCATGCCAATCTCACTGGCTTGAAAGTCTTGCTTTATTAGATACAAGGGCTTAATGTCTCAGTATTACCGTTCGCAGACATACCAATAATTTCATTGTAGCATAAGGGCACAATTAAAAAGACAAAAAAAAACAACCAAAAAAAACCAAACAATAATATTACATTTCCTTCATATTCTTAAATCCATCTGAATAAATGTACACTATAATGCTTCCTGAAGACTATATCTTTTTATATGTGGTTGATGGGAAAAAAACGCAAGACTTATTTCTATTGTAGTTTTATCACATATAAGCAACCTCTGAAATGTGGAATGGCTTCGTGTAGTAAAGGGCAAAGCTTTTCGATTTGGAGTGGGATGGTGCGTGGGTAGAGAAGGGTAATTTCACCAGCTTCAGCAAAAGCCTAACTCGCTTTTCTGCAGGCAGGGCATATGTCAACAAGCCTTGTTTTTACCCTCTCTCACTTTTATTCTTCCTTTCGCTTTTTCACTCTTTATTTCATCCTCAAATCTGTTTCTTTCCAGCTGTAATTGTGGCATTTGGTCCTCACCTTACTGTTGGCCTCCAGATAGTTGTAGAGGACATTGACTGAGATGGTGAGGTCGCCGGTGTTGAACGGATAGCTCCTGTTCCAGCCTTGAGGGCCAAACTTTCGCCGTTCAGCTACCACGGCATGGAAGTAGCACAGGGCGAACAGGATGCCTTTAAACTCATTTTCACGTGCGCACATCTCCAACGTGTCCTGGGAAAAAGCAGATAATTATGGGAATAAGAAAATAAAGCATTATGTATACATTTATAAAAGTGAATGGACTGTTATTATTGGTTGTTTGATGCAGGCTAATATTAGATGTCATACAGTATATACAGTACCATTCACAAAAGTATGAACACACCTTCTAATGATTTTTTTTTCTTTCTACACTGTAAAACAATGCTGAACCTCCTTTGAACAGTTGATATTGAGATGTGTCTGCTACTCATGATCTGTAAAGCCTTCACAATGCCTCTAATCTCAGGTGTTGTTAATTTGGTGATTTTTGAGACTTATTGAAGTCTTGGGCCTGTTTTCCTGGGATGGTCTTTATGAGAGCCGGTTTCATCATGGTGCTTGATGTGTTTTGTTGTTGTTGTTTCAAATGCACTTGAAAATACTATGATGTTCTTGTAATAACTGTTCCAGAACAGCTGATCTTCGTGTCTTAAAATAACAACGGATTGTTGTTGTTTAATCATAATTAATGGCTAACCTAATGCCATATGTGTGATTTCCTAGCTTGGAAAAAGTCCAGTATTGCTCTAGAATGTAGAAAATAAACACAAAGTTGTGTCCAAGCCTTTGAGCCACCGAGCATGTAGAAATGCTCTTATTTTCTCTAATACATACAGCAATGATTTTGTTTTCTTACGATGCGGCTTCAACAACAGTTTAATGACCGATCACAGACATTACAGATTTTCCTTTAAAAACATTTCGTCTGCAAAGTGGATTGTTAAGCACAATCCTTCCAGTTCCAGCTCTCGCTCTCTCAGTTCTTCACATAATTCCTGTAATTTCACCCTAGATGTTTTCTTTGTTTGATGAAGGCCTCCTGAAACACTGAAATATTTTTCCCTGACCTCAGGATTTCCCAAATATGGTTGCAAAAGAAATGTTACTCATGGCATCAGTTAAAACAGGGTTAAAACAATCATTACCCATTTAAACATATTAATCACTGCAGTAATTTGAAAATTCATTAGTATGGTGTAGGGCCTCCTTTTGCGGCCTCTTAAGTATTTCCCTTTTTGTTTATTTAACTGGTAATTTTTTTTTGCTGGCCGGGCAGTATATTTATTTTAGAATTTGTCTTTACATTTTCTGAATGTGTATTTAATTTAGGTGCAATTTGTTTAGTTTTGCTCCTTCCTTTCTTCCTTCCTTCCTTCACGCAATACTTCATTACTTCACTAATTAATGGTAGACAGCACAGAGGTGCTGAACTAAATCTCCCGTCAGCTGCTGGTCACATGGCCAGGATTATGTCTGCAGTTGGGATGGGATTCTTTTGAATTGGTCTGTTTAGTCTGTTTTGGTTTCTGATTTTCAGATCAGCTTTTCTCACATTTGTCGTGTTAACTTTGCTTTTGAATGGAAGCGCAATTTCATAACCAGAGTTGCTGTTCTGTTTGGTGTGTTTGTATGTTCAGAATGATGACTAGCAAAAAGAATTCAAAATTTTTTACATCCTCACCTCCTCAAATTCCTGACAATTCACTTACATAATTTTTTGGATGAAAGATATATGAATACCTTTATATATATAAATATGATTATATTTATTATATAAATTATTATTATTATTATTGACCACCCGCCAATTTTCCATTTTCCTTTACAGCTCCCAGCAGAGCTATATAGTTCATTAGTAGAGACAAATGATTGGACCAGATTCAGTAACGTCTGAGATGTGCTTAATTGTTATCACTTATCGGTGTGCTTAACAATCCTGCCTTCCCCCGGCTCATTATTAAAAATGACTCCAACGAGAACGGCAGGGATCAGGTGGGCGTGAAAGAAATAAATGGCAACTGGTCTCGCAGGGAAGTTTCTTCCCCCCCGACAGAACGGTAACACCAGATAAATTGCGAGGTTCTCTCCTATACGTATCATGCAGCGAAGGCTGTAGAACACTTAGTATGTTCGACGCGAGAGCTCAGCTAAAGGTGGAGTTATGGAGCCTCTCATTCAGACACAGGACGCATTAAGATTCCAAACACAGCATCACTGGGGTGAATACGACTGAAAGCACTGCATTCCTCCTCTAGCGCACAGCTGAGAGGCTCAAAGAAAATGAGCAGCAGCACGTTTTCCTGGGGTAGGGGGGTATTTTAAAAATGTTAATTGAATATGAATATCCAAAGAGAATAACGTCCTTGTGATTAAAATACTGTTTCTCGTGGGTGTGTCAAGGCGAAAAAGAAAAAGCATTAAAAATGAGGGATTGAATTAAAATAAACTGTCATGTAGCGTTGTATAGTGCAAAAGGAAATACCATTTGGGCATTATTAGCCATAGATGCAAAGATGTTGGGGAAGAGACAAAAACACACACACACACATATATATATATAAATAAATAAATATATATATATATAAATAAATAAATAAATATATATATATATATATATATATATATATATATATATATATATATATATATATATATATATATATACACACACACACACACACACACACACACACACACACACACCACACATATGTTAGCTGGACTGCCTTATCAGAGCTTTCCATTCAAGGCTACTGTCTCCCCAGTCACTGATGTGCAGGTGTGAACGTGTTACATCAGTTAATCTTTAATTGCAGTGTTTAATCCACTTGTGATTCGCTTTGTAGGGCAGTGTGCACAAATTACTTTTTCATTGTTCAAAAGTTCCTTAAAGAGAATCATTACTGGTGCCGAGACATGGATTCATCACTACAAATCTGAGAGTAAACGGCAGAGTATGGAACAGAAACATCCTCAATCGCAGACTAGGAAAAAGTTCAAAATTCAACCATCAGCTGAAAAATTGATGCTGATTGTTTTCTGGGATTTCCAAGGGCCAAGATTGGAACATTACAGGAAAAAGTTCCAACAATCAACAGTGGTCGTTACAGTGAGATGCTTATTGAAGAACTACTGTAAGGCTTAAACTTCAGATTAAGTGCAGAAGACTGCTATCCAAGGGTGATGCGACAATGCACGACAATGCACGACAATGCACTCTTCTGCCCACACTGTTGAAAACTTAGTTTTGAGGTGTTAAAGCATCTTACTTATAGTCCTGATTTCGCTCCATCAGACTTTCTCTTGTTTTGTCTCCTGAAAGCAGCCCTACGCGGTCAAAGACGGTGAATTTGTGGCTCGCAGCTCAGCTTTTTACATTTTTTTTATGATGAAATAAAAAAAGCATGTTGACAGATGGAGAGTATCCATCTAAGTGAGAGTAAGTATTTAAAGTATAAAATTTATATGTTGAAAATTATGCTGAAAATCTTATACTGTATACTGTATATGTATTTTTCTAAAAGTTAATTAAAATTAATTCTATAACCAGAGTGTGGATAACTTTTGACTCACCCTGTGTGTGTGTTTATCTTAATTTCTGTCCCTCTCCATTATTTCTTTTTCTTAAAAAAAAATGTGTTCTGTCTGTTAATTGTTAAATGTTAAATAAAATCCATATGATCTCCTACATCGTCTGTAAAACTGTTAATGTGTTTTCTCACATTTTCACTCTTGTTTTTTTACCCTCACACATAAAATATGTAAAGTGTGAAGCAGATATGGTTTGAGGTACAAACGAGGGAGAAACTAATAAAATATACTACCAGTAGTTTTCACATTACCAATAGTTGCAATGTTAATGTTTCTTTACTGGAACATTAGAATGCAATATAAAGTGCACAAAAATATCCTGGTTGAAATGTTTGTTGCTTTTTAGATCAGATGGTGTGAGCAGTGCATACCGCCGATATCAATCGCATATATCAGTCCTTCGACAGGAAGAGACTGGTTCAGCTACCAAGTTGCTCCGGCTGCTGAAAATGTCAGTATAAAAAAAGCAGTTTTTGTTTTTATATGATTGCAGCTTCCTAGAGTTGGTGAGACAATTAGGTCATGCTTATTTTCTACAGCATTGATTTGCTTTCAAGGCTCGTACATGACTGGAGCGGAAGCCATTTAACAGAGGAAAGTTACGACGTCGGCACGTTGCTACAGTGTAGCGTTTACCTGAAAGATATCCATCAGCTTCGCAAGCACGGAAA
The DNA here is from genome assembly GCA_030347435.1 of Clarias fuscus. Taxonomy (NCBI): domain Eukaryota; kingdom Metazoa; phylum Chordata; class Actinopteri; order Siluriformes; family Clariidae; genus Clarias; species Clarias fuscus. The sequence continues at coordinate 19,712,287 of CM059220.1, forward strand.
GAGCTCGGCGCAAACTCAAGGCTAATGGCATCGGTTGGGTTTCATTGCCGAATTTTAATCATCATTAGCCATGACAATAACCCGAATCTTTGATTACCAGGGTGATGTGCGCAGCAGCCCAGATTGAGGGTAGAAACGAAGCTATTTCTAAGGCACTCAAGTTATTTGATTCTTTCTTAGATGTGCTTTAAACAAACATCTGTAATTGGATTTTGTCTGAGTGGGTCTGAAAATCCTCGCTTGTAATATGACAGATAGAAAATTGCCGCGCCATATGTTTCACATGCACCATATGTTACTTGTCTTGGTGTACCTGGTTGAAGTTGTCCAAAGCTTTGTGCAGGTTAGCATGCATGCCCAGTGGTGGCTCGTTGGTGATTTTGATGGAGTTCTCAAGAATACCCTGCGGGATGATGTGACCCTCGGGGGAAGACGAAGGCTCGGCGCTGATGAACACTCTGAAATCTTGGTGGCTGGCATCGGCGTGCTGCTCCAGCTTCTTCTCCAGAGTGCCCAGCCACTTGGCCACCAGGTGGATGTTCTGGGTGCAAAAAGAGAAAGGAATATGCGATTAGATCACGAAGAGGACGTGCTGCCATCCAGATCTCAAATGGTGGTACGGTATGTCTGAATAGACGATAACGGCTACATGAAAGAAAAAATCTACATATCAAGACTACATCGTGTTTGCTCTGGAAAGCTTCCAGAGCAAACTTTGTTTACAGTTTGATGACGTGCACAATGTTAAGTTCTCACTCTTGTGCTTGGAATAAAAACGAGTATAACAACACTGAAGTGTGAATTAGATATGGATTCACCAACAGTGACTGCAAAGATTTCTCCTAATGTCTTGTTACAAGAAGGGTTGGGACCAAAACACTGGGTCAGATGATTTTCCTAGAAAAAAGTCAAATCAGAGTTGACTGGAATGATGGGAGAGCCACAAAAGGGTGAAAAGGATCCACACCAATTTAGAGCACAAAACAATTTCCAACTCGTCAGCGCAAATTTTCCGCATTGTTCCTAAAGGGCACAGAGTGACAGAGAGCAAGTGGAAATGAATTCTTCGTGAAAGAAAAGCGCCGACCCTCGATGTTCTCAGCACTCAGAGATGAGAGAAAGTTATCCGCGCTGTCGGAGAAGAGGTGTTTTGATTGCTGTTAACAATGCGTACTTGCTGTTATTGCACGTTATTGCGACTTGCCAGCATGCAGAGTGTGTCCTTTTTTTCGCCTTCCCCTGGCTAAACACGTTGGCTTATCAAGCGCTCGCCCAGCAGGGAGATGCCACATCTGTGGTGTCTGCATTCATGGAAGAGGAGATGTGTCGGAGTTTGCAATCAGTGGCTTTGGAGCTGTATGAAGTGATTATACAATTACTGTGTCTGATTCATTAGCATAACCTGTTAACAACATAATTAAATAATCAGAAGGGGGGAAAAAAAGTGCCGTCAGAACAGAACTTGAGCATCTAAGTAAAAATAACAGCTTCCTCTAAGAGCACAATTCATGGCACACTATGCTGGTACAGCACTGACGTATATACCGGCATCAAAATGGCACCAGAATGTGAGCGTGAGCTGTAGGTGCTAAGCATTGACACAGTCTGAGAATAAACCGTAATGTGCGGCATTGCTTCTTTTCTTGGAAAAACTCATTAAAAGTTGAATGCTGCCATGGCAGCCTTTTCTCCAATAATGCTTTTTCTCCTGCCCTGAGGTATCTCACCTTGTTCCTTTCTGATGCTCTCCAATTCACAGCTCATTGTAGGCCTTTAAGAGGACATTTCGGAACATGAGGCGGGGGAGGAAGAGGGGGGTGGGGGTGGGGGGTGGGGGTCCATCCAGTTTAGGCCACTTGATTCCCAAGACTGTGGATTTTCTCTTCCAATCTCTGGAATTGATTGCCTCTCTACAGCAAGTGCTTTTCTGCATTTTGGTCGACTGAGCGCTGTGTGCTGCAATATAATTAACCTTCACTGGAGGGGAACTTTCCATTGACCCTCTGAGCTTCCATGAACTTTTGAGGAACAAATGGGTGGTGGAGTGGGTGATTAGTGGAGGGAGAGGCATATAGTGGAAGCTTTCTTACGGGAGGGCGAGGAATTTACTCTAAACACACCGATCTGCACTGCTATGCAAAAGTAATTAAACAACCACTCATCTCCTCGCCTGGAGTTCCTGAGGTATGTGATATGCTGTAAAGAAGCTCTGGGATTTAAAGGAAGAACGCTCACATTCTGTCCATTTCCAGCTGCCCATAAGGACCATTAGGATTCTGTACTGGTACTTCTTTAGAAAGTAAAAAAATGCAGTCCTGTTGCAAAGAGATATGGCAGTGTCATCCATCTGTGTGGATAAGTTCTGCTTTTGTTGCCATAACCTCAGTATTTATCCAAACCCAGTAGATAATCCGTATTAAAAACACCGTTTTCTTTCCTGTACTGATCCTTTGTCTGTCAATCCATACGCATTTGCCGAATATGCCATTTTTCAATAGCAGCTGGAACCGTTCCAAACTAATACCCATAATAAGCAGCTGGGCAGGAGAGCGGAGAGTGTTTTCACACTGACATTTGGATGGAGTAGAAGCAACCTAATAGACTCATTAGTGGAGTGCGCATCTCTCCCTGGGGTTGGGCCATCATGCTGGCTTCATCACGCATTCCTCTCCCCCACTATTCTGGCAGACCAAACGAGTCATTAATCACTAGAGAGGAAGCCTGGGCGACTGGGTGAAACACACATTGCTGACCAAGACATTAGCATACTTACAACTCATAACTGAATTCCCATGGCGGGGCTGCTGCTGCTGATCAGCTAAATGCAGGTTAGCTGCTATTAAAATAGGACATCAGGAAGTGAGCGTAAAAAGCAAACCGTTTGTCTTTACCTGTAATATTACCCAGTGGCCTTCTTGTGCGGCAAGATCCAAAGTCCTTTCAGCCACCACCTCCTGGCCCTGGCCGAGAGACACGTTGTGGAAATTTCTACTGTCGAACGTGTAGCCCAGCTTTCGACCTGCAAGACGCGATATTATTTAGCAGCTATCTTACAAAGAACTACGTAATTCACACCTTTCATTTACACTTGACACATGTTTATACAGTATATAGACACTCAATATAATTGCAATTGTCAGAGGATCTCTCTTTAGGCAAGCATGCACTAATTGATTGCGGTGCACTTTGGCTATGACTCGATTAGTCACACTCGCACACATACCGTAGCCATGCCCAATCGATCTCCACACTCCTTCAGGAGCCTTTAAGATGTACCCTTTCAAATCACACAATGCATGGACAGCCAGAGCTGGCCTCCTGATACAAGACGTCTATTTTATCTTTTTTTTAAATGAAACACTTGTATTTTCTGTTTCGGAAACATCTTCCAAAACAATGCTCCATGAGCCACCATGGATTTGAACAGGAGGCCATTAAAAAGTTTAAAACGGAAAAGGAACAAGTCTAAGCAACTGTACCATGTTTCTCCACATCCTTTAGTGGATCGACTCCAGGAGAGAGGATAAAGAATATGGGTGTGGCAGCTCCCGATTCTTCGAAGGAGATGGCGAAATCTACCGAACGACTCATCACGTACTTACTGCCCAGCTTTTCTTCCACAAAATCTCTGTCCAGAGAAACAGACGTCTTTTACTCAGCATGCAATTATAATAGAATATTATCTGTGATACATGTCACTAGGGCAATTTAGATTAAATGTGCATGGGTAAAAAAAAAAAAAAAAAAAGTCCACGAATTGTGTCCACTGTCACTTGCATACAGCACAGTTAAACAAGATTTGTTAGTATAAAATAATCCCTTCATAAGCCAAAGGACATGCTTGTGTATATACACCAATCAGGCTTAACAATTATACGTGAATAACAGTAATTATCTCCTTACAGTGTCACCTGTCAAGTTATAAGCATTTTTTAAATCACAGTAAACACAGTTTTGTAGCAGGAAAAATGGGCAAGTATAAATACCTGAGTGACAAGGGCCAAATTGTGATAAGGGTCAGGGGTAGCTCAATGGTTAGGGTATTGTATAGTACTACTGACCTGAAGGTCCCAGGTTCAAAAACCAGTCCAACCACTGCACCTTGTTGGGCCCTTAAGCAAGGCCCTTAACCCTCAACTGCTCAGATATAGTATACTATAATGAGATAAAATGTCAATTTGGATGGCAAAAGGGATTCTGCCAACTGCGGTAAATGTAAATATCTTGCCAACTGAAACATATTGGGTGTTTCTGGTACTGTATGCAGTGGTTAGTTCTCACCAAAAGTGGCAACATCAGTGGACTAAAGCCTGCGTAGCTACATGGTGCCCATGCTGACCTCTATCTACCGCCAAAGCACCTACAATGGGCATATGGGCATCAGAACCGGACCTTGGCACAATGGAGGAAAGTGGCCTGATCTGTTGAAGCACATTTTCTTTTACATCATGTGGACAGCTGGGTGCATTGGCCTCTCTTGGACAAGATATGGCACCAAAATCCACTACTGAAGGAAAGCAAGCCAGCAGAGGTAAAAGTATAGCCTGGGCTAAGATCTTTTGGAAACACTTGGATCCTGGCACTGTTATTTTGGCACAATCCTACCTAAACATTGTTTCAGACCAAGTACACTGCCTGCCACAGGCCTGCCCCACTGCAAAAAAATATGTGAGGGATAGTTAGAGTTAAATGACAGATTCCACTTCCAAAAAGTATTGACTTTGTCTCTAAATTCTTCCGACGTCAGTCTTATTGAGCATCTGTGGAATGTGCTGGACAAACAAGTCTGATCCATCGAGCCTGCACCTCACAACTTACAGGATTAAAGGATCTTCTGTGAGCTTGGTGCCAGATTCCAAAGAACACTTTCAGAAGTCTTGTGGAGTCCATGCTTTGATTGGTCCACATTTTGGCAGCACAAGTACAGTAGAAGGCAGTGTTATGGATGATTGGTGTATACACAGAATGGATTTTTTGTTTTTTTGTTTGTTTACTGTAAAAGGTATTGTCTGCCAACTCGTCCACGCTTACAGACAGCCACGTACAGTATTGTACTACAGCCTTAAGCCAGATAATCAGAATTTCTCAGCCTCTGACAACCTAAGTCACGCATGTGAAGAGCTGGAAAAAGCACAAACCTGACAGGAGTTGACAGTGAAGTTTTTTACAGCCTGTACAGTAATGACATGTTTATAATAAATCTGCTTACTAATTATCACCTTGCTATTTAATTACTTTGACTTATTTTTATTTGATTACTGACCTGATGGCATACGTCATTCTGTCGGGTCGTAGTGCTCGCATCATGCACAGCCTCTGCAGCGAGGTCTTGTTCTTCCATTCTTGAGGGAATTTCTCTTTCTCTGGACACTCTGACTCCACAAACTTCTTCCAGCGCTTTGCTGAGCCCTCAATATCCCGGTCCAGGTTACGGAATTCATCCATTGTACAAAGTGCCTGAGAGAAAACATAAATCACTTGGCTAGAGGATTGAAAGTTTCATATGCAGTTATTTATCTATAACTAGTCCTGAAGTGGTTTATTCCTTGTATGCCACGAGTATTTGTCTTTATTTGACATATTTAATTCAATTGCCTTTGCTTTCAATTATAGCACACAACAAATATGTTTCCTCATGCTTCCAAAACCACACACAATTTGAGTCCTGGAATGTGGCAACATAGAAGACACAAAATGCATTTGTATAATGCATTTTAAAATGTGTGGATTAAATTATATAGAAGCAAATGTTTTACTGCGACAGGCTTCAAAGTGCCTAAAAATGTAAGATTGTTGTAACCTCAGCAGCAACCTCATTTCCCCTCTCATCTGTTTCAGCAGACAGCATCACCAGTACACTAATCACTGGCCTGAACATCTGTCATCATCTGCACCTGTTTCTCACTGGTTCATGTCTTAAGTAAGATTTTTTTTAAAAGCTTGAATGATTCATAGCTCACTCTATGGCTAAAAAAACAAAACAAAAGGTACAGTGATGGACTGAAAATGAGCATGACTAAAAATTCAAGACTTCAGAAAGCCCTTGCACAATATGACATTTGAAAAAAAAAAAAAAACAAGAATGTTTGGCTCTTTGGAAACAAAATATGATGGGTACATAGGTCTGTATAATCTATTTATCACATGAAATGTCTTGCTTCCTCTTTATTTTAACCGCATATTGTCCAAATGGCAGGTCAGACAGTTGTCTGCAAAAAAACCTGGTCAAAGCTTAACCTTGGCAATAAAACAAAACAAAAACAAACAAACAAAGCATTTCGATTACTATAGGTAAGGACATGTACAGTACATAAATAGCAACAGTGCATATTTACGTACATAAAAAATCTTGAGTGGTTATTAAATATCAATTTAGTTCCTAATGAAACATTTGTCACCAGAGCTTTGTGCTTATTCTTGGGACCACATAGTTCATTCAATCCACAAAGTATTAGCACAGGTTTGTCACCAGATGCCGTTCCTGGTTCAACCCACCTTTAGGCACTGAGGATGCCCTGCATCTCTAGTGGTTGATTATTGTATGGGATAAAGGTCTAGCCCGAGGACCCAACACTGGCAAACCTGTGGTGGTGGGGCTTCAATACCCCAACCCTCTGTTCAGCAACTCATAGCCTCAAGTGCTTGAGCTAATACTGTCACTTCGAATATAAAACATTCAATCTAAAATAACTCCTAAGCAAAGGAAACAAAGAGCAATGGTAAGCTACATCACTGGCATTAATCAGATTTATCAAGCATGTCCTTCTGTCTGAGTTTTGAATTATTATGCCCATTTGCTTCTTTTTTTTTCATACACTGATAAATAGATTAACAGAGTATTGCATTACGGGGCACCTACAATTCAATTTAAATTTCACAGGTCTTAGTAAGAGATTAAAGCATATTATACACTATAATAACCCTGTAATACTGGGCGTGCATTGTATATTGCATGCACGCAGGTGCCATAATTGCTGAATGAGCCATGTCGAACTGCTAAAGAAAAAAAAAGGGCTGGCAACAAAAAAAGTCCCAGGGAGGTTTGAGGTGGGTGTTTAAATGTTAATTTAATATAATGGCAAAGCAAATTGTCTTTATACTGTTTAAATTGCTGAGTAAACATTAGAGAGTTTCTTCACAATGAAGAGTTGTGAAGTGCTGATGGTGCAAAAAAGAAACATTTCGTATTGTGAAAGACTTTCTTTCTTATTCACATTGAGCTTCAGGATTCTGAGCAACATTCATGAAAAATGAGGAAAAACAACGATTAGAGAAACTTTACACACAATAATAATTTTTTCCACTAACGCCACAGTAGAAACAGTCACGGTACTGCACAAAGGTTTTTTCTGAGCCACCCCTTTAATGTTCATATTAAATTACATTCAATTAAATTATGTAGATTTAATTTAAGAAATGACAACAAAAGTGGCTGCAAATGGTGTAAACATTTTTAAAAAAATCTTAATTGAAAAATTGGTTGTAACAACCTCAGCAGCAGCCTCATTTCTCCTCTCATCTGTTCCAACTCGCCAGCATTCAGCATCACCAGTACACTAATCATGATTATCTGTCATCGTCTGCACCTGTTTTTCACTGGTTCATGCCTTAAACGTTTTTTTAATGCTTGAATAATTCAGAGATCAACAAATAATAATAAAAAAACATTCCTCTGAAACTGGTCAGGTAGAGGGACTGGACTGAAAATGAGGGGCAAAAAATCATTCAGAAAGCCTGGAGAATTCCTCAAGACTACATTAAAAATACAAGACAGTCTGTCTGTTTGAAAGCACACTAAAAAACAAGGGGTGGCTCGAGACTTCTCACTATATACACACATGGACAAATTGTTGGTACCCTTCGGTCAAGGAAAGAAAAACTCACAGTGGTCACATAAATAACTTTAATCTGACAAAAGTAATAATTTTAAAAAATTCTATGAATGTTAACCAATGAAAGTCAGACATTGCTTTTCAACCATGCTTCAACAGAATTATTTAAAAAAATAAACTCATGGAACAGGCCTGGACAAAAATGATGGTACTCCTAGAAAATACTGAAAATAATGTGACCAAAGGGACATGTTAATTCAAGGTGTGTCCACTAATTAGCATCACAGGTGTCTACAATCTTGTAATCAAGCAGTGGGCCTATATATAGGGCTCCAGGTAGTCACTGTGTTGTTTGGTGACATGGTATGTACCACACTCAACATGGACCAGAGGAAGCGAAGGAAAGAGTTGTCTCAGGAGATTCGAAAGAAAATTATAGACAAGCATGTTAAAGGTAAAGCCTATAAGACCATTTCCAAGCAGCTAGATGTTCCTCCAACTACAGTTGCACCTATTATTCAGAAATTTAAGATCCATGGGACTGTAGCCAACCTCCCTGGACGTGGCCGCAGGAGGAAAATTGATGACAAATCAAAGAGGCGGATAATCCGAATGCTAACAAAATAGCTCAGAAAGACTTCTAAAGAGATCCAAGGTGAACTTCATGCTCAAAGAACATCAGTGTCAGATCGCACCATCCGTCGTTGTTTGAGCCAAAGTGGACTACATGGGAGACGACCAAGGAGGACACCATTGTTGAAAACAAATCATAAAAAAGCCAGACTGGAATATGCCAAACTACATGTTGACAAGCCACAAAGCTTCTGGGAGAATGTCCTATGGACAGATGAGACAAAAATGGAACTTTTTGCCAAGGCACATCAGCTCTATGTTCACAGACGGAAAAATGAAGCATATCAAGAAAAGAACACTGTCCCTACTGTGAAACATGGAGGAGGCTCTGTTATGTTCTGGGGCTGCTTTGCTGCATCTGGCACAGGGTGTCTTGAATCTGTGCAGGGTACAATGAAATCTCAAGACTATCAAGGGATTCTAGAGAGAGACGTGCTGGCCAGTGTCAGAAAGCTGGGTCTCAGTTGCAGGTCATGGGTCTTGCAACAGGACAATGACACAAAACACACAGCTAAAAACACCCAAGAATCATTGGACTATTCTAAAGTGGCCTTCTTTGAGCCCTGACCTCAATCCTATTGAGCATCTTTGGAAGGAGCTGAAACATGCTGTCTGGAAAAGGCACCCTTCAACCTGGAAACAACTGGAGCAGCTTGCTCATGAGGAGTGGGCCAAAATACCTGCAGAGAGGTGCAGAAGTCTCATTGACAGTTACAGGAATCGTTTGATTGCAGTGATTGCCTCAAAAGGTTGTGCAACAAACTATTAAGTTAGGGGTACCATCATTTTTGTCCAGGCCTGTTCCATGAGTTCATTTTTTTTTATAATTCCGTTGAAGGATGGTTAAAAAGCAATGTCTGACTTTCATTGGTTAACATTCATAGAATTCTTATTTATTATTACTTTTGTCAGATTAAAGTTATTTCTGTGACCATTGTGAGTTCTTCTTTCATTGACCGAAGGGTACCAACAATTTTGTCCACGTGTGTATACTGGACTTTCCAAAATAATTGACACTCCTATATTGAACATGTTCAGTGACCAAAAACAAATTGCTATTCTTGAATTTTTTTCTTCATTTGCTCTCCATCCCCAAGTTACACAAACCAAACCCACACACAGGTTGCACATGCAAAATCCAGTTGTCATCATCCATTACCATCCATCCATCCATCCATCCATCCATCTTCAACCGCTTATCCAAAATCGGGTCGCGGGGGTAGCAGTTTAAGCAGGGAACCCCAAACTTCCCTTTCCCCAGCCACATCAGCTAACTCTGACTGGGGAATCCCGAGGCGTTCCCAGGCCAGTGTGGAGATATAATCTCTCCATCTAGTCCTTGGTCTGCCCCGTGGTCTCCTCCCAGCTGGACGTGCCAAGAACACCTCCCTAGGAAGGCGTCCTGGTGACATCCTTACTAGATGCCCGAACCACCTCAACTGACTCCTTTCCACGCAAAGGAGTAGCGGCTCTACTCCGAGCTTCTCACGGATAACTGAGCTTCTCATCCTATCTCTAAGAGAAAAGCCAGCTACCCTTCTGAGAAACCCCATTTCGGCCGCTTGTATTCGCGATCTTGTCCTTTCGGTCATGACCCAACGCTCATGACCATAGGTGAGGGTTGGAACGAAGATCGACCGGTAAATTGAGAGCTTTGCCTTTTGGCTCAACTCTCTTTTTGTCACAATGGTGCAGTAAAACAATTGCAATACCGCCCCCGCTGCTCCGATTCTCCGGCCAATCTCACGTTCCAATATTCCATCACTCGTAAACAAGACCCCTTCACTTGGGGTAATGACTCGGTCCCTACCTGGAGTAGACAATCCATCGGTTTCCTGCTGAGAACCATGGCCACAGATTTCGAGGTACTGATCCTCATCCCCACCGTTTCACACTCAGCTGCAAACCTATCCAGCAAGCACTGCAAGTCACAGACTGATGATGACATCAGGACCACATCATCTGCAAAAAGCAGCGATGCAATCCTTAGCTCACCAAACTGGATACCCTCTCCTCCACGGCTGCGCCTTGATATCCTGTCCATGAAAATCACAAACAGGATTGGTGACAGAGCACAGCCCTGGCGGAGGCCAACACCCACTGGAAACAAGTCTGACTTACTGCCGAGAATCCGAACACAGCTTTCACCTTGGGTGTAAAGGGATTGGATGGCCCTGAGAAGTGACCCCCTCACCCCATACTCCCGCAGTACCTCCCACAGGAAATTCCGAGGGACGCGATCATATGCCTTCTCCAAATCCACAAAACACATGTAGACTGGATGGGCATATTCCCACGCCCCTTTCAGGATTCCTGCAAGAGTAAAAAGCTGGTCCACTGTTCCACGACCAGGACGAAAACCACATTGTTCCTCTTCAATTTGTGGTTCGACAATCGGCCGAACCCTCCTTTCCAGCACCTTTGAGTAGACTTTCCCAGGGAGGCTGAGTAGTGTAATGCCCCTGTAGTTGGCACACACCCTCTGGTCTCCCTTTTTAAAAAGGGGAACCACCACCCCCCTCTGCCTCTCCTTAGGCACTGTGCCCGACTTCCACGCAATGTTGAAGAGGCGTGTCAACCAAGACAGCCCCTCAACACCCAGAGCCTTCAGCATTTCCGGACGGATCTCGTCAATTCCCAGGGCTTTGCCACCGTGGAGTTGTTTAACTACCTCAGTGACCTCACCCAGGGAAATCAACGTCGTCCCCCCGTCATCCTCCAGCTCTGTCTCTGCAACAGAGGGTGGATTAGTCGGATTCAGGAGTTCCTCAAAGTGCTCTTTCCACCGCCCGATTACCTCCTCAGTCGAGGTCAGCAGCTTCCCATCCTTGCTGTACACAGCTTGGGTGGTTCCCCGTTTCCCCCTCCTGAGGTGCCGGATGGTCTTCCAGAAGCACCTTGGTGCCGCCCGAAAGTCCTTCTCCATGGATTCTCCGAGCTCCTCCCACACCCGCTGCTTTGCCTCTGCTACCGCTGCAGCTGCTGTCCTTTGAGCCTGCCGGTACCTTGCAGCTGTCTCTAGAGTTCCCTGGGATAACATATCCCTGAAGGACTCCTTTTTCAGTCGGACAGCTTCCCTAACCCCAGGTGTCCACCACGCTGTTCGAGGGTTACCGCCCCTTGAGGCACCCAGAACCTTAAGACCACAACTTACAGCTGCAACTTCAGCAATAGAAGCTTTGAACATTGACCACTCCGATTCAATATCCCCAGCTCCTACAGGGATGCTGGAAAAGCTCTGCTGGAGGTGGGAGTTGGACAGAGGCCTCCCCTAGACGTTCCCAATTCACCTGCACTACACGTTTGGGCTTACCAGGTCTGTCCAGTGGCCTCCCCTGCCACCTGACCCAACTCACCTGGCCCTGCCCCTCTCTTTACCCGAGTGTCCAAGACATACCATGTGAAACAAAAGTTGTACACAAAAAATATATTCCATATCAGAAAATGCTTATTAAAATCATAAACCTTTAAAGCACAATTATGGCCATAATAAAAGGTTTCATGATGGAAACAGTAATGTTGAGTGTGGCTAAGAACAAAGCAATGATCACAGTTTTTAAACTGCACAGTTAAAATTAATTCTTGGAAAAAATTCTTCCAAGGAGTGCTCCTGTCTGATCTGTGAGCCATGAAAACCAAAAGTCAGTAGTCAGCGCTAATCCATTGTTTTCCATCTAGCATTTGGCCAAAATTATAACTAAGCCAAGACTAAGATAGAAGATAATCAGTGTATTGTGTAAAAATCTAAAGTGCCCCGATGAGGTGTGGCATCCTGCCAATATACTGTACATTGTCTGGACTGGTCTCCGCAGAGATAGTTGCTAGAATGATCCACTTTGTGTATGTGCATGTGAAAGCATGTTCATGGAGCATTGACTTTGGAGCAATGGAGAAACTTCATGTGATATCATGAGTCATGATTTACCCTTTTCCAGAGTGATAGGCATGTCAGGGTAAGTCTCTGGAGACTGTGTTATGACCTGAGGTTTCTATATATAAACACACACACATATATTCTGTGTGACCTCTCGAGACTGTTGTGTCTGAAAATCCCAGGAGATCAGCAGTTTATGAAATACTCAAACCGGCCCATCTGGCACCAACAGCCATGTCAGGGTCAGAGTCACACTTTTTCATTCATTCTGATGTTTGAGCTGAACATCAACTGAAACTCTTGACCTGTGTCTGCATTTTTTTTGTGTTTTGTGTGTATCATTGCGATTACATGATTGGCTGAACTGTATGAATGTGGGAACAGCAAACACATATAAAATACATTATTTATTTATTTAAATGAGAAAAACAAAAAGGTTTTTAAAAAATATAAAACATTTCAAACCAAAAAGCTTTTCATATATTATATAGTATTTTATGCAAGTGAAGATATCATATTGACCACTCCTGGATCTTGTTAATTATAATGTTTAGCTTGATTTGTATCTCATTTCAAGTTATACAAATACAAAATTTGTCTTGATTTTTTTTTATATTTTGCCTCTAATATTGTACATCAAATAATTTTATCAGTCTTACAATTTGTACATTGTATTCTCTTACATTTACAGGTTGTTGATTTATCCTGTACCCCCCATTTCTTTAAAATAAATTAAATGATGTAGATTAAATTAAATGAAATGGGAACAAATGCTTCTCATCTGTTTCAACCTCTCAGCATTCAGCATCACCAGTATACTAAGCACTGTCCTTATCCTTATCATCTGCACCTGTTTGTCACTGGCTCACACCTTAGGTTAGAATTTTTTTTACGGTTGAATGATTCATAGGTCACTGTGTGGCTTAACAAACAAAAAAACTTTCCTCTGAGACTGGTCAGCTAGAGGGACTGAACTGTAAATGAGAGGCACAAATGCCCTTTAGGAAGTCTGGAGAACTGTCTCTTAAGACGACATTAAAAATATAAGAAAGTTTGTATCTTTGGAATAAATATTTGCACAGTACTGTATATAATCCACAAAGCATAATGACTCCATCAGGCATTATGGCAGATATGAATTACAGCTGCAGGACTAGACGCTTAAGCCAACGAAAAGAAGTCACTTCAGAACAACTTCTTAAATGATCTGTCTTTATATTAAGCCTTTAACTTAAATATTAGCATGCTTTGAAAGCACCAGGGATGTACTTGCCATTACGATTCAGCTTACCGCTTATCAGATTGGACAAGTAGGTAAACTTTTGCTCAACACTGCCCTTGGAGATGTTCAGCACTAATGTATTTCTGTGTGTTGTGCATCTGTGATTCAAAAAAAAAAAAAAAAAAAAAAAAAAATATATATATATATATATATATATATATATAAAAACCTGGGTTGAGTCATACAATATGGATGGATGGATGGATGGATGGATAGATAGATAGATATTTTTCAGGTTCCTGTGCATACTTGGGTGGGTGATGTAACTGTGATGCAAGTCATCAAAGTGCAAGGCGCATAAGTACACATTTTCCAGATTGCATGTTAAACAAATCAGAAGTAGATGCAATGAGTGGCTCAGTGCACACATCTGGTTTTACCTTGATACCTCCCCATGAATGATGAGACAGGAAGTCGACGGGGGATGTTACACCAGGCTGGACGGGATACCTCAGCAGAAAATCCAGCTCATTAGTGTTGACTTCCTTATTCATCACCAGAATCTGTAGAGACAAGACGGGGAGAGAGAGAGAGAGAGAGAGAGAGAGAAAGAAAATTTGAGGCAAAATACGCTTATGAAGACAGTGACAGATCTAATGAGGGAAATACCCTACCTGAAATGCGAGCTGAGCCGTGTATGTGAGTTTGTCGCATTCGAAAAGGCCGCGGGTGGTGTACTGAAACACGGAGAACGTGATGCTGTCGATCAGGTTTAAAACCCTCTGCTTCAACACCGCTTCTGGTGCTGCCTTCGTTACAGCCTTCTGGAAAACCACACTGAAGGCCTGACAGCAAATACCCACACACACGCATACACACACACACACACACACATACACAAAAATCTAGATCATAAACCAGCTCCAAATATTTGCATTGTTGAGCAATTGATCACCGAGCCATTTTACCTCGGCGTTAAACGAGATGTTTTAAAAGGCAGCTTTTTATAGAAGTTTGTACACGTTTATGCTCATGCTCATTCCCCTGCATAAATTTGTATAAAAGAACAAAGCAATTATTTTGTGATCGCTGAAGATTGCATTTTGTCACAGCATGGTGACTGTCTCAAAATATGAGAACGCCACCGAAACAAAGACGACGAGCGGCTTAATTAAGTGTTTTTAATCTATCTTCCACTAATGCTCGCAAAACTCCTCTTCTGAAAGCTGACACCTTGTCAGAATCAAACTTCCCATTTCATTACAGAGAGCCCGTGATTGTTTTGCAGATGCTGACAGTGCAGTGTATTAAATGCCCTATTTAAGAAGTTGAAAGAGCGAGAGCGAGAGAGAGAGAGAGAGAGAGAGAGAGAAAGAGAGCACATTCGAGAGGAGGCAAAGGGAAAGACGGAGGAAACACAGTGACAGTGACTTGTGCTTGAAGTTCAGGGTCAGTACTGAGGGATACCTTGAGAGCAAACTGGTACATGGGATGGATTTTATTGAGGTCATTCATGATGAAGTAGAGCAGTGAGGCGCGGGCAGCCGCCGGACGGTAGTGCTCTCTCGCCTCGTTGATTTTCGCTTCCGTCACCTTCGCCTCTTTCACCTGAAATTACACACACACACACACACGTCTTATTCTCCTCATGCGCACCTTCCAGTGGCAATGTTCAATCCAATAATCCACATTTAGAACTTATCCTTTAATAAAACACTCTCCTATAATGTTATTCACAAGATCCTCCTCCACAATATGATTAGATTTATACGGACTGAACCGGACAACCTTCTCTTCGATATCAGCAGCCGTGCGCTTGGTTATCTCCAAGTTCTCAACAAGTTCTGTGTCTCCCAGGAAGTTTCCCGAAGCCGAAGACAGACGTGAGAGGAGGTTGTCCTCCAGGGTTTTCAAAGTGATCTTGAAGCCATTCTGCTGCTTCGTAAGGTTCGACTGAGAACAACAACAACAAAAAAAGGAAGCGATTAAACCACTGAACTGTGAAAAGAGTAAGTGAGGCCACGAGCTGCAGATAAGACCAACCGAGTGGTCAGACACCTTAAAGATGACTAATCAATACATACTGCATCTGCAATCAGCAGATATATTAAAAGAGAAAAAAAAAAGTTCGAGTGGATTAACTTTGAGTGGACATCTTTTTACAAATATACAAACACACACAGGCGTCTATATCACAAGACGGTGAAATCAGAAGGGTTTTTATTTTTAATTAAATATGAAACACTGGAAAACTCTGGAAGAAGTCCCAGAAGTAAACATACCAGCATTAACAGCATGGTGTGGAAATTCTGGCTCTGACAGTTCCTCAACTTCATCTACAGCACTGGATTGCATAAGTGATCTTCGGCCTTTTGTTTGCACCTGCCGGCAATATTTTCCAACTAGCGGACTTGATTCCGTCTCCCCAATAAACAAACTAACAAGAAGCTTCATTTAAATCACCACAACCCTGACTGGAAACATCCTAACGCACTGAGAATTAATATGCTAAAAGTAGTGCATCTTTTTTTTTTTTTTTGTCTTGTTAGCTTTATATGTGGCTGCTTAAGTAAAAACCTCCTTCTTGCATAACTTTTTTTATTTGCTTCTCAAAGGAACACAGTCCTGATGCATATTTATACTCTCAACTGGATGCTTTGTGGTAAGTGCTCTTCTTGTTCGTATCTGTGCATAAAAAAAGTCTTTTGCATGAAGACACATTCATTTAAATCTCTAGCATGTATATGGACTTAGATAAAAAAATTAAAATAAATAAATAAAAAGTTAAGCAGTCTTTGCTGTGATGGGTTGGCACCTGAACCATGCTCCAAGACTCCAGGCCCCCATGATGCTACAGAGGACAAGCAGTATGGATGATAGATGATGGATGGATGGATGTTAAACAGCAATTCTCATTTTAAAAAAGCCGTGTTTATTATTTTGACATACTATAGGATCCCATTAATAATGCACATGCCACCTATCCATTACAGAATATATAGGCTTTCTATTGGAAATCACTTACATTTACACAGCAATGACCTTGACCTTGACCTTTACAAATCAGCAAAACTAAAAAGGTGAAAGAAGCACTTATCTTCCTTAATGAGTCAGTAAGGACTCTTGTAAATTATATTCAATGTCTCCAGACATGGCAAAAACAAACAATTAACCAGTCAGCATGTTTAATTAAAAGTAAAATTAAAGTGAGACAATGCATTCATAATTTCAGGAAAATAATGAGGTAGTTGATTAAGTTCATTATAAAAAAGTATCTTTGTTTCTTTCTTTGCTAAAGTAGGAACCAGATGCCTATGCACACTCAGCTGACATTTACACAGCTCACAATCCTTTCCTCATGTTGAGCATGAACGCAGGTTAAGGTCCATTGAGTGATATATGTATGTATATATACACAGAGATTCTCATTATGGATGTGCAGATGACAAATCATGGCAAAACAGACCAACATCTCTAAGGAATGTTTTCAGGCACATTGTTGAATCTGTGCTAGGCAAAAGGGGGTTTAACCCAATAAAAGCAAGGTGTACCTAATAATGATGTGTGTGTGCACGTACTGTATATGTTGGCAGCACATGCTTGGGCTGCTGCGGCTTGCAGACCAGTTCTTTTTTCCAGTTCATCCCATGGATGCCGGATTGGATTGGATTGGATTGGATTTGTAACTTGGGAGTCTGGGGGTCAGGTCAGCAGTGTGCCAGGCCCTGAGTGCGGTGGACTCTGGTGCATTGAGCATTCTAAATAGTTTTTGCTGGGTACCCTGTCACTAGTTTATATTTATAAAATATCACTCACTCATCGCCTATACCGCTTTATCCTGTATACAGGGTCATGAGGCAGGGTACACCCTAAATGGGGTGCCAATCCATTGCTGGGCACACACACACTGCTTGTCTTTGGCCTGTGGGAGGAAACCGGAGGACCTGGAGGATACACGGCAAGCACAGGATCGACCCTATTCCAGAGCAATTGGTGTGCCCGGATAAGAATCGAAGCGATGCACCTATTATGCATAGTGGCCACTGTACAAGGCAGTGCTGGCAGTGTTAGGATCTTTGGGCTAATATATACTATATTGCCAAAAGGATTCGCTTGACCGCCTTCACATGCACATAAATGTGAGTAACGTCCGATTCTTAATCCATAAGGTTTAATATAATGTTGGCCCACCCTTTTTTAGATATAACAGCTTCAACTCTGCTGGGAAGGCTTTCCACAAGGTTTAGGAGGTCAGACGGTGATGTCGTACGAGAAGGCCTGGCTCGCAGTCTCCGCTCTAATCCAGGTCCATAAAGACATGGATGAGCGAGTTTAGTGTGGAAGAACTCGACTGGCCTGCACAGAGTCCTGACCTCAACCCGACAGAGCACCTTTGGGATGAATTAGAGAGGAGACTGCGAGCCAGGCCTTCTCGTCCAACATCAGCTTCTGAGCGCACAAATGCGTTTTTTTCTTTTCCTTGAATGTCTTTAAATTAAGCAAATCTAAAGAATTTTTCAATGAAACAAACCTTTGAAACAAGCTTTGTGAGATGGAACTTTTCACAAAAATCCTAGGAAAATGAAGCATGACAGGCAATCAGTTCACTCTGCTCTCTCCCATGCATTTGGAAAGCAGCAGCATGAAGTAATTACGTGAATTTTTACAACATGGAGAATTTATTGATCTAATAATATAGTTTCTCTGTAGTATCCTAGTTCATTTTTTGATGAACCGATCTTCATTAAATTTCATCGCAGCTTTGACTTAAGGGCTATGCAGTTGGAGCAAATCACAGTTCTTTGTTTTTTTTTTAGTTACTTTAAAAATGTACTAATATGTTTACAGTTGACGACCTTCCGGTTTGGATTAAGTACACACTTTGGGGAAATAACTTATGTAAGAAAAAAAGAAAGAAAGAAAGAAAGAAAGGCTTAACAGAGATTCTCCCTGTCTCATTTATCTAGCGAGTATTACAACTTTTAATTCTGAAAAACCCTCAAGTTAACACTGAAGTCATGCATACGAATCAGCGTACTGTCTGAGGTAATGAGAGGAGAGGAGAAGTCTAGACAGCGTCAGCTCTGATAGTGTGGCAGTAAAAGAGGTGTAATCTAGAGAGCAGGCCTCATTTCTGGCTGAGGTTTTGAGTTTGTACGATTGCTTTGATTTACGTGACGCTTTTAGAGGGCATTCTGAAGTGTACATCAAACACAACCGCCCACCCAGAAACCTCAGCTGAATTAAGATCATGAAACATGTTGGAGAAACTGAAGGTCGTGCAAAAACTGAATGTGTTTGTTAATACAAAATGGTGATTGAAAAGCTGCTGACTATTATAGTAACATAACCAATTATCTCTGATTTTACCCCAACTACAAAACACAAATGATGAAGCCAATTAGGTTAAAAAAAGAAAAAAAGAAAAACCTTCTAAAAATGTTCACGTCCAATTAACTGCCATGTGCTTAATTCCTCCACACAAAGCAGTAAGAGGATAAGCTCATATCAAAGAGCCATCTTTCTGCTTTTAATGAAAGCCACAGTGATGATCTTCAGGGGAGACTTTGGTGCGCAACAGCATATTATCCCATCAGCCTAATAGTGAGATGCCTGAGACGAGCAGCAATTGAAAATAATTAAGTGAGGCAGCTCTCACCTTGAGCTCTTCTAGGTCAGGTCTCTCCATACTGACAACAGCAGCCAGGAGCTGGTCTTCCAGGCCGTCCCGCGTCACTGTGAAGTTGACCAGTGTACACTGGGCCTGCAACTCCGGCTGATAGTGCGGGTTAGCCAGCTTAGTGTGGAGGATGAGCCGGAAACAAGGGTTGTACTCGCACTCCTTGTCACCGATTTTTATGTAGCTGGAGTAGAGGGTATTCACAACAAGGCTTTCATGTAGTCATTCATTTGAAAGATTTACACAGTGCGTATAACGGTTCAATGTACAGTACCAGTCAAAAGTTTGAACACACCTTCTAAACCGTCGCCATAGTCTCATGGTCTATACCGTTTTATCCTGTATACGGGATCGTGGGGGGCCTGGAGCCTATCCCAGGAGACTTAGGGCACGAGGAGGGGTACACCCTGGAGCACTGGCCAATCCATTGCAAGGGCACACGTAGACATAGATGGGCAATTTTGGGAACGCCAATTAGCCTAATGTGCATGTCTTTGGACTGAAACCTACAAAGCACAGGGAGAACATGCAAACTCCATGCACACAGACCAGAGGCGGTGCAAGTCAACAGTTCTATCCACTAAGCTACTAAGTACGCCACCTTCTAAATCAACGGCATTTACTAATTCTAGAACAATATTTTATATAGACTTCAAAAAACTTATTTTTTTCCAAAACAATTAAATTACTCGTAACAACATGAAGGTCATCTGTTCTGGAATAGCTCTTGCAAGAACAGTATTTTTAAAGTGCATTTGCAAAACCCATCAAGCACCATCAAGCATCTGGCTCTCATGACAACCATCTCAGGAAAACAGGACCGAAATTTACCTTTGCTGCAAAGGACATTTCACTTACTTAGTGAGTTACCAGCCTCAAAAATCACCAATTAACATCACCTCAGATTAGAGCTGTTATGAGGGCTTTAAAGACCATAAGTAGCAGACACATCTGAAATATTGCATATTTTGTACGACTTCAGCATTGTGTTACAATGTAGAAAGAAACAGGAAAGACTACTGAATTACAGTATGTGTGTCCAAACATTTGACTGGTACTTTAGGTATACATCTATTCTGGACAACTGAAGGCATTTCTAAATGTACGTTCTCAATGTTATCCAGGGTGAAATAATCTGATGTCTTATAATAAATATTCTGTACATGTAAAACGCACATGGGATTTACTAGCAGAGATCCTATATTAAATCTTATAAATGGCTGTTTAAGAGGTGGTTTTTATCTTGAATTGATTCTACTTAAGTTTTCACAACACATACCGTCCTTTCTTTATCGTTTCCCGACCAAGAAGGGGCCCAAGCACTGGATCAACAGTCTCCTCCAGATTTTCAATGAGGACAACCTCACCTGCAGATAAGGCTCTCTCAATCGAGTCTAAATATCTACAAATAGAGAACACATAGCAAAAGGAAAATCACATCATTAAAAATGAAGAAAACCTACTTCCTACAAAAGAACAAACAAGTAATTGCATACCCTCTCTGTCCAATCCTAATGACCTGAAGATTATCTCCGTATTTGTTCTTAATCCATTTAATTCCCTGGAGTTGAGGATCCACCATGAGGGGCCAGCGCTCACAACTGGTTAAGATGGTGGCGTTCTCGGTAGACATCCGATCAGCAGGAAGCCCTTCGTTCTGCCAGGCCGCGAGATCTGCATCATCCATCAGCATTGTGAGAGGATCCAGATCTGGTGTGACTGGGATAGGCACCTGAAGGAGAAAAAGAAAAGATACATGAGTCACTGCACTGGGTTTCATTTCTAGGAGTAAACAATGTTATAAAACTAAATCGAATGAACAAACAGTGAGATGTTATTATAAAGCTAGAGACATTACAGGAAAGCTGCTGTCGTCTAACATTGTATAAGGGCACAGTAAACAGTCGAAAGTTTAATAGGCATGGAAATAAACCCACTGTAAGCTGGCTAAGATAAGGCCTCCAGGTATTGTCCATTAGTTCGTGGCGGTAGCGCTTGGTGAAGTAGCCGAGATAAGAAACAAAAGCAGTGATGAGGAGAACATCCCCACAGAGTGTCCTCTCCTGATGTTTGAAGGTAGCCACCGCCTCGGCCCAGCGCACGTTCTCCGACGCCAAACCTCCAACCTAAGGAAAGGGAATGATTCACTGATATGAATATGAATCAAGTAGTTAAGACCACTGATAACAGTTTCCAGGGATTGTTTTGGAAAGATTGTTTTAACTACTTTCAAGATTGGCTCACATTAGGAAAGAGTAATGATCACAGATTTTGCCCATGGTGCTTTGATTGGCAGAACTGTCCGCCCATCTGCTGTGTTTATTGTGTAATTAAGACCTCAGCTGCCAAAAATTACCTGAATGGATTTTTTTCACATCATCATCATCTTCACAGGAATCCACTGGTTTCCAGATGAGAGCAACGCAATACAGCCAAAAACCATATACTTGTGTTTGTTTGTGTGTATGGGAACGCGTGTATATGTATGGGGAAGAAGGGGGTGTTCTCACCAGGCGGTTGGCAAGAGAGATTGTGCGTGCTGTGGTCTCGGCCTCTTGTTGGCACTTCAGCTTTTCTGCTGTGGCTTTCTCAAATTTTGCCGTCAGCTTTGCCAAGTTCTCATTAAGGAGCTGTCAGGGGGAGAGGAGGAATAGAGGTTGTTAAAAGAGAGAGACAAAAAACAGAAATGAACACTTCTAAACGCTATCCACATAAGACTATAAACAAGGTATTTGTTTATACTCTTTGTAGCCTTGGAAAGTTAACGAAGAGTTAGCTGTTTCAACAATGAATCCTTGCCGTGGTGATAATATCCAGAGGGACAAACACAATTAGCAGCTGAAAGCGCACCTTTATCACTTTAAAATATAAAACTGAAAGCATTCTCTAGGAGTGTTTTCAATGAAGCTTGTAGCATTTCTGCAAAGAGATACTAAGCGCACATAACAATGCTTCTGAACATTTTCATGTTGTTGGAAAGAGAAACGGAGACAAAAAAGCCTCGGGTGCACCTGACTTACATTGATTTTTGCTTTAATGACAGAGAGTTTCTCCTGAGCAGAAGCTAGCTCTGCATTAGCCTTGTTCAGGGCTTGTCTCTTGGGCTCCACTTCACAGTAAACCTCATAAAACTTTACAATGTTAATGACCCAGGAGCAGAGGCCTGCTGCAGCATAAGACTTTGCTGCCACCAGCTCTGGTTTGAACTCTGGGTCCTGCAGGTACGGCTGAATGGCTTTCAGGCAATTCTCATGGATGTTCTCCTTGTTGAAGTTGATTAGTGAGTCCAGGAAGGCGTCGACTTTAGCCATAATGACTTTAGCTGCTTTCCAACTTCTGTCTTTTGGAACTTTGCCTGCAGGAGCCATTAGGACCATGACGGCAGCAGTCACATTGGTGACGGCAGCCACAGGAGCGCCGAAGGACTTCAACTCAGTCAGATTGTTCTAAAAGACAGTAAATACAAAATTATACAACAAATAGTTCTGACCCAGTAATTTTATTGGAAGAGAGCGATTCCACTTGTTGTGATAATAGAGCATAACAGCACTTGCATCACAGGTTTTCTAACAATTGTTAATTATACTAAATCTCTTTTGAAAGCAGGTCTCTATGGTCCAAAAGAGGGAAGACCATCTACCTGACAAAACCCACATTCAAAATCAAATTTTAAATTCACTCAGTCACTTATTCATCATCTATACCGCCTCATCTATATCATGTATTCAGGGTCGCGCGGACCTGGAGCCTATCCCAGGAGACTTAGGGCACAAGGCGGGGTTACACCCTGGACAGGGTGCCAATCCATCGCAGGGCACACACACACACACACACACACACACTACGGCCAATTTGGGAATGCCAATTAACCTAGCCTACATGTCTTTGGACTGTGGAGGAAACCCCACCAAGCATGGGGAGAACATACAAACTCCATGCACACAGAGACAAAAATCGAACCCAGACCCTGGAGGTGGAAGGCGACAGTGCTAACCACTACACCACCATGCCGCTAAATTTTAAATTCAATTAACATTCAAAACACATCGGAAAATGTTATGTCATCTTAAACAATATTTTGTTTAACATGAGTTAAAAACCTAACTGGCTTCTAACCCAAATCCCTCCCTAACCCCTGATCAAGGGCACAACTTAATGTGCGGAACAAGGGATTCCAGCTTACACACTATATAGAGCCCTAGCTTTCCATTTTATTCTATTGAGGGTTTAACCCTGAAACCCCGGACGTTAGCTGAAATTATAAAGCAAAATAAGTGTAAATCGCATCACAGCCGTGCAGTACAACAGCAATCCCTCTCGTGTGGCAATGCTTAATTGCAAAACTGTATCGCCAGATATGTACTGTAGCTCGGATAATAATAATGCCTCATGTAAAGCTCAATAATGCCTCGTATGGCTGGTTTGCTAACCCGAGGCTGCTTTTTCACCATCTCCTCCCTCTGTTACCCCTGTGCACAATGTGAAAACTTTACTGTTGTTTGACAGATGATTTGTTTAATTTCCAAGCTCACACTATGTGATAATCAGATTATACACACGTGGACAAAATTGTTGGTACCCTTCAGTCAATGAAAGAAAAACTCATAATGGTCACATAATTAACTTTAATCTGACAAAAGTAATAATAAATAAGAATTCTATGAATGTTAACCAGTGAAAGCCAGACATTGCTTTTCAACCATGCTTCAACGGAATTATTTTAAAAAATAAACTCATGGAACAGGCCTGGACAAAAATGATGGTACCCCTAGAAAATACTGAAAATAATGTGACCAAAGGGACATGTTAATTCAAGGTGTGTCCACTAATTAGCATCACAGGTGTCTACAATCTTGTAATCAGTCAGTGGGCCTATATATAGGGCTCCAGGTAGTCACTGTGTTGTTTGGTCACATGGTATGTACCACACGCAACATGGACCAGAGAAAGCGAAGGAAAGAGTTGTCTCAGGAGATTCTAAAGAAAATTATAGACAAGCATGTTAAAGGTAAAGGCTATAAGACCATTTCCAAGCAGCTAGATGTTCCTGTGACTACAGTTGCACATATTATTCAGAAATTTAAGATCCATGGGACTGTAGCCAACCTCCCTGGACGTGGCCGCAGGAGGAAAATTGATGACAAATCAAAGAGACGGATAATCCGAATGGTAACAAAAGGTAACAAAAGACAGAAAGACTTCTAAAGAGATCCAAGGTGAACTTCATGCTCAAGGAACATCAGTGTCGGATCGCACCATCCGTCGTTGTTTGAGCCAACGTGGACTACATGGGAGACGACCAAGGAGGACACCATTGTTGAAAACAAATCATAAAAAAGCCAGACTGGAATATGCCAAGCTACATGTTGACAAGCCACAAAGCTTCTGGGAGAATGTCCTATGGACAGATGAGACAAAAATGAAACTTTTTGCCAAGGCACATCAGCTCTATGTTCACAGATGGAAAAATGAAGCATATCAAGAAAAGAACACTGTCCCTATGTTGTGTTCTGGGAATGCTTTGCTGCATCTGGCACAGGGTGTCTTGAATCTGTGCAGCGTACGATGAAATCTCAAGACTATCAAGGGATTCTAGAGAGAAATGTGCTGGCCAGTGTCAGAAAGCTGGGTCTCAGTCGCAGGTCATGGGTCTTGCAACAGGACAGTGACCCAAAACACACAGCTAAAAACACCCAAGAATGGCTAAGAGGAAAACATTGGACTATTCTAAAGTGACCTTCTTTGAGCCCTGACCTCAATCCTATTGAGCATCTTTGGAAGGAGTTGAAACATGCTGTCTGGAAAAGGACACCCTTCAAACCGGAAACAACTGGAGCAGCTTGCTCATGAGGAGTGGGCCAAAATACCTGCAGAGAGGTGCAGAAGTCTCATTGACAGTTACAGGAATCGTTTGATTGCAGTGATTGCCTCAAAAGGTTGTGCAACAAACTATTAAATTAGGGGTACCATCATTTTTGTCCAGGCCTGTTCCATGAGTTCATTTTTTTTATAATTCCGTTGAAGCATGGTTGAAAAGCAATGTCTGATTTTCATTGGTTAACATTCATAGAATTCTTATTTATTATTACTTTTGTCAGATTAAAGTTATTTCTGTGACCATTGTGAGTTTTTCTTTCATTGACCGAAGGGTACCAACAATTTTATCCATGTGTGTATTTAATTACATTTAAAAGTTATCTTTTTGCAATCCTCCAAGATGAAATGATATAAACAGGTTTTTACAGATACTAAGCCACTGATAACAGGCAACCACTGACTGAGCATTTTTGTCTGAAGCTGCAAAAAGCAACAGTGAGGAAAAATGACATTGCGTTGGTGTTCTGCCAATTAGCAAATTAGCTACATGAGAGAGAGAGAGAGAGAGAGAGAGAGAGTGGGAAATAATACTGTAAGACTGAAAACATACAAATTTAAAACATTTCTAGGTAGGTGTATTTTCAGGGTTTTTTTTTTTTTAGCTGTTTAAGAGAAATCCTGTCAGTGTTAGCTTACATCAGCAAACTAGCAAGAATTTGATGATTACCATTTAACAATTATTAAAACCCCTTTCTAGAAATTCTTAGGCGCTATTTTAGAAATGGCTCAAGCTATTTTATCCATGTGTGACTAGTTTTGCAAAAGTATTCATACCCTGTGAACTTTTCCAAATTTTGACACATTATTGGGATTTGATGTCTTGCAACTCTTAACTCATAAAGGCCAGATTTGTGGAGTGCACGACTACAGTAATAGTTGTACTGTGGACAGATTCTCCCACCTCAGCTGTGGATCTCTGCAGCTCCTCCAGAGTTCCCATGGGCCTCTTGGCTGCTTCTCTGATTAATGCTCTCCTTGCCCAGGCCTGTCAGTTTAGGTGGACGGCCATGTCTTGGTAGCTTTGCAGTTCTGCCATAGTCTTTCTATTTCGGGCTGATGGATTGAATAGTGCTCTGAGAGACGTCAAAGCTGTGGATATATTTTTTATAACCTCACCCTTTAAACTTCAGCTTTAAACATCCCCACAGCTTTATCTCTGACCTATCTGGTGTGTTCCTTGGACTTCATGATGCTGTTTGTTCACTAATGTTCTCCAACAAACCTCTGAGGGCTTCACAGATCAGCTGTATTAATAATGAGATTACTGTAAATTACACAGTGTACTCTGTTTACTAAGGTGATTTCTGAAGGCAGTATTTTGATTCTGATTTTAGTTAGGGCTATCAGAGTAAAGGGAGCTGAATACAAATGTATGGCACACACTTTTCAAAACTTGAAAAACATTTACCATTTTGCCTTCCGCTATGTGCTACATGGTGTTGGTCTATGTAGCACATAGTGGAAGGAAAATGGCAAATGGTTTTCAAGTTTTGAATAAAATCCCAATAAAATACATTTACGTTTGTAGTTATAACATGAGAAAATGTGGAAAGGTTCAAGGGGTATGAATACTTTTGCAAGGCGCTCTATATTAGCTCGTGAAAAAATAGACAAACGGGCTAATTACCATGGGGAAAGTATTATCTAGTTCCCATAAGGAACTTCATAGTCATAATTAAAGACATAAATATGCTCATAAATTCACATTCATATCTGCTCTTATTTTCATATGGACTCAATCGGACATGAGCATTCGCATATATTAATCAAAGGACATTTCTGTGGTCTGAAATCTGCAAACTATCGCTACTGACTTTTGTAGATAACTGAATACTGCTGCTCATCCTAAAGAAAATTACACAGTAACGCAAACACCTTGTGGTCCATTATTTCTGTACAATTTGTTTTCTCACCTTGTGGCCAGAGTTGGTATTGTAGTAAAGCTAGTATAAAGGTCTGATGGAATAAATAAGAAAGAGAATGAAAAAAGCAGCTAACAGAACACGTGATTTGAAGACAGATAGATATCAAGACTGTCATTTCTATTTTTAGGCTGTGACTATTTGTACTTATTTAACATTTGGTTTTTACATAAATAAAACAAGCACTGGAACAAGCACAAGCAAACTCCATGAACACACATCTGAGGCAGGAATAAAACCCTCGACCCAGGAGGTGTGAGGCCACAGTGCTAAACACTATGCCACCATGCCAATGTGCTCATAATATATTATTATTTTTTATAGTATATATATATTATAAAAAATAAAAAATAAACATTCTTTAGCCAAAACCATTATAACATTAATAGGGTTAAAGGGATAGTATTGATAATTTTTTTCAATCTGTCTAAAAAAAAAAAAAAAAGCACAAATTTGACTCTTATCATTCCCTAGAAATACCAGTACCCCTGTAACATCTCTATAAGGATGTTTATTAGATTTTTTTTTTTTTTTTTTACATTTATGGAAAAAGTCTCCATTGTCAGAGCTTTGTGTGTTGGGGCCTGTGGTTGCAACATTAAAAATAGTTGTGGTAAAAGAGGAATACAAGCCTTAGGTACATGCTGTTATGCCAAAATTATTAACCTGACACCACTGCTTTTCATTTTCATTTTCTGACATTAGGACAATCCAATAATAGCATGTCCTGTATAGCAGTAACACAGAGAGCCAATTTGTAAGAAGATATTCTGTGTTGTGTGTCTGACCTTGTTGAGTGTGTTGAGGGCTTCCTGGGCTGCTATGAGAGCAGGCTCAGCCTTGGCCAAATCCGTCTCGCAGTCCCTCTGCTTTCTACCGACAACTTCAGCGATGCTGGCCACATTCTGCTCCTCTTCATCAGCCACAGCCTTTTCCCGACTCACCTTCTCCGTCTCCACACCCACCACCTGAATAAGTTTGTCTGCATCCTCATTCTTCTGCTTCAGGTCAACCTCCTGAGCAGCCAGCTTGGCCTTCAGGTCGTCCACCTACCAATGGATGCATGACAAAAAAACAAAAAAACAAACAAACAAAAAACAAGCTTTAGAAAGGTAGTGTCTATTGTATAGTGTGTGTATCTTACTGTAGCTCTTAGTTGCTAGAACAGTAAGAAAGGAGCTGCTGAGGTTTCTTTCAAGGATTACTGCACACCAGTGATCTGTGGTCCTGCACGCTGACGCTCCCTAGGACGTGATACTAATACTAATTGACCAAACCTGCTCTATTATGATTCTTATCCAGTTGTTAATCTTCAATATGAATCTTCAATAATCTTCAGCGGGGCATGGGGATGATTCAAAATGCTTGAGGGAGATAAAAGTTGCACATCCAGCACATTCAGATCTTTCCTGCATAGACATTTGTAATTCTCAGGCACTTTTCTTTTTCTTGCTGCTTTCGTTATACATCCTATCATGCCTTATGCACTTCAATTAGATCTTTTTTTTTATGATTTATTTTTCCAGCACTTGATTAATTTCCTGGTTTGAAATGAACTCGTTTCCAGCTCTGCGTTCAGGGAACGATTGTCAGGTCAAGGTTCTTGTATGTGAATGCTAAGGTTGCTTTCAATTATTTATTTTTTTTCCTTAAATGCCAGCACATGTTTTACATGTAATCCTATGGGAAGCAGGCACACAGCAAGCTGGATTTGATGATAAAACAAAAAACGCTGCCACTAGCATTTTTTGCTCACGGAGGAGAGCTTTAAAAAGTTATCAAAGTTGAACTCTTTACGGAAAGTGTCGAATGTTGTCACCGAATCAGGCCACAAGTTAGATGGTAGCAAGAAGGGATACAAAAAATCTAAAGACAAAGTAAAAGTAGTAAAAGGTGTCGGTTAGCAGGTATAATGGAATGTATGAAACGTTGAAAACATGAAAACATTTTCACTACAGTGTTTAATTGACATTACTGCCCACTAAAACCATCATTTTGTGTTATTTACTATCAGCTCTGATTATCCGCCTCTACAACTACAGCAAAGACAAAACAATCTCATCATTTCCATAGTTACACCAATGCTCATCATACAGTATGTTCACAATACAACAGCCTTTTTAAATTTCTTCTTTGGTGAATAAAATTCTGTCAAACCGATTAAAATTCAGATTATTGTCTAAACTATACACATGAACAAATTTTATAGTGTTTCTTAAGTGGCAACAGGACAACAGGGTTTTTTTTTTCACTGATCAGGCATAACATTAAAACATTAGCACTGACTAACAATTATGTAACAGCAAACTGGTGACAGGATCATGGGTAACCAGGACTCAACCATTCCCATGGAGACCAAAAACCATCCCGTCTGGTCCGATCCTACATAAAAGCCAACGCAGCAAAAATTGCAGAAAAAAAGGCCTTCGACTCCCAGATCTGCCCGAATCCCAATCCAATCGAGCACCCATGAGATGCGCTGGACAAATGAGCCTAATCCATGAAGGCCACAAAGGATCCATCGCTAATGTCCTGGTGCCAGACACCACAGCGCACCATCAGAATTCTTGTGACGTCCCAAAGGGACCCTACAAAATAGTGGGCGTAATATTTTATGCTGTAATGTTATGCCTGATCACTGTAAATTCCCTATAGAAATCACTTGTACTCACCAAATTTTTAGTTTTGTGAGGCTTATTTCAACTTGCCATAAAAACAAAGGTGCTCTTTCAAGTTAAGATATGTTTAGCATTATTGATCTTCGACTGCATGTTTTAGAGCAAGACCTAAAACAACACATACTGTAGTCCCCATTTTTTCAGCAAGCCTGAAATCCTTCTAATGTACTGTAGTAAATACATTTCATGTTTCGAGCTCCTGGTAATTTATTACAGTCAAGTAATAAACAACAAGAATAATAATTGACATTCAAATGCAAATTGGAATACTGCATACTGTATGTTGTAAGCTATATTTGTCATGAGCATCACAACCATTAAGTATGAAGACTAATGAATTTGTCATTATCATCTAATTGCATCTCTAGAGCTTATGAATAACAGATTATTTGTTTTTGTTGTGGAGTTGGATTAAAATTGCATTTATGATTTTATCTGAGAAATGAGTGCGCTGTCATTTTTTAATTGATAACGGGCGAAAACAATACCGGGAATGACGGCTGCTGTAGGTATAATTGATGCGGATAATAGTCAAAGTCTTTCCTAATTACAAAATGCTTGATACGGCCATTTTCCACTGCACACTGTCAGAGAGGGAAAAGTCAATCAGAGAAGAGAATTGCAGTGAAGCAATTAGCTATACAACTGCCATCAGTAACAATCTAAAACAGCATGATGTACGAACTAGACTGCGCAAATTGTTAGATGAGTAAAGTATATACAAAGAAAAAAGTTCCTCTGCAATCTCAACTCTTCTCAAGGTACTGAAAAAAAAAATCAAAAGCACAATTTTTTTTTTTTCTCTTCCAAATGAGCTGATTAGTCAGAAGAAAATGAGGCGTCTGGGACAAACCACCTTCGAGGTAGCGGAATGGCGAAACACACAAAAATCAAGTTGCTATCGTGTGGGTAATTAAACAGATGAATAGGAGGTAGAGATGATGGAGTACTAATTGCTCGCGAAGCACAGTCAGAAAGCACACTTAAATCCCCACTTCATCCGAGTTTCTCCCTCTTCGCTCTCCAGACTGCATGAAACAGCTATAATGATCCCCACTTCTGCAGAAGAAAAGGTACTCAGAGAGCTACATGCAACTTTGGCACTGAGAGACTGCACCATGTAGAGGCTGAAGATTCCATCAAAAGCGTATCAGACCGGTATGTCCTCTGTTAAAAAGCTATTTTCAATGACGAGACTGGAAAAGATTAAGGATAACCACGTTTATGTGAAAACGGATCAGCTAACATTATTATAAAGAGTTTTGTCGGGGAGAAAAGGTCTTTATTGCTAATAAAGCAGCCTTATCTAGTTTTATAGCGAAGTTGAAACCAAATATTGCTTGTTTTTTCGATGAAAAGGAAGAAAATAACACTGATTTGAAGTAATGTGGTCTCAGCATGCGCCTAAAGCGATGGGCAAATATTACACAATCTAATAATGGGTCTAATAAATGGATCTAATAAAAGATAACCTGGCAAAAATCCATATGAAGTCTCCGGCAATGCGAGTGGGGACCAGCTAGTTTGCATCAATACTCGCTAATTACATGTTACAGCGGTCCCACTTCAATAAAGCCGAGCGCTACAACACCAATAAACTTTCTCCCTCATTAACACCCACTTCTTATTTTGATAGCCAGCCAGCTATCACTCCTGACCCAACCCTCTTTTTCTTCCTCTTCTTCGTCATCATCAATCCCCATGACACCAATCTAAACAAGCCTCTCCGGTGGGCGTCAATCTTTCTCCTCACAATAGACTGTTTCAAATCAGTTTTCCTACCTTCCTCTCGAGAAGTGTGACTTATGCGTGCAAATGAGATCTCCGATTGCTTCCGCGATGAAAGCGTGGCGAGGTCCAGATATGCTGCCCTGAAGCCATTAGGTGTGATTGAAAAGAGAGTTTTAGCAGCTCTGCACCTCGGGGAATCACACCCACCTGCTTCTAACCTGACACGGAGCGGCTGGGAGAAGCCACGGCTCACTTTCTAAGACTTTTCTAAGGTGAAATTACAGAGCAAAGCTTGGCGACGTAAGGGGGATAAGCATATCAGGTGCTAACAATGTTTAAAATTCCAGCAGCCTTCATTAAGCGTTATTAACCTCGGGATTATGCGAAATTACATGTTGGTTTGACACAGGCGATGTTCTGTCACTAATTTACTCCGCAGACCTTTCTGACATTTCTGTCTTTTTTTTTTTTTTTGTGCAGTGTGTGGAGTGCACAGTATTGACACCGACTGACCCGATTCCTTCCTCGAAATCTACGGGGAGGATCTGATGGCTGGAAAGAAAAACTGAGCCATAATAGGCGACCCCAAATAGAACCAATTAAAGCTCATTCCAGTGTGTCTTTTTAAAGAGACATCTATGGAGGCAGTAATCTGAAAATGAAACGGCTTCTGCCGGGAAGAGCCTACTGATGTTAATTTTCATGATGGCTCATTTAAGTAAAGGCGCACTTACTGCTGCGGAATATCAAAACAGAAAGCAGTGGACCTACGCCGGGGATGAACTCCACTGAACTGTAATGTCATGCAAGTTTCAGCGTAGTGCATTCCCTTAGATTTCCTAAATATGCTCTCGTTTGGACACCGTCCCCATTTCAACATTGCTAATCATTTAGTACGTGTTTTGGCTGGGATGCATTTTAGACAGTCAGGATGAGGGACATACCTGAGCCGAGGTGCTGTTGAGCTTCTGCAGGCCGTTTTCTAATCGCTCCATTTTCATGCTGAGGTCCTTCCTCTTGAGGGACAGCAGGTTCCTGTACAGCTTGATTTGCTCCAGGAAGGACTTGGGTGTTGTGTAGTTGTATCGCCTGTCATTGACCAGGTAGTCCTTCGAGGTTTTGTTGACGCTGACGTGGACGTAAGCCATAAACTTACTCACTGAGTCCTTCACTTGTGGCTAGGCATGTGGGGAAAGGGGAGGAAATCTAATTTTCATTTGAGTGTAAAACAACACCACCTTGCCAGAGGTGTCAATGCATTCACTTCTGATCATCATTTCATTTCCTCCCAAACATGACACAGAGAATGACTTTACACCACCCGGTGGAGGCTAATTATTTCTTTCATGACTCCAGGCGTCTTGACTTGCAAAAAAAAAAAAAAAAAAATGGACTCTGCATTGAATTACATTAACAGCTCACCCTGAGAGCTGCTCGCACTTGGATACTATCTAGGTTCATACAGGAAAAGAGGTTTATGTTGTAATTACCATCTATTAAAAGACATTTCTGTGTCAAGGAGCACTGTGTCACAAGGGGTTTGTCCCCTGACCCATACTGTGAGTTTTTTTTTTTCTTACCTCAATGTGCTCCACCTCCTGGAGGAACCTCATACTGACTGACTCTAGCGCCTCCAGTGGCCACTCATGGAACCAGTCGATGGCAGTGCAGTTGACCACAGCCGGGAACTTCCTGCTGCGCACCCTCAGCTTGTTCCCAACTGGGGAGAAACACAGCGCCACCTGCAAATATAGAGAATCCCAAGACTTGTTAAAGGACAATCCTTTAATACATAATCCTCAATTAAAACCTTTGGGACATGCTGTCACTTTGTTCTGGTAACATTATCACGCCAGCATGTTATTGATTATTGTCCTGTATACAGTAAATAGCACTCCTAGGTTTTTTTTTGACTTACCTACTGTATGAAATTGGTGGCATTAATCATCCTGACTGCAGTGCGAACAGTCTGAATATATCAGAACACTAAAGAGATTGAAATGTACTGAATACAAGAATACAAGAAAACACATATATCATAATATACAATTATACAATATTGAGGACAGATGTCAGCCCATGTCAAAGAAATCGACATAATTAAATATTGTGCATTTGTTTAAAATGATAGAACTGGACTGAGACACCAGATTGTTAGGTTGAACATTGAGGGAAGAATCGCTTGATGTGTCCGCCCCGCCTCGATACCCACCGACACACTTGCCGGCCGAGAGAGAAACCAAACGCTAAAACCTCCAGCACTGCTCGACTGGTCTCACCATCTCTCAGCGATCAAGGAAGACATGGATCTAGACTATTTTCTGTTTTGGATATTCGTACAGCCGGGTCAAAAGTAACGACTAAAGACCTACTGTAGCTGTTTCTTAGATATTTGGGTTAATCCCCACTCCAAGAAACAAAAAAGAAAAACCCTTCCTAACTATGTTAAACTGATGGTACTTAGTTAGTAACCAGTGTAAGGATCTATCCAATGACAAAAACTTCTAAGCACCTTCTCTGGATAAGAGCATCTGCCAAAAGCCTTAATGTTTATGTAAAGACAGGCAGTACGCACGATAGAAGTGTCATGATGCGCTTCGTCACGTATATCTGTTACTGTGCATCAAAAGAACAAAAGTCATTAACATGTCCG
Organism: Clarias fuscus; assembly: GCA_030347435.1. Taxonomy (NCBI): domain Eukaryota; kingdom Metazoa; phylum Chordata; class Actinopteri; order Siluriformes; family Clariidae; genus Clarias; species Clarias fuscus. The sequence continues at coordinate 19,746,389 of CM059220.1, forward strand.
AGGGGGAACAAACACTAAGAAAGATCCAGACCATAGGAAGCATTCACCATATGAGTAACGAGGAGGAAGACGGTGATGGTTGTCAGAAAAACCTAACAGCAATCATGTTAGAAAGTTTCCATGAGTTACTCATGCACATACACACACACCTTCAGCTGGCGACGGACGCGGTCGATAAAGAATTTCCAGCAGTTCTCCCTGGAGTCAAGGAGGCCCAGGCCACGCACCTCATTCCTCACACTACTAATGATGTTCTCCACCTCGTCATCAGGGAACAGGTCCGGGATCTCACCTGTGAGCAAGAGAAACAAATATACACACGGTGAAATGCTAAGGGTGATGACAGCTAAGTGACTCAGGGGCTTGAAATTACCATTCTGTCAGGTGTTGTAAATATTAGGATTAGATATTTCAAAGTAGCATAAGGGGGCACAACTTACTGTTGTTTAGTATTTCCTCCCTGAGCCAATAACAAAAGTTCAGCCGAAATTACTTGCAATAATGTTACTTTAAACTAACATCGCATTAATAGACCATTAGTGGAGTGAATTCTTTAATCCGCTCTTTATACAGTAGCTGGCAGAGAAATGAAACCGACTTCAAAGCCGGCCGGGAGTTAGTACGTTTCAGTGCTTACCTGATGCCAAAAGATCATTGACTAACACAAGGAACTTCTCATCTGCAACCTGGGCATCTGTCATGAGGAACACCGTGCCAACATTCTTCACCCCGGCTTTGATGTACAGTGTTGCCAAATCGTTCTAAACACACACACACACACACACACACACACACACACACACACACACACACACACACACACACACACACACTTCTGTCAGATCGCCATTTTGCAATTCTGCATAATATCACAGACTCATCGAAAGCGTCTTTGGTTAATGTTCAAACGTTATAAGTGATGGGTTTTTTACGGGGACCAGCTTTATTCACATACAGGATTGATATACTTTCCACAAAAGTAAACAAAAGTATGATATCTCATCTCAACCAGTGTGTCGCTTAGAAAATAAATAGGGTGCTCGGGAAGCCGTGTTGTACGTGTTTGTGTTAGAACAGGCTGCACCTTGAGATCGGCGATGCCGTATCCTTTCTTCAGAGTAATCTGGAAGACCTCAAGGGAGCTGATGAAGGCTGCCAGTCTTGTCAGGCTCTGCTTGCCACTCCCGCCCACCCCGACCAGCAAGGCATTTCCCCTGGGAGACTCCAGGATGCGGTTGATGCGACAGCTGAAGCAGATGAGAAGGGTGGAAATGCAAGAGGAAGGGAATTAGAGTTGTTATTGCGGAACTCGTCGCTGTCAGTTCGTTATCAGCTTTATTATCATCATCGCTGTCATCATTTTCCTCCTCCTCCTCCTCTGCTGCACCAGCACCGCCACCACCATCATAATCAGGGCCAGCACATTCCTCGCACTATTCCTCATATGCAGCAGGTATAGTTATACATATGGAGCTCAATCTTCATCTTTTTTTACTTACATATGACACATGGCATCCTCGAAGAGAACGAGATTGAGTGCAGCATTGACCTCATTGTAGCTGTCCAGGGCCTCCAAAAGGGTTTTGTTCAGGCTTTCCCATGACTGCACAGGCATGTATTTTGGCTCACCAATGCCCAAGGCAAAATGGCAGTACATATTCATCACCCTGGCCTCTGCCAGAGCCTCCTCCATGTCCTGAAGGAAACACAAACTCACTTTAGCATCCTATCAAATATTAAACAGTAAATACCAACTTAAGAATCATGCTGTCTTGGGAGAAGACCATAGTCCATATACAGTATATGTAAATAATATTCACCTAAAATAGCCTATTGTTTCGTTTTAATTGGTGCTATTAACCCTGACCATAATAACTTTTTCTCACAGAGCTCCTGTCTAAGATGGAGCCGGACAGCTTCCTTTCTTGGCTGACATGATAGACTGACACAGCAGGACTAGGCGGATTTGACTGGGGAGAGTTGAGAATGTGTGTGTGTGTGTGTGTGTGTGTGTGTGTGTGTGTGTGTGTGTGTGTGTGTGTGTGTGTGTGTGTGTGTTGTGTCATGAAGTTGACAGAATGCTGCTTTACAGAAGAATAGCAGGGTAGGCTTGTCAGTTTTCTTCCTCTTTCTACTAGAATACCCACTCTGTGATAAACCAAGGGAGTCAGTGGGAAGCAGAAAGAACAGCCATTACATCATTTCGTTTTTATCCTCCATATTTCCCTCTAATTTGCTGGACTGATGGCAGTGCAGGCTGACAGGCTTTAGCTCTGATTAACTTTGTCTGTCTCAGGCAGTACTGACTGACCAAACCAGACCAGCCTCACTGAACCAGACATACATGCCCTAATGACCACAACCCGCTTTGTCAAACTGAAGCCGAAGCCTCTCACCTCATAAAACTTCCCCACGACTTCAGCCTGCAGCTTATCAAAAGTGGCAAAGTCCTTGTCTTCCACCATCTTGTCCCGATAAACTCGGTTAGCCTCATGGAGGTAAATCTTCACCAGGTCCTGAGGTGTCTTGATGCACTCACTTTTACAGAAGAGAATACCCTGAAAAGGAGAAGATAGATATATAACATATTATGACCGCACACAACCCACAGGACAAGTTTTTTAATTGCCATTTGTGCATTAGATGCTGCAGACTAAAAGTACAAAAGGCATAATGAAGCGTTCATAATGACAAGCTGCACCGTCGTGAAGGACGGTCATTCTGTATTCAGGCCAAATGCAGAGAGAACGGAAATCATCATGCTTACCAAGGTCTGACAGGTTGAACAGAGAGAGGGATAAACCATTTACTGTGTGTCAAAACAAGTTCATAGAAGAATTGACTTCCACAGAAGATTAAATCTGATACTGGAATGTATTATAGCAGGCAAATTATTAAATGCCATGGCACACAATGTCTTAATTACCTGAGGAAATTGACTGTCTCCACTCTCTAAGAAATAAAATGTATACAATAGAAACAGAAAAGTATTTGATTTGTAATGGGCATTTCTTGACAACAATGAATCCTAGTACATAATTAACAACACAAACAAAAACACCACCACTACCATGAAAAACATCATACAACACCAAAAACAACACAACGAAAAACAGTACCACCAACAACAACACAAACACTGACAACACAGATAACATTACCACCAATAACACCACCCACAACAATAGGAAAAACACCAACCTTTCAACACCAACAACACCAAATACTTTACCTCCAATAACACCACCCACAACAATACCAAAAACAACAACACCAACAAGCACTTTACCTCCAATAACACCAAAAATACAACAACACCAAAAACACGTTTAACCACAGAAACACCAACACCACCAAAGACTTTACCAACACCAACCAATACACCAACACCTTTAGCACCAATACTTCAACACCTTCAACACCAAAGACATCAACATCAAGAACATGACCACCACCACCACTAACAACACAAACACTGACAACAACAATAACATCAGAAACAATACCAAAAACTTTACCTCCAGTAACACCAATCAGAACATCAAAAACAATACCATCAACACTTTACAGCCGATAACAACAACAAAAAACACTTTTAACCCTAAAAACACCAACACCGCCAAAAACTTTACCTCCAAAAACTTAACCTCAAAAACTTACATCAAAAACTTTACCATCAATACCAACAGCACCAAAAACACTAACACTTTTAACCCCAACAACACCTCCAACACCAATACCCTTGGACACCAAAGACATCACAACCAATAACATCACCACCACCATCAACAATACAAATACTGACAACACCAATAACATCAGCACCAATAACACCACCCACAACAATACCAAAAACAAACAACACCAAAAACTGTACCTTCAATAACACCAATCATGACAACACCAAAAACAACACCTACAACACTAACACTTTTAACCCCAAAAACAGCAACGCCACCCAAAAACTTTACCTCCAGTAACACCAAAAACAACATCAAAAACTTTACTGCCAATAACCCCAAAAACGCCAACACTTATAACCCCCAATACACCAACACCACAAAAAAACTTTACCAACACCAAAAACACTGTCACACCAACCAAAATACCAACACCTTCACACCAATACATTTAACACCAATATTGGCAACAATACCAAAAGCATCAACAATAACATCAACAGGAAAAAGACCACTGACAAAAACAAGGAAATCATTGCCAATGACAACAGCAAAAACTTCACCACAGACATCAACAATGAAAGTTCAGATCGGACAATTAACTCTTTGAGGTTTTTTTTTTTTTTTTTAATGAAGTTTGCACCATTTGTCATGTGGAGGCAAGTTCCAAAAAAAAGTGCTTACTGTAGAATAACACAATCATAGAATGATAATCTACAGTTTTAATTTAAGGATTAAGGATTTTTGTATTGAAGTAGTTAAGAGATACACTTTAACTCAAGGAACATTTCTATAATGGGTTTAACGAGGTAGTTTGCATTACAGACCTTTTCTCTGAAAACACCTCCGTCAGCACCCTGAACCTGCTGGCCTTAAATATTTCAACAAGGCACTGATTACTCAGAAGGAACATAAACAGCTGCACATAAGCCAACTTTCTACTTACCCTCAACCTTCAGACCTTCTGGATTCTGACTCTTCGATCATTAAGACAGCTTCCTGTTGTTTCCACAACTTGCACTAAGCCCCATTAACTCCTAATTGATTGTTATTAAATGATGCTTACTTTCACCACAAGCTGTTGAATGTAAATAAACATCATGCATTGTAATGATCTGGCAGTCTTTAAATCAACTTATCAACCATGAGCGTTCTGTTTGAACTGATGTTTCCGTCTCTTAATTGCTTGATTAAGAGACAATGTGTAGAATCCACTGTGGCCAGGTATGCAGATGGGATTTCGCATTTACAGCATTGTGCATTGCGCCCACGTCTCTGCCACCGCTATATTTCCTGCATACGGCGGCCTGGCTTTGGTCTTGGAAGCAATCGAATTAACTCTGGTGTAAATGATAACGTGACAATTGTCCTCAATGTCCGGGTGAGCAAATGATGTCAAGTGAACATAGAGGATGGGGCGTTGGGAAGAATTTTGGACGGATGCAGACTGTTAATGAAACTACAACTGTGTAGGACACACGGCGGCACCATCTGTGCAACTACAGTTCTAATTCACCAGGAGTTTATTGGTCCTTGTTAAACTCCATAAATATCCAGTGTGCTAGCCTCTGAGTGGTGCTGTGGAAAAGAAGATCCTTTGATATATTAAAAATTCTTAATGCAAACTCGAAGCAATGCCCTGCCTATCAAACGACACTTTTTTTTTTGTTTTTTTTTGTTAAAGGCGGCATAACAATGTTTCATAAGGTGCCCTCGTTTGATAAACAAATAAATCAAACTGATTGCCCGTTCAATCTGGATGAGCTCCGCAGTCCCAGGCGTTCCCTTGGCAAGAACGCGTTTGGAGAAGTCAGTTAAGATGACATGCACGCACACAGACACACAGCAAACTGCCTAGAGCTCTGCCTCTCTGTTATGGCAGACCCTACAGAAAACATGAGGCTGTCAGGACGCAGCAGAGCCGACACAATGCTTGCTGATGGATTTTGCTCTCAATGGAGCCTTGTTATCTGAGCGTTCACATTCACAGGCTATAAATTAATTACTTTTTGTCCTGTCAGAGAAGTCCAGAAACACACCGAACCTTATAGCAATACTTGAATTAAGATTTTATTTTACAGTGTTTACATATCCTGCAACAGAGGAAAACGTTTATATATTTCTTCCTAGCCTTGTTACCGTTCTTATTTTCACCTCTTATTGTTAACAATTAACACATTAATGCTTTAATATTCTATGATAATAATCTCTAAATGGTAACTGTAAATATATTAACATGTTACATTAACAGTGAACATATTAATGTGTGCACATTCAGTGTATTAAGGCTACCTTATTAATAATGTGTCAAAAATAAATATTTTAATATATGCATAAAAAATGAAAGTGTTCATATGGTAATAACAACTATGTTTATAATGGCTCAATATATTAATAGCAAATGTGTCAATAATGGCTTAATATGTTAATACCAAATATGTTAATGATGGCTTAGTATATCAATAACAAATATGTTAATAATGGCTTAATATTTTAATATGCATTTTTAAATATATGTTAATAGGATGTTAATCTGACAATATTAATTTGTTAATTGTGAAAATGTAATAGTGTTCAAAGTATGGCAATATGTTCATAATAAATATTTTAATAATGTGTCGATATGTTAATAGCAACTGTTAATAGTATGTTAATGTATTAATAGTGAACGTGTTAATAAATTAAAGTCTTCAAGTTAAATAAATAAGTTAATAGTAGGTTAATATGTTAATAAATAAATGAGTTAAAAGTGCAGTGATATGAGAAACAGTGTGTTAACAGTAATTATTTTGAGTCTTAATATTTTAAGTGTAAATTCATTAATAGTATGTTAATATTGTAATAGCAAATATTTTAAGTGTGTTAACACGAAATAGGTAATAGTGTATTAATGCGTAAAGAGTAAAAAGCCTAATATGTTAACAGTGAATATTTTAAGAGCAACTCAGTGTGTTGGAAATAAATATATAGTTTATTCATGAGCTAACAGTGATTTTGTTAAAAGTAGATTTATATGTTAACAGTGACTATGTTAGTATTGTCTTAAAATGTTAACAGTGGATTTGTTGATCTTGGGTTAATATGTTAACAGTGAATAAGTTAACTGTGTTCATATGTTGATGATAATTTTCTCCTTTATATGCTGACAGCGTTCATTTTCAAATTGAATAACACAAATATGTAAACTGTTCAAAATAAATGATAAAGTTAAAGCTTTTGCATGTGCAGAGAAATTGTCAAAAAGTGCAGCCCAAATAGATATTACTGAGTTTATTCTGACAGAATGCTCGTCGGAACCAGTGCCTGAATTAGTAAAGCAAAAACTAAGGTCGGCTCTTCAAGTGCTCTCTCAACTGTGTCTCATCTGTGCCTGTCTCTCATTTCGCTTCATTATTCTGACTGCACCAAAAACAATGTGCAGGGGTTTAGAGGCCAGCCTCTAGTTTTTTTTTCTTCTTTCATCTTCTCCATGCTGAGGAAGAGTCCCAATAAATCCCAGTTTTTTTTTTGTTTTCTTTTTAATACCTGCCATCAGTGCAAGCTTGTTGAAAGCGGCACAGTGGCACGTTGAGGAGAAAAAAGGCACACTTAAAAGGAAGGGACACTTAATTCTTTACACATAAAGCTGTAGTTAATAGCATGGAGTTTCCAGGAGGCTATGCTTATCCAACTTTGTTGAAAGTACAAATGTATTTTTGAAGTTCAATAAAACTGAATACAAAAGAAAACGTAACCAAGGGTTGACCCAAATAACTGCTGTGAGAAACGTCAAACGTCTTTTCACTGCAGAACAAAAGTGCCAATTTTCTGGGGCTTTTGTCTTTAATGAAACAATTTCCATTGGATTATGAATGAAAAAAAAAAACAGGAAGAATTAATTATTCATTTAAGACTCTTTAAGTCAGAAAGAAGCGACAGAGATATTTGCCAAGGGATTGCCCTCAGCCAAATTTTCATTTGAGTTGGTTCATTTAAATACATTAAAAGCGTAATACCTATGAGATGTGATCTATTCCCCTTTTCTTTAACTCCGCTCTTCGATTAAGTCTGCCTTTAAATCAATAGCAATTTAAGAAAGAAATTACTTTTCGAAGATGAAAGGCTCATAAAAGCAACGCCATCAATCTACTCCTGGGCATAATCAGGGCCTAATGAACTTTAAATACATCTCAGACACTCTGGAGTAACCTTTAGGGCTGGCAAGGGCATCTGTGAGGTGAAGTTGGGTAACAATGAATAATTCAAGCTTTGGAGGAAGAAACACATATACTGTATTTATATACCTGGAATATGTTGGAGAGGTCACGCAGGTTAAAGATGTAATGGAATTTGATGGCGGTGGGCAGGAAGGTGGCACTCACACGCTGATGAAATGCCAGAGCCAGCTGCACAAGCTGGGCACAGCTTTTTTGTAGCACTAGGCCGAATCCTTCGGCACTCAGGTGCTGGCTCAGAATGCTGCAGTAGATGGTGTTGAGAGCGTCCGCTCCAGGGAACGAAAGCGCAAACACGGAGAAGTGGCGCTGAGAAAGAACGAATCAAGGTTTTATGATAAGCAGATGCAAAAGAACTTTCTTAACTGTCATAAGTGAACGTGCAATCAATTGACACTACATAAATCAGGGACGAGGGGAAAAAGTCCACTCAGTTATGTTTTGTTATGCTTTTGTGTGGCAATTCATCTACTGACGATAAAAAAAAACTTTTTAAATGAATTGTTAGTTTATACTGTATATGTTTGCACTTGAGGTGGTAAATCGTTGCAGTTCCTCTACCATCCTACAGGTGGTACAGTATGCTCTAAACTATTCACACATCAACACAGCACAACATTACGTATTTGGTTAATTTATTTAAACATAACAATTTTGACATACACAAGATACATGCTACTCACTAAAATGTAGCTTTTAATTAATTACATAAGATAATTTAACTTACAATTAAAACTCTTGCATTTAATGTTATCTTGTATTGTTTAACTATTATTTGTATAACTAATGTTATAAGGAATGGGCATTTAATTAATCATGTTCGAATTCAGTTGCTTTCCAGGTATAAATGCTTTAGAGATCTTTTTTAGTGGTCTGAGAATATGCCATAATCTCCTGTGAACAGTCAATACTGAAGTGCATCTGATCCTCATGCTCTGTAAAGCCTTCATAACGGCTCTAATCCGGGACGTTAATTGGTGATTATTGAGGCTGGTAACTCTAAATGAGCTTCTCCTCTACACCAGAGGTAAGTCTTGGTCTCGCTTTCCTGGGATGGTCTTCATGAGTGCCAGATTCATCATGGTGCTTGATTGGTTTTGCAAATGCACTTGACAATAATGTTCTTGCAAGAACTATTCCAGATAGGCTGACCCCTGTGTCTTAAAATAACAACCGACTGTTGTTGTTACATAATTACCTAATTCCATGTGTGTTATTTCATAGTTTTGAAATCTCCAGTATTGTTGTAGAATGTAGAAAATAAACGAAAAAACTTTTGCATGGGGGTGTATATATACACATACCCACACAACACTGCTGTGTTGTTGCAGTTATTCGATCCACCAGTGAGCAGATACAGTAAATTAACACATTTTTCATAAGCTGGACATTTCAATATTGTAAGTCCTTCTTTGATATTTCTTCAGAAATATTCTCGTCCTTTTTTTTTTGGTTTTATTTCCATGTAAGCCGCAATCATCAAAAAACAAAACAAAAAAAAAAAAGGCTTGAAATAGTTCACTTTGCTTGTTATGAAATATAAAACAAAAAGTAAAGCATGCATTGTACATGATTGGCCAAAATTGACTGTCTGGAAAAGTGTGAGAAAGCAGATTACATCACAGATATTAAATTAAGTTCGATGCCGCTGTGAATTGTAAAACATGCATGCTGAAAGCAGTTTCACTGGATTCAGGATTACTTCAATACACTGGCATAAATTTTTAACTATTTTCTCTCAGTTTAGTGGGATTTATTGTCCTCGTGGCCAGCACACCTCGACAGAAAGCATAATTTGTCAGTGTTTGGCAAAAAGCAAACATTGCAGTATGTTGGCGAGTAGGGGTGTTTGAAGAATGGGTCTGTTGGAGCGTTAAAAGTTTCTGTAATTGTATCTGTATCTGTAGCTGCTGGAACAGATCCTAAAATTCACATCTATACTTGGTTTGAAATTATAAGCAGGTGTGATCTATGCCATCTTTTTCTAAATGAAATGTAGAACCTACCCACTAGGACAGCCAAAAGTAAGAATATTACTTACTGTCATATTATACAGAATATTACGCTGCTTATATTTCCTAATCATAGCTGATTATAGCGGGTTTCGACTAGACTTGTATCTATAAATGTAAGGCTCTTTTTATAATCCCAGGCATACAGTACAGGTAATATGTTTGTTCACATCTTCTTGCAATATTATTATTTAAAAAAAAAAAATCTGGTACTTATTTCTGAATAGTTAATCTAACACAGATATCGCACAGATGATTACTGTACATATACTACCATTATTTACCAACATAATTATACTTATTGCAATTAGCATCAGCATTCATGTTAGTAACTGTTATTCAATCAACTGATTCTTTATGACAATGCCTTATTTAACCAGTCAAATTAATGTGAGCCGTTTTATTGGCTACCTGCTGCGATGGTGAGACCCCAGTTAGAAACATCACTTTTCTCCCAATTTCTGATTAAAGCCAGCTACTGTAGCTACAGTCAGACCTTAAAGGCATTGCAGCCTGGTATAGTACTGAAGTACAGGAGGAGAAAAAGCCTGGTGATAAGTTAAAGTAAACTGGCACTTTCCGTCTACTTCCTGCAACTTATTTTAGCCATTTTCAGTCAAACCTACTATATACTCTGGTATATAATAATATAATAATCATGTATATCATGCAGTTTATCTATTTTTCCTCACCTCCCCTGGAACTTTTTTTCCAAGTCTTTATGGACATCTCTAGTTTCAACTTGATTTATGGCAAGCTTTTTAAAAAATGGAACAAAATGAAAATGTGCTTCTATTTGTATCCGTACTTGTATATATTAAGATCACATTACCTGTTCGAACTGAATAGCTTATTTGTATTCAGTATATATATATACAGTATATATATATATGTATGGCACTGTACAGAAGTCTTAGGCACATGCAATTATGAAAGCTGTAAAGCAGCAATGCCTTCACTCACTCACTCACTCACTCTCTCATCGTCTATATCGCTTAATCCTGTATTCAGGGTCACGGGGAGCCTGGATCCTATCCTAGGAGACTTAGGGCACAAGGCAGGGTACATTGGACAGGATGCCAATCCATCGCAGGGCATACACACACTCACTCACTCACTCACTCCCTCACTCATCATCTATACCGCTTAATCCTGTATTCAGGGTCACGGGGGCCTGGAGCCTATCCCAGGAGACTTAGGGCACATGGCAGGGTACACCCTGGACAGGGTGCCAATCCATCGCAGGGCACAGACACACACACATACACTCACTCATTCACACATTACGGCCAATTTGGGAATGCCAGTTAACCTAACCTACATGTCTTTGGACTGTGGGAGGAAACCGGAGTCCCTGGAGGAAACCCACCAAGCACGGGGAGAACATGCAAACTCCATGCACACAGAGACGGGAATCGATCCTAGACCCTAAAACGTAATCGCTTATGTAATATGCTTCTTTCTTTTCTGGCATACAAATATTTTTCTGTAACTTTTAAATTTGTGATGGAATGATGATGTTTGAAAATATTATATGTCTTTGTACTGACTCAATAATAAAGTTATAAATAAGAAATCAGTAACAAAGTTTGTACAAAACAATACAGTGTGCCTAATACTTTTGGACAGTACTGTATATATAGTGCAGCATACACAAGTGTGCAGTCTAGTAGGCATTTGTCCTTAGTTATACTCTTCTTCATCTTTTTGTTTGGCATAAAAGAAAAAAAGTTGAGGTTGGACAGAGCCTGAAACAGTATGGACAGGCCCTGAGACAAAATGGTTAGGGTCAGGGACAGTACGGACAGAGCCTGAGACAGTAGGAACAGTGCCTGTGGACAAGGCCTGAAAAAGTACAGACATGGCCTTAGACAGTATGATTAGGGCCTGAGACAGTATAGACAGAGCCTGATTCAGTAAGGGCATGGCCTGGGACAATATGGTTAGGGTCAGGGACAAATATGGACAAAGCCAGATCAAGAATGGACAGGACCTAAGAGAGTACAGACAGGGCCTGAGCCAGTATGGACAGAGCCTGAGACATTATAGACAGAACCTGATTCAGTAAGGGCGTCGCCTGGGACAATATGGTTACGGTCAGGGACAATATGGACTTTTATTCAGAACATAACCATGGATATGTCCTTATGTAACCTGATAATGCTATCGCACTAAGAATATTACTAAAGCATTTCTTTTCATTAAATAATATCAAATGCCACAAAAGCAATTTTAAGCAACACTACTGGGACCTGATCCAAAAGTGGTACTTACATTCTTTTAGTGATCGAGAAAATTACATAACTACTGTAATTGAATACAAGGAGCGATACTTAAATAGGATACTGCATACAGCAGAACTAACTAAAATGATTTGTGTGTGTGTGTGTGTGTGTGTGTGTGTGTGTGTGTGTGTGTGTGTGTGTGTGTGTGTGTGTGTGTGTGTGTGTGCATGAGAACGCATGAATGTGTGAGAACTTGCAACCTGAAGACGTGGATTAATAGTGAAGCTTCCCGCTGTCGGGTTCATGCAGGACACGTACTGCACGTTGTGAATTTCCTTTAACTGCAGTTTGCTTCTATCGTACCTGTGGAAACATGACACACACACGCACACACACGCACACAAACACACACGCAATCTCACTCACTCTCTCAGCATGCACAGCATGGATTTGCCCAAATCCACTGACAGATTTCCTGACCTCAGCTATTTTTCTCCATTTTAAACCTAACAAACCGCAGACACACAGAGTCTGCACTCCCTTTACTCTTCTCTGCAAATAAAATCTGCCATAATTGTCACCATTTGCTCAATCCCATACAATTTACAATTATTTAGCAAATACCACATACTGTAACCATCTCAGCCAGAATAACACCCTGATTGCGTACATCATAGCAATTACCCACTAATTGACATCCGCACCCACGTAGGCAAGGCTCGGGGGCAAAGATATTCTTAGCAGCTCTGACTCATAAATTTGTTTATTTGAGCGTCTATAATTTGGCTCCAACGCATCGGTTAATAATTCAGAACCCAGGCTTAGAGCAGGCAATCCAGGCCTGCTGCCTGTTAATATTAATAATGCTAAATAAGCAAAGTGGAAAAGTTTGGATTACCAATGATTGTAGTCCATGTGTTGGCGGATTAGCGTGTGAGGTTGCACCGTGCCGTAGGCATCCACCTCTGGCATGTTCAAGTCGTCGATAAAATAGATGAGCCTCTTGCTTCCTGGTGGGCCGTAGTTCCTTCCTGCTTTCTTCTCTAAAGGTTTCTCCAAGACGGCTAGTTGCGAGCACATTGAAAGCCAACAATTAATCTAGCCTTGTTTTTTTTTTTTGTTTCATTTGTATTTTTTTTCCACTGTCAAATCTGTTTACGTTATTGCATATGCAAAGAAGACAAACACAGCTAATGAACCGTCCGTCTGCTGCAATCTTGCGAGGATGAGATTGCAGCAGCAAAATATTAATATCAAACAATTACCCCGGCAAATCATATCAGACTCAGCACTGCGCTTCATTTCTGAAGTGCATGCCTTTTTTTTTTCCTTTTCTCTCTTAGAATGCTCTGTTATTTTCATTATCAAGAGATAAACATTCTTTGGGATCTCTGGCCTGGACGAGATGCGCTGAGGAAGCGGCAGGGACACATGGTTGCACACACCACCCAGCAGATTGACGAGGCAGGGGAGGACGAGAGCACAAAAAGCAGATGACGCTCGGGGAAATCGCCGCTCGTGTCACGGTTTAAAGCGTCCCACCTACCATCAAGCTCGAGCTAAAACCCCTTTGTTGTTGTCGTTATAGAGAGTCATGCAATCCCTATGAAATAAACAGACTCTTCTGTTTCGTACTCGTACCTTGCAGCATGGCTGATGTGGTGTAGTAGTTGAAAGGGACATTTTTGATGGTGTATTTTTCAGGGTCTAAGAAGCCAAGTTTGCCACCCACAAGAACAGATTTGCCGGTGCCAGCATTTCCTACGAGCATCACAGGCCGCCTTCTTACCAAAAGACGATCCATGAAGTAGCTCACCCGAATGGTCTCTGTGGTGTGAACCAGACATGCCTATGGAGCAGAAAGGCCATTAAACACACACGAAAAAACATACTGCATAATAAACTACATCATAAACTAGCTCCTGCTTCACGGGAAACAGGCAAAAGAAATTTTATAGAGATTACTGCATAGAATATACATGTACAGGGTGGGCCATTTATATGGATACACCTTAATAAAATGGGAATGGTTGGTGATATTAACGTCGTGTTTGTGCCACATTAGTATATGTGAGGGGGCAAACTTTTCAAGATGGCTGGTGACCATGGTGGCCATTTTGAAGTCGGCCATCTTGGATCCAACTTTTGTTTTTTCAATAGGAAGAGGGTCATGTGAATTTCACAAGAAAAACAATGGTGTGCTTGGTTTTAACGTAACTGTATTCTTTCATGAGTTATTTACAAGTTTCTGACCACTTATAAAATGTGTTCAATGTGCTGCCCATTGTGATGGATTATCAATGCAACCCTCTTCTCCCACTCTTCACACACTGATAGCAACACCGCAGGAGAAATGCCAGCACAGGCTTCCAGTATCCGTAGTTTCAGGTGCTGCACATCTCGTATCTTCACACCATAGACAATTGCCTTCAGATGACCCCAAAGATAAAAGTCTAAGGGGGTCAGATCGGGAGACCTTGGGGGCCATTCAACTGCTGGCATTTCTCCTGGGTGGTGACCACAAACAGGACGTTAATATCACCAACCATTCCCATTTTATTAAAGTGTAACCATATAAATGGCCCACCCTGTAGTTACTGTATATATAAATACATTTATCTTATATTATTATATAATCTCTAGTTGTAGAATTGTATATATTTAACTTTAACAAAAGTCAAATATATCATTTTCAAACAAGCTTTTGTATTCCCTTATTAAAAAAATATTTTATGCTGAGCTGTGAGCCAAAAATGCACCGCTGTCTTCACTTCTTTATGAGAAGTGTATCTTCATCCTAGTAGGGCTGCCTTAAGGGAACCAAACAGGTAAAAGTCAGATGGAGCGAGATCAGATGGGGAGGATGCATTAACAACTCAAAACAAAGTTTTTGCAGAGTGACGACAGTGTGGGCGAAATTGTACAGACGTGCATCGTAATGCAAGATCACAACGCCCTTGAATAGCAGTTCTTGCAGTAGTTCAGGCTTCTGCTCTTCAGTTAGCATCTCATTATAACAAGCACTGTTGATTTTCGAACCTTTTTCCTGATAATGTTCCAATATTTGCCCACAAAAATCCCAGAAACCTGTAAGCATCGATTTTCCAGCTGATGGTTGACTTTTCAATTTTTTCTTGTTCTGCGATTGAGGATGTTTCCGTTTCTTACTATGCTGTTTACTCTCTGAGAAAATATGGTTAAGGTCAGGATCGGTACGGACACGGCCTGAGACAGTATGAACAGTGCTTGAGAAAGTGGGGACGAAGGCCTGAAAAAGTACAGATATGGCCTTAGACAGTATGGTTAGGGCCTGAGTCAGTAAGGGCTTGGCCAGGGACAATATGGTTAGGGTCAGGGACAATATGGACAGAGCCTGAGCCAGAACGGACAGAGCCTGAGACAGTATGGACAGGGCCTGGGACAGTATGGACAAAGCTTGGGACAGTATGGACAGGGCCTGGGACAATAGTGTAACATGTTCACATTTGCACACTCCCGTGTGACTGGGGAGACAGTAACCTTGAACAAAAAGAGTCAGTGTGGCCAACAGAAGCTTTAATCTAACCGGAGTGCGGATCATTTTTGACTCACCCTTGGATACACGTCTACCAACCTGTAGAGGTATGTCTGGATCCATTTCAAACTTAGGCACCATCTTAGACCAGGGTTCAAACTTCTTTGTCTCTGGATCGATGTAGTAGTCAAACACAGTGCCTTGAGAGGGGAACTTGATGGTTTTGAACTCAGTGACCCACCACTTACTGAACTCCACTCTGTAATCAACCAGCTGTGAAGACACGTACAAATCTCAACGCTGCCCTTAATTTTATTCGACTGAATGATAAACGCTCGATAATCCACAAAAAACAAGTGCACAGGTATTCATCACAGTCTAACAGCCAGCATGGAAAAATAAACAAATTAGCTAAATTAAATACCATCTGTGGCATTGTCTTCAATAGCTCTTCAGTTTTTTTTTTTTTCATTTTTGAGCAAGTGATGTACCTGATCTTGAAATAGAGCTCCACCGAAGGCCCAGATGGCAGCGAAAACAAAGTAGAGCTCGTAGAGTTCTTTGTGGCAGTCTGGAGGAGTGTGCTCCGGGGTCAGCAGACATTCTAAGAGGTGGCAAAGCATCTGGATCATACTCTGCTCCGGGATGGGGATGATTTTTTTAAATCTGGAGGAAAAGCACTGACAGCTGAGACAACGTGGACCACCGTGAATATGGAATTATTACAGAAGATCAGCTCCATTATGACCAATTGTAACATAATACTATTCCAATTTATGTTAAAATATAAAATTCTATTTGAGGGCAGTATGAAACATAAATATGATCTTACAGTATGTGTGAGTGTGTGTGTGTGTAATAACTAACCATCAAAGCTTTGAAGAGATCATAAAATACTTTTACTATTAGATTATTACTAGTTCACACATGAGTAAAAAAAGAAATCCATAAGAGACAGAACTTCCCTCAAGAACCTCGTTTTAAATTCATTATGTTAAGAAAACTAGATACAGCGAGACCTCGGATTGCGAGTAACGCGGTTTGTGAGTGTTCCGCAAGACGAGCAAAGATTTGTAATAAATTTTTACTTGAAAAACGAGCGAGTCTCGGTTTTCAAATACCGAATATCATGTATCACGCATGCGCTTCTTGTTTTGACGCAGAGCGTCACGTAATCACAACTGAGCCAGCGTTTTTTCTGTCTCTTGCACTGCGGAATTGTGGGTAATCGTCTCCCCTGTGTGTCTTAGTGCTCATCTCTCACTGATATAATCAACATGCGTACACGCTTGTATTGTTTAGTATAACACTGTGACCACGCGTGTGCTTGTAAAACATTTTTTATTTCGTGTTTGTAAGCGTGTGTGTACAGTGCACGTCTACTGTTTATTATAACAAGTGTGTGTGTGCGCATGTAAAGCAAAAGAGAGTCTCATTAGAGAGGTTAAGATCTATTTTCTCTCTCTCTCTCTCTCTCTCTCTCTCTGTGTCATCGTGCACTTTGTGTGTATGTGAGCGCGTCATTGGACACCGTGCCCCTTCACACACACCCCTCCTCCCCTCGAGAGAAGGTTCCACTGTACTCCGGAATGCTCAGCCAGCTTAATCGTTTATCGGTAGTTATATTTACTTTGCAAAATAGCACCAAAACATGGCAAGAGTTAATTCATTCATGAATTCAAAACAGAAATTTGATTATGGGAATAATGTATGTTGAAAGCAAATAATTCAATTTGCATCTCAAAGCCGTAATAAGTCATCTGCCTACACGAGCTAAGATTTTAGCTCAAATATGTATTATTTATATAATATTATGGCTGTACCAAAAGTAATGCAAAAGTATTTTTTTAAGCTGACATACGTGAGTCAAATCGTACATGTACTGTATAATAGGTAGAGTAACTCTTTCTCTATAGAAAGTATAGATTACCTATCAATGTAGTCTACATCACAAGTACTGAAGATAAACCACAGAGTGGGAGAATTTTGTATAGAGGAAGAGTTACTCTACTAATAATTGTGTGGCATGGTGGCTTAGTGGTTAGCACTGTCGCCTTAAACCTCCGGGGTCCAGGTTCTATACAGCACATACTATTTAGATATTTCAAGCTTTGCTTTGTCCTTATGTGTATACTGTATAATAACTTTTATCATAACTGTATCTTTATTGTCTTTTGCTTTGTTGTATCACAATTGACACATTTGCCACATTTTTTCGCACATCCGCTGTTATTTTTCTCTTTTCCCTGAGGAAAGACGAGCACTTATAGTCTGGATGCTATTAAAAACTTCTTCCCTAACAAGAAAGTTGGCAATCTTTGAAGCATGAATAAAAGACCTCTAATGCAAAACTCTCACTTTTTCTTTGAACCATTTATATTGTACAGGGTCCCCAGGGACCTGGAGCCTATCTCAGAGGACTCGCGGCACTAGGTGGGGATATACCCTGGGTACAGCCTGGACAGTGTACATCACAGGGCACAAGAACACACACACACACACACAGACACACACTTACTCACTACAGGCAATTTGGTAATGCCAAATAGACTGATCTGCATGTCGTTGCACTGTGGGAGGAAACCGTCGGAGTACCATACTGACTTATTAAAGAAAAAATATTTCTTGTAAATTCATGAATAAATCTAAATATGTATGCATAAATCTTTTGAACTTAAACAGCTTATACAATCCTTTATATGGACCGAACCCTAGCGTAATATAAGTAAAAGCCAAAGTGAAATGGCATACGACGGTACACAGTCTGACAGTACACAATCTGACAGTACACAATCTGACAGAGCAATCCTTTTGCATTACCTTGATCTGAGCGCATCGAGGCATGGTGGAAGGTACTTGTCAAACAAAATGGTCAGATTGGCTTTCTCAGACTGAATCTCTCTCCTGTCAATCCAACTGGTGACTGGTGGATTCCATCCTAAATCTGCCGGGTTGATGTATAATATACCTGCATGAAAGAAAAAATTATACTCAGATGCTCAAGAACAACTGAAAATGACACTAAAGAGCCTATATTCACATGCCAAGGGATAGCTCAGAGGTTAAGGCATTGGACTACAGTTTGGAAGGTCTCAGGTTTAAATCCCATGACTACCAAGTTACCACTGTTGGGCCTCTTGAGCAAGGCCCTTAACTGCTCAGATGTATAATGTAAGTCACTCTGGCATCTGCCAAATACCTAAATGTAAATAATCCACCTCCAAAGTATTAGACTCTGCAACATCATCACTACAATGTCTATAGAATTCATAAATAAAACTCGAAATCTAAGTGATGGAAGGAACTCGGACCGGCTCTGGAGACTGTAGCAGGGGTCGCAGTGCGGAGATGGCTGATTTCAAACACCAGCCTCATGGTGGGGTTCAGAGGAATCCGCTCGTTACTGGCCAAAGTCAGCACCTACAGCGTTCCACAGCAACACATACACACATGCACTCAAATATTGTGCAATATGATTTGCTATTCTGACTAGCTGATTAATTATACACATTTAAATGATTGCAAAGGGACAAAGATGCAAGCCATGCGGCCGAAACAACATTCGCGGAACTGAAACATGAAAGCTCAGAGTTGTACCTTATTATCGTCCATTACTGTGTTCAAAGACTCAATCCACATCGGATCAATATCACCGTCCAGCACAATCCACTTAGGCCCGGAGTGGCTGATGTTGGCCAACTCGCGCATGATATTAGAAAACAGCCCTGAAATGAAAACCTGTTATCAGTGTCATGTTACAAAACAACTGGCAAACAGGCAGAAAATCTTTTTGGTACGGAAGGCAGGAAACGCAGGATCAGCCCTCACCATCTTTCCACTCTCTCGTGGCTGGGTTTATGATGCCGAAAAGCTCATCGTTTGTGACAGCTTTGGGGTTAAGGTCAGCCCATACAGGCCTGCGTTTCATGTTCTGGTAAGTCTTGTAGAGAGACTTGAGAACCTGTGATTTGCCGGTGCCCGCGTTGCCGACCACAAACACAGAGTGTCGAACGGCTAAGAGCTCCTCTAGCTGTACCACCTGCAAAGCACAAGTTTCATTTTTTTTTAAGTGTAGCACAGGCAGCTTTAGAAAGCTTCATTCCTAAATCTGACAACAAGCTGGAATAGAAGCACGCAGGCGCTGACAATCAGGATCAGCTGGTGTAGGATTGTGCTGGCAGGGCTTGTCTCTCACGAGAGACATCTCTGATGAAGATCAGGCTGCTCAGCTAGACCCATCTGGCTGAACGCTGAACGATTGGGACATTTCTGGAGTGTGATAAGAACAAGAAGCATTAAATGAGAAAAGTCCTCAGAGAGGAGTGAGTGGGAGACAGGGTGTGAGATGCGTGGAAAAGAGACAGACAGTGAGGAAGAGATGAAAGCTACAGAGAGCAAGCCTGAGAAACGAGATAGACATAATAGAGAGACAGAGGGAATGTGATTGAAAGACGGCATGTTCAATCAATGGCATTGACTTTGTTCCCCGTTGGGCTCCTCAGAGCTGTTTCAGCAGTTCAAAGGAATGAATGATTGCATCTTTGAAGCAATGTCTCCGGGCTGGTTGGTCAGGGACAGTGCCTAAGAGTGAGGGAAAATTTTAACTCTACGCACCCACCCTCACTTTTTTTTCTGTTTCTTGTGCAAATCATAGAGCAAGAGTGGCAGCAATGACCAGGGCTCAACTGAGCTAGAGTCAGATACCCGGGCATCTTCGTCTGCACCGTGGCAGAGGTTAAACACCTCACTCAGAGCTCAGCCTCCACTGATGGAGTGCTGTTATCCTGTTTGGGTGGCTCTTTGACCTCTTCGAGATTGCACTTATTTCCCCTGGCTCTGGCGAGAGCAGCGGTGCTGATATCCGAGACTCACCCTAATGCTGGAAATTAGAACTCAGCCCCAGCACCTGAGGCACTATTACACTGTAATTCCTGTTTCCTTATATTTGTCCAATATATCCAGTTTCAGACTCCTTTGACGCTAATGTCTATTTGGCACAAACACACCAGCAGGTTTATGGGTCTTAACAGAAGGCGATGTGAAAAAAAAAAAAAAAGCAGAGGGGGTATCGAGAAAAGAATTAAAAAAAAAAATAGTGATAGCAGCATCAGGCCTACAGTATCTCCTATCTTTCTGCTGATGACACCTTGACATTTTGAGCTTTTCTGAACCTCTCACTAGAGAGATATGCTCTTTAACACCTTTCAGCCATGGACTGATATGAAATGATAGCTCTTTGAGGAGTAATGGTTGCATTTAGAAGCTTGTTATGCTGCCTGAACAAGCTGGAGGAGTCGGCAACAGCACCAGAAAGCATTTATTTGGATTGCTGAAATATTATGTCTGTCTATTAGATAAAGCATTTGTCAGACTTTGAAGTCTCATATTTGACCATTTCTTTAACAAGTTAACATAGGTCTCAAAGGTCCACCAAAGTGTCTGGGTAAAAAGTCTTCAGATAAGGCATTTGTTCATACTTTCAAGTCTCTTTGTTGCACTACCCTTCCGGACGCAACATTTCAGTGTTTATGTAAACGAGCTACTGCCGACCCATGCCAGCTAGCGAACTGCAGAGCTGAGCAATAAGCCAAAGGAAGGTATATTCTTACTTGAGGTTACGATAAGAAGATAGTCGAATTGGCTTGTTTAAGCCATGAGCAATACAAAAATAGATTTTTTTGTTTTGTTTTCAGGTTTATTTGTACTGGAGACTAGATACTGGGGGGGGCTGAATCGGTGGTAAAATGTTGCTATTGCTCTATAATCCTGCAGGTGGTGTATTCTAAACTATTCCCACATCGCACCATCTTGGGTTGTAGGAGCAAATTACTGAATTTGCTGAGCTCGTTTTAGAATTCTATTTTAATTATAAACTTGTGATAGTTACAGAATCGCAATACAAATCGAAACATGCATCGTGATGATACCGTATCGGAAGGTCCTTGGTGATTCTCAGCCGTATTTGAGACGTATCTAAATGTCTGAAAATTGACATTTTAAATAATAGCTTCCCTTTAAATGGTGCACTTGAACATGCAGTATATCATCCATATCTGACCTTGCTGAGAGATTGACAGTAGGTAATGGAGAGAGAAAGGGAGTGAGAGAATGGTTTTGTCATCTGTCCTTGTGATGTTCCTCTGAACAAAATTTGTGTCTGTAACAGCTTGAGAATAATAAAGCTCAGTGATACTTGTGCTTTCAGCAGCCAGTCTGAAGCCATTCTTTTATTCATATTCAGTAACAGCTTCTGGCAGTAGGGGTATGGTCAAGCACTTTGTGACAGCAGTCACAGAGACGTAGGGGTAATGTGTGTGTGTGTGTGGCTACACCTGTGTGTGATGAACAATAAAGTGTATTTATAGCTTGTGTGTGATGCAGTACAGTAAAGTTGGCTTGTTGGGAAATCTAGTGTAGGCAATGTAGAAGCATGATTTTTGGGAAGTGGGAGGAAAATGGAGAACCTGAACAAAAGCCGCGCATACACCGGGAAAACATACGAAAGTCAAGAAACCTGCACTTAAGATTGACAATCTGACAATGACATTATCATTACAATCTGAAGTTCAGCCAAATGCTAATCTAATGCTAATCACACAGGTTCCCTCACCTTAAGCACAAAGTTCTCCTCAGCCTGCAGCTTGAGGTCCAGTACAGACTCTTTGACAAACTTCTCAAAATCCATGTCTCTTTTACGGGGGACATCCAGAGCAGGGAACAGGTCTCCGATAAGACCCATGAAGACCGGCATGTCATCCGTTACTATCTTGGGCACGTTAAAGTCTCTCAGAGCCCTCATGAGTACTTGATCCTCAGGTCTCTCTGGATCGCCTCTCTTCAGAGAGCCAGCCACCACCAGGACAGACTTGATGGCTCGCAGTCCCCAGTCATAGTGGTCCTGAAGGACAGGAAACAAAATCTGTATATGCGGCGTGTGATACACTGATACACACCAAACTGCATCGATACTTACGTTCTAAAAGCCTTCATGCGAAACATGAATCGGAACATTTAAATGCTAAAGCAATCCCAAAGATTTGGTAAAAACGATGCTCAAAAGAGAGGTAACATCCCTTTATCATACTGTAGGTATTGGAAAAGTATTCTCAAAAGCATTGAGACTAAATTGAAATCAGTGTTTTTTTTAATGACTGATTTTTTTTTTAATAATGACAATCAAGGTAATAAGAATCATTTGCTATTTCATACAATGAAAGTGCAATACAACGATCTAATATTTAGATTCAGCAAAACCTGCTGAGCATAAAGAGTCAAAAAGACGCCTGTAGTACTTTGGGGTCATGGTCTCAATCCATGCAAGCTTGATTGCTTCCTGGAGATCATGTACAAAAGACGTTTTTTGTTTGTTTCTTTGTTTGTTTGCTTGCTTTTTGACTGCTTCTGCCTTCTTCACCTAACTTGTCCAATAGTTTTCTATTGGCTTCAGGTCTGGAGATGACCCAGGCCATGGCTCCAGAAGCTGAAGAGCATTGTCACAGACCATTTTTCACTAGTTTTTCAGTTAATCTGCTAGAACTAATCAAGAAAGAACTAGAACACATTTCATACTGTATGTTTCCTTAATATTTTTGGCCACCACTGTTTGTATGAACGTTAAGTTCTTTTTTTTCTTGACAATCTAAAGACCTGCAGTTAAAGTGACAGATTTACAGCAATTTACGTAAATTGCGTAAATTACAGCAATTTACGCAATTTTATTCAGTGTTTAAGCGCTAATAAGACAAAATTGAGGCAAAACACCAGCTATGTTTTAGAGCCATAACGATTTTTTAAAAACGAACAAAAAGATTTTTCATAATCATCTTACATGGTTATTCCTATATCCTATACAGTATCATTAAAACTATTTATAATACTATATAGTAGTGGTGACCTTTTTCCCTGGAAAATATTTGAGTGTTTTAAAATACTGAAGTCAAACGCAGTAGGATATAACTGCCATAAAAGTCAAATGATCTTGCTGCAGCTGTCAAAATCTGGCCTTTAGAGAAAATGGAGAGAGGCTTAAAATGAAATTAGATGGAACAGTGCTTTCTGAAAAAAAAAAAATACAGTATATATATTATTTCAACAGTTAAACTTAAACTTTAAGGTTGCCACATGGGAGGCCAATGCTGGCTGTAACTGCCTTAAAGGAATATTATAGCATATAAGCAATAGCCACTATATAAAGAAAAAAAAAAGAAATAACAATAATATGAAAGAAAAAGCAAAATAAAACTTTCTTGCATAAAAAAAAACTTACTAATAATAGCAGCCTATAGGCAGTCATTAATTTTTGTCAATAAAGGTTTAAAATATGCAAATTCAAAATGACAACTGTTAAACTCCAGGTGTTAGGATGGGAGAACGTTTTATTGGCTTTCATCCGAATCCAATACAGTATAACGTAATTCTGCTGATTTCGCACTTTTCTTGAGCAACCGGCAGAAACTGAGACGCTTCTGAGATCAATTTTTAGCAATGCTGAGTAACATGATAACACACAACCTCTAAAGTATTCCCTCTGGAAATTGTCCCATATTTCTTAGGTCAGACCCTGTCACTGTTACAGCCATCTGTGGCTACGAGCCAAGGAAGTAAAATGCACCATGCTCACTGTGTGTGGGATGGATAGCATACTGTCATACTGTAGCATATCACTGTGTCATTGGAAAACCTTGGGCATCTGGATGTCACGTATGCCTAAGAGGGCAGATATTGCTTTACGATGCACTGAGAGCAGATGTTTTAAAAAATTGTCACAGTCTGACTTAATAGTCTGAGCTATTTGGCTGCGCATGTAGAAATGCTCCGTCAGAATCACGCATAGAATATTGATATAATAAACAAAGATATGTTTGTGCAACACTAGCATTAGGGTTCCCTGACATTGTGTGAACTTTCCCATGAATTCATCGCTTACATTTGTTTTTGTTCTCCGTCATCTGTCTACAAACCAACTCCATTGTCGCACTTCCTCATTTCTTATATAGGAAGACTTCCTGTGGATCCGTGTTTCAGTGGTACTTCGGCCTGCCTCAAAACATTTCCGCTTTAAGAACTGAGATTTTGCAAGAAATTTGTCTCGGCATACAAAGCATTTCTGGCAGACGAGTGACTGAACCGAGCACTGGCTTGCATCTACAGTATGTTGCATGTACACCTGGCTTGCACCACTAGTGCATAAGTTCCGTTCGCTTCCCGGGGCCGTTCAAAACCAAGCAAAGTGAGTTAACATATTTATTTTTTGTGGGTTTTTTGCATTATGTGCAAGAAGCAAGAACTTTCATTTTCGTTTTTTTTTTTTTTTTAAGAAGCCGGTGTAAAGGGGAATCATAAAGTTAAGTGAGGTTTAATGTCTATTTATTTCATATTTTACTTCATTTATATGTCTTTCCTAAGTGTTTTTTTTTATTGTTTTTATATGCAAAAATATGATGATAATGTTGAAAATTGGTAATACTGGTAATTTTCTGGGTGGCTGGAACAGATTATCTGCATTTACATGAATTACTACGGGAAAATGCATCACAGCAGAAAAAAAAAAATCGCCTTAAGATCCTGCCTCCAGAACGGATTAAATTCGTATACCAAGGTACCAATGTATTTCCTCTGAGCCCTTGTGTTTCTATACAACATGTAAATAATGCATATGTTGATATAGTAGACTCAGGAAATGGATTGCATTTATTTCCCTGCTTTCTGTGAATAAACCAGACAGAACATTCAGACACATCATGCATGCACTGAAAGTTCAAGCAATTCTTCCAACATTTGTTACTGTAACAACTAGAGTGAAGTAAAAAGTTTGAGTTCGAACGTAGATTCTTAAATGTCACCAATGTGTCAATGCCAAAATGTGCTTTACCTGTTTAGACAGAAGTTCCTTGCAGAGCTGGTACAGAGTGATGAACTTCCTCGCTAGCAGTCTAGCCTCAATAAAGCCTTCTGCTACCAACATGATCTCACAGATGAGCTCGAAGTCTGGCACTACCATAGCACAGGGCCTGCAGAGGAGCCATGAAAATACTCACACAAATAAAATGAGAGAAAGAACGCTCTAATAGACAATTAACTAGACCAGGCTTTGGTTTATAGAGAAAATACACAGCAACAGCATGTGGTCATAAAATAAGGAATAAACCACACACAATTTTTATTCCAATAAAAGCATGGGCTCAAAGGCTGCATTTTCCCTCTTATATCACAGCAATTTGCTCACCCTTACATTATTTACATCCCACACTTACCGAAAGAGAGCTTTCAGATTCTCAGGCAGCTCCGTCCTGCCGGCGTAGCCCGGATTCATGGTGATAAAGATGCCCACGGATGGCACCAGGTTCACTTCTTCACCCATAAAGTTAAACCGTTTCTTCTTGTCCCGAATAGCATCCTGGATACTTTTCACCTGATAACACCATAAACACCTGATGATATGGATCGTTTCAAATGTGTGATCATTGCACTGCTCTATAGCTCCTATTCTGGTGTATTTCTGTTTTTTTCTCAAAGAAATCCTAAGATGACTTGGCTTGAATTCTCAGTAACAGTATTTGATGTAATTGTAATGCTCACAATAGACTGAGCTGATTTCAATGAGCTAGATGTATTTACTCTGTTTTCTGTTCCAAGCTACTTTAAGTTAAGAAGTAGAGGTTAAATAAGCACAGTGCTTGGAATGCTTTTCATTAGCAAAAAAAAAAAAAAAATCATAGCGTATTTAACTCAAGACATTGTGGCAGACATTCAAGACAGACATGACACAGCCATATGCTTCTTCATCCGACTGTAGATCTCTTCATGCCTGCTTGATTGCCGAGCAACAGCAAATTCAGCTGTACATCAGATAAATATTCAGCAGGGATGGCACCGATTGCACCCAACATCAGAAAATCGCATCACATAATGTATTCCACCTGTGCAGCAGAATCCTCGAAGCAGTTGGGTGTTTGCTAAATGCAAATTATTCCGACTAAACGCCCTCGCAGCACTCAATGATGCATTTCAGAGGCAGATAAACCACGGCATTAGACCATTATAATGCCGGTGTCATGTATCCTATTATAGAATTGGTCCTTGAATGAATTCCAAATCCATACGTTTTCACTGAGGTGACCATTTCAGCTGAATGATGTATTAAATTGAAGTAAGCTTTGCTGCAAAGAAAATTGAATTTGCTTAAAAAGAAAAGAAAAAAAAACATGGCTGGATTGCAGGGAAAATGGAGAAGAATGTGTTAAATCTATCCTAGCATTTAGGGGGAAAATAAACTGTGTTCAATATTAAGGAGCCCATTTCCCACTAGTGCTGTGCATCCCATAGTGAAATGCTAAGCTGGCCTAATTTGTCTCAATACTGATATGTCTTCTTCTTTTTTCTTTTTTTTTTTTTAATGCCAATGCAACAGTTCTCACATACAAAACATAAACGCTGTGTATTCTCTCATCCTGTCTGCAGTTGCGACTTAAATAGAATGGATTATCGAACATTCCTCCTCCACCAAACAGCCACTTTGTGTTGCAAATGCAGGAAGAGGGGGCACATTAACGCCCCGGCACAGCCACTCTGATGTTCCCAAACTTGGTGAGATTATTCTTTTTAAGCAGACCACTAAAAAAAATGAATGTTGATTCATTATTCATCACAGCACCGAAAAAAAAAAAAAAACCCATAACCCCATTCATTTCTCTGACATTTTCAGGATTCAGACAGTGGCAGTGACGCTTAAAGTGAGTCCACCTTCGCTTTCATTCCCGGCTGTCTCGGAGTCACTAGCCCCTGAAATGTGCCATTAAATATGTTTTTCCTTAAGCGCGGCACAGTTCTTGGAAAAAAGGAAAGGGGGAAAAATCCGCCATCATACATTCACAGGTGTAAAAATGATCCATCATTAGAAGTAGATTATGTCTTCAGGCAGGTATTTGTATCTGAGTAATTAAGATTTACCTTGTTGTATAATTTCTTAAGAATGTGCCACATAAAAGCCTGACAGGCACACTCTAAAAGCAAATGTAACGCAAAATGGCTTTTGTAGCTGCTAATTAAAAGAAGGTGAAACGTGAACAGCTAGTACTTTATTAGTTTTCCTGCAGCATAGCGGTTTCGGAGATTCGCAGTCACTGAGTGTGACAAGTGCTGTGTCAATTTTTTTCAAGGACCGTGGCTGTAAGGCACAGAGATGGATTACCAACCAAGCTTTTTGGAAACATTTCCATGGGCCCTGGCCACTAGCAGCACTCATCGAGCATAGCATTACACTGAATGATTTGACTGATTGGCCATTATGCTGAGCCATAAACAACCTTTATCAGGCAAGTGTTCATATAACATAAGACATCTATTGTAAAGTCTGAAATCAGAAGAAAATTCCAGTCCCAGAAAATTTTCTGGGCAGAATTTAACAAAACTGTGCCAGTCCTTCGGTATTTTCCTGAAATGAAAATCTGCGCCATAAATGAAATCAAAATGTTGCATAGAACGGATGTTATACATTTTGTGGCAGATTACATCAAAGCAGCTAGCGCTTTTTTGGAAAAATAGAGGGTTGTTTCCATGAGGTGGGCGTGGCTATACGCATCCCTTATGTGTCACATATGGACATATCAATGTGTCATATATATAGCCTTTTTCTCTCAAAATGGGCGTGCCTATATGCATAATTTAATGCGTCACATATGGACAAATCGATGTATGCTCCTTCTTCTTGCAGGAAGTTTAATACCGGTTTATTTCATATGTTTCCAAACCATGGCACCAATACAGTATGTCACAAAAGTGATGAGTACACCACTCACATCTCTGCAAATATTTACTTATATCTTTTCATAGGACAACACTGCATAAATGACTCTTTGACACAATGAAAAGTAGTCAGTGTAAAGTTTGTATAGCAGTGTAAATTTATTCTTCCCTCAAAACAACTAAAAATACAGCCAATAATAGCTGAACCCCTGGCAACAAAAGTAAGTACACCCCTAAGTGAAAATGTGAAATGTCAATATTTTGTGTGGCCACCATCATTTTCCAACATGGCTTGAATTCTCTTGGCCATGGAGTTTACCAGAGCTTCACAGGATGCCACTGGAATCCTCTTCCACTCCTCCATCACAACATCAAGGAGGTGGTGGACATTTGACACCTTGTGCTCCTCCACCTTCTTTTTCAGGATGCCCCAGAGGTGTTCTATGGGCTTTAGGTCTGGAGACATGCTTGGCCAGTCCATCAACTTTACCCTCAGCCTCTTTAGCAAGCCAGTGGTCATCTTGGAGGTGTGTTTGGGGTCATTATCGTGCTGGAACGCTGCTCTGCGGCCCAGTTTCCAGAGGGAGGGGATCATGCTCTGCTTCAGGATGTCACAGGACATGTTAGAATTTATGTTTCCCTCAATGAACTGTAGCTCCCCAATGCCAGCAGCACTCATGGAGCCCCAGATCATGACACTCCCACCACCATGTTTGACGGTAGGCAAGACACACTTGTCTTTGTACTCCTCACCTGGTTGCCGCCACACACGCTTGACACCATCTAAACCAAATAGGTTTATCTTGGTCTCATCAGACCACAGGACATGGTTACAGTAATTCGGGTCCTTAGTTTGCATGTCTGCAGCAAATTGTTTGTCGAGCTTTCTTGTGCATCACCTTTAGAAGAGGATTCCTTCTAGGACGACAACCATGCAGAGCAATTTGATGCAGTGTGCGGCGTACAGTCTGAGCACTGACAGGCTGACCTGCCATCCCTTCAATCTCTGCAGCAGAGTGTTGGCTACCTTCTTATAGCCTAGGCCACTTTAATGTAAAGCACCAATTCGTTTTTTCAGGTCTTCTGAGAGTTATTTGCCATGAGGTGCCATGTTCAACTTTCAATGGCCAGGTTGAGAGAGTGGAAGAGCTTTTATACAAAATTTAACTCACCTGCTATCTGGTAACACCTGAGACAGTCTAACACTAATGAGTCACATGACAAAGGGGAAGGAAAATGACTTATTTTGCTCAATTTGTACATTTTCACTTAGGGGTGTACTCACTTTTGTTGCCAGGGGTTCAACTATTATTGGCTGTATTTTTATTTATTTTGAGGGGACAATAAATTTACACTGCTATACAAACTTTACACTGACTACTGTTTATTGTGTCAAAGAGTCATTTATGCAGTGTTGTCCTATGAAAAGATATAACTAAATATTTGCAGAGATATGAGGGGTGTACTCACTTTTGTGACATACTGTATAAGGCAGTCATGTGAAATGCCTCTATGAGTTAAAACACTGGTCGTTAGAGCAAACATGTCCACAGCAGTCAGAGGTGAGGGCATGTAAAATACCCAAACTGAGAGCACATTGTTATGCTCTATAATCAAAACCTTTACCTCTGTACCTTGCCTTGTGCCCTAAGTCTTCTGGGATAGACTACAGGCCCCCTGTATACAGGACAAAGCGGTATAGAAGATGAGTGAGTGTATTACTAAGATAGACAGAGAGTTCTGCTGTACAGAAAAAACAGGCAGACATGTACAGTATGTGCGCATCAACCTGAAATAATAATAACACTGATTCCATTACAGCTGATCAGCTTATTAAAGTAAATTACTTATCAGTAAATTACTAAATGTTACTGTGATAAATGTGCAACCAGTGAAACAGTCTTATAAGACTAAAAATGACGTCCATACTGAAATGGACGAAATAATATGCAACATGCTGATTAAAATGAGATGGGATTGTGAGCTTAAAAGCAGAACGAGTTTCATCTGTCCTGTAATAGTTTCCTGCAATAATACTTAGTACCAGGAATACTTCAGTGCTCAGTATCATCAGCTTGTGTGATTTAACAGTTAAATCACCTCTACATAATTTTACACTGTCACAATATCCTGTGACATTTACTCAGATTATACTGTATTACAAGACTTGCCAACCTTTTATGCATTTCCTGCAGGAGCTGTGCGATTTAAAATCAGACTGTTATACAAAATACTCAAAAACAAACAGACCTTTTCTTCTAAATGAATAGGAGATAAAAATATTTCATTTTAAATGATAAAACTCTTAAAGTATTATCATAAAATTCATGAAAGTCCTCTCCGGTTATCCTGTCTCACATGATCTTCACTGGCCTTTCACCCGTGCTTTATGTCAAGGTAATAAAAATATAACAATTATATAACTGACATCAGCTGAATATATTCAACGCACTAAATTAAAAAATGGTCAGAAAAACAGCATTTTTTTCATTTAAAATAAAAAAAAAGTTTGAAATTAAAATGATTACATATGGCTGCAAAGAACTGTCAAATAACGTTAATGGAAATAATAATAATAAGAAGAAGAAGAAGAAGAAGATTAGATATGCCAGTTAGTGCTCAGAATTGCTCATACACTTTAAGCATCAGATCATCCGTAAAAAAATGTCAACCAGGTTGACATCAAACTACAGATTTTTTGAAATGCTTGTAAAGAAAATATATTTTTATGTTTTATTTCGTGTTATCGCACAAAATTCCGTCGAGCCATTGCTGCCGCCAATCAATATCTTGTCCCCTTTTCCAGCCTGAAATGGTGAAAATGCTTGTTTTGTGTCAGAAAGTTTTTCCAGTGGTACAGTAAATCAGGAGGACTGAAATCCAACATCTCACCCGTACGCATACTTTTTAATCCATTCCGAGGTTAAGCTGATGCTAAACTCACCTGCACCGCGACCACAGACAGCACCTCCACTGAGATCCTGTTAAACTCATCGAAGCAGCCCCAGGCACCTGTCTGCGCCAGGCCTTTGTAGATGTTGCCACAGGACTATGGGATGACGGAGACAAGATAGGACAAGGAGACATGGTGAGAAAGTTAGGGTTCTGGTTAGAGTCTCGCCTGAATCACTTACGGAACAGATGACGGGGAGCAGATGCGGTGCGACGACCAAATCATAGCTACGTCCCGGCGTTCCCTTTTTATCATCTGAGTCATAAGAATGCTACATAATTTGCACTCCTTCCACAGCCAATAAGCATCAGTGTCCTGGTGTATTTGTTAATAACTCCATGTTTAATTTGTATTCAAAGAGCATCACGTAATAACCCTAAGCAGAGCAGCAGAGCCACTTTACAAGCAGGGAACACAATAAAGTTAAATATCAAGGGAGGGAGAAATCTGACACAAATGAGTGTTGAATGACTGCAGGTAGGTGCCATACTAAAGCCCCGTCCCCTGCTACGTTTTTCTTATTAGCCTCTCTGCGTTTAATATTTTCTCTCTCTCTCTCTTACTCTGACCAGTGCCATACTGCAGCACACTACCACGTCGTCCAGTAATAATGCAGCAGCCTCGGCAGGTACAAGCTGGATAAAGAGATTAGTGCTGTGTCTCTATTGACTGTCATATTATATGGCTTTTTCTCCCGACTGCTGAACACGGCGACAAGCGGCGACGAGGCCAGAATACTGAGGAGATAGGTGACACGGCTTAGGAGGTAAATAAGCCTAGGCATCAGAGCTTTACTAATCTTCTGGCCTCCATGTTGGCAGAGGACAGCTTCGCCTTGCTTTAATACACAGCTCAGGAGATGATAGACAACCGAGAGAAGAGGAACGGGGAACGAGAGAGAGAGCGGGAAACGAGGACATGTGCTGCAGGGTATAAGCAGAGATCGAAAAAAAAAGAAGAAAAAAAAACACCCACACATGCATCAGCAAACCTGCAGTGACCCTAATTTCCTCTTAATTAAAGCAACATGCCAAGAGTTGTGCTTGAGGTGAATGCAGATGAGAAACAATCAAGAAGGAAATAAATGACTGAAGTTATATTGTATATGCATCACATAGGGTATGTGTTCACCTTGTAGTCCATCTGCTCAGAGCAGTTGAAGACGTACACCATGATACCGAGCGCTCGTCCCAGGTCCTTGGTGGTCTCGGTTTTCCCCGTGCCTGCCGGACCTGCTGGGGCTCCGCTCATGGTGAGGTGGAGAGACTGGGTCAGGGTGATGTAGCATCTGTGATGGTCACAAACACAAGCATATCCACACAATATCATACATACATCACGCACTCACTTATTGTCTATACCGCTTTGTCCTCTATACAGTGTCACGGGGGCCCTGGAGTCTATCCATGAGGCGAGATACACCCTGGAAATCCATCGCACACACACACACACACACATCAAACCCGAGCCCTGGAGCTGCAAGGCGACAGTGCTGACCACTAAGCACACACAATATCAATTTGGCAAATATAAAAAAAAAATCAGATATTCATATGATTTGGGGAATGAAAAGAATTGGCACGTCTTTGCCTTCTGTAACTAAACATGAGTTTACACAGAGCCTGATTTAGCCACCATGAAGTGCCTGTAACTGCTGCCCATTAGTTCCCAGAAACATTTTCCCTAATGACAGTTTATGATTATAGGAAGCAATCACCTATCTTACACCTTTAGAGCCCCCGATGCATAATGGAGCCATCTGCACCGCCAGCATTCCTCCGCACATTCGTCTCACCGTGGATGAAAGCCAGAGCTCTGACATGGTCAGCGGAGTATTCCGCTAGCTATGAAACCCCCACCACCATATGCTTGGTAAGACGCAGCGCCATTGATTTCTCCATCAAAGACATGCTTTTCGGCTTTGTTGTCGTTTCAAAGACACCCGGAATCCTTTTGGGACATTTTTAGTATAAACAGCTTGCTGAAGAGCTTCAGCAACTTGCTATCTGCTTTTAACAGGAAAGTGTTTAATGGGACACTTTCTTTCTTTATTGGGCTCTGAAGCTTGTGCTACAACTGTGATGAGCTGCGTGTGTGTGTGTGTGTGTGTGTGTGTGTGTGTGTGTGTGTGTGTGTGTGTTTGGAAGACTAAAATCACCAAGCTTGAAAAGGAAGTTTCAAGTCCTGTCTTCCTGTCCACATCTGCTTGCTGTACTCACACTAGGTGACTCATTTGCCTAAACTGTAAAGTCACCCTAAACTTTATAATTTGCATAAACTTTATGATTTGCACTTCTTTATGAAACACTTTCATACCCTTTAGATGATCGATTTTTTTTTATTATTATTATTACGTTTGATATAATCAGAAACACTGTCCTGTGGTTCTCCCAGGATCCTTATTATTCTCAACACCCTTTCAACGTGCTTATTATGTTAGCCTTCACTCTTCTCCAGCTGTATACTGTAATGATTTATAATCCCACTATCTGGTGTCGCCCACAACGGTCTGATTCCCTTTTGAATCCGGTTCCTCTCGAGGTTTCTTCCTCGTGTCATTTCAGGAAGATTTTCCTCGCCGTTGTCACTTCTGGCTCGCTCATTATGGATCTAGATCTGTATCGGGATTTCTGCAAAGCAGATTTGTGGCTATGTCTATTGTTAAAAATGCTATAGAAATGAAATTAAATTGAAAAGGGATTATTATTATTTTATTAGTATTTTTCTTTTTGTAGGAAGTCTTTTGGGAGGGAATGCATTTGAGTGAGCAAGCCGGTCAAAAGAGAGAAAACTGTCACTGCGAAAGTTTTGCTGTGGGTGGCTGTGAGAAAATAGTGTAACAGGAAAGTGATATTACATCAGAAAATATAAGAACTTATACTGAAGCAATATGCAAATGTCGAGTTTTATTAGACTGGTTTAACATCGGAAGTAATCTAAGTTTTCGGGCATATCCAATTTACATGACGCATTTTCGAGGGAGGAAAGTGTATGGCAGTTTTTTGGTTGTTTTCTTTTTTTTTTACATCTTTTGTTTGTTATTTAATTTAAACAGAATATCAAGTGGTTCATTTTTTTTTTAAATTATTATTCATTCTTTCATTTTTATCCTGGCAAGCATCAAGATGTATCCTGAGCCTATCACAGGAACGCCGGGCATGATATGGGAATACAGTATACCCCATCCATCACACGACACCATGCAAACTCAGAATTAACTTAGTCAGTCCATCTACTGGCATGTTTCTGAGATGTGGGAGGAAACTGCTGGACCTGAAAGAAACCCACATATAGCAGGACGTACTCTACACTAACTATGACACCACTGTGACACTATGACAAGTTTTGGAAAACTTTTTTCAGCCGATTGAAATGTAAATGCCTTACATACGATACTGTGCAAAAGTCATGAGCCAAAAGTCCTATCTTCATTTGAAATGAAATGAAATCAAGTGGATTCAATTACAGAACAGGGAACAACTATCTGACTGTGAAAAACTGCAAATTGTCTATGTAACAACCTCAGCAGCAACCTCATTTCCCCTCTCGTCTGTTCCAGCCGCTCAGCATTCAGCATCACCAGTATACTAATCACCAGCCTGATCATCTGCAGCTGTTTCTCTCCGGTTCATGCCTAAAGTTAGATGGTTATTTATGCTTGATTGATTCATAGGTCACGGTGTGGCTTAACAAACAAAAACAAACCTCTGAAACTGGTCAGGTGCTGAAAACGAGAGCCAAAAATGGCCTTCAGGAAGCCTATTCCTCAAGACTGCATTAAAAATGCAAGAAGGTCTGGCGCAAGACTTTTTGCACAGGGCCAAACTTCCATTCCTCACACTCATA
This sequence comes from Clarias fuscus, assembly GCA_030347435.1. Classification (NCBI taxonomy): domain Eukaryota; kingdom Metazoa; phylum Chordata; class Actinopteri; order Siluriformes; family Clariidae; genus Clarias; species Clarias fuscus. Next base: position 19,781,577 of record CM059220.1, read on the forward strand.
ATTACATTATTTGCCTGTAGTTGTTTTTTTGGCTGCTCCTGTTAAGGGATTGACACAGCACACCATCCGATTTGCACATTTAACTTGGCAAAGGTTTTACGCCAGATGCCTTTTCATACGCAGCCCTCCGATTATTATTATTTTTCATTTTTCTTATCCGGCACTAAGAATGTCCTGCATCCTTCGGGCCATTGGCTGGTGTCGGCTGAAAATCGAACCACATGGCAGGTGAGAAGATTTACCACTGAGCCACCAGCACCACAATCACAGTCTTCTACTATTACTGAATAATTCATAGTATCTACTGCACAATCTGCTTTACGATCATTAACCAAATAAAGTGGGCTTTCAAGGTTAATATTTTTAATTAGTGTATGTTATGGAGCCAGATTGATTACTGCAGTGCACTTTATCTCCACTCAAGTGCATCTCTGATTAGGGAGAACTTCACACGGTTATCGACAGCAAACTTTAGACTTCCACATAAAGATTCGCATCACGCCGGAGAGAGGCTCTGTTGGATTCACCTGTCTGTGAGCGGCGTGATGACGAGACGTGGCGTGTTGCCCAGGTACTCATAGGAGTAGAGAAACTGGGCATCGCAGATGTTGGCGAAGCAGTGCCTCTCCTTCTCGTCCCATCGGTGGCGCAGTTGGGACAGCCATACGAACGCCTGCGAGTTCTCCACCTGGGAGTGAAGGGACCAGATTTCATACAGAAGTTGTAAAAAGTCTCTTCTAGTCATGAGAAAAGCCACATCTTTTTTTAAGAATTCCCGAAGTTTTCATACACGTTGGCGTTAGAACCAATTTGCGCCCGCCAGACCGTGTTCGCCTAATACTCTGCACCACGCAAGGACGGCGATTATGGAGGATTAAAGACGAGACAATGTAACACCTGAGCGGCGAAGAGAAATTATCCAGAGGCTAAGACATTCTCTTCACTTTGCTTGCATTAGGATTTCTATTTGACTTAGCAGTCATTACTGGAGTAAATCTATAAAAATGAGAAACCATAAAGGAGCACAGTCAGACTTTTCACTAAAATAATAATATGGAATAATAATATAATTACACAGCAAATAATATCGTATGCACATTTCTTAATGAAAATGTATTCCAGGTCCTCCTACTGAAGAAGATAATGCAGTGCTGGCTCGGTAATTTCACTCTCTATGTGCTGACTGTGACAGAATACACAATGATTCTGCAGAGGCTACAGCCGTCCCGCTATATATGGTAACCGGATGACGTTGAGGCTGACGGCGGTACCTTCTGGGCGATGATCTTTGCCACTACATCTCTGGCGTGGACGTCTATAGTGCAGATGGTCATGACCTTCTGTCTGTCTCCGGGGCTGAGCTGCCCAATCAGCATGGTGATGAGCGTGTTCAGCTGGCTCACTTGTTTCTTATAATACTCCTTCATAGCGTTCTCATAGCCCTCCTCGAGCCTGGCGAAGGCCATGCCAACGTCTGTGGTCCACCAGATCTGAGTACAGGTGAGTGCGACCTAACAGGACGCACACCCCAAACAGATGAAAACATTTAGATGGAGCATGCTTAGGTTAATAATTCAGCACTGGAATGTATCGCACTAAATGTGTACCGGATTGATAAGATGAAATAAGCTGGATGTTGAGCCACTTTAATAAACACAGTCATTGCACATAACGATGCCTAAGTCTTGCTAATTTTCTATAAGCTTGCTATGTGTTTCCTTGTTCTTCGTGAATATTCTGCACATGAAAACTCTTTAAGGATCTGTTTAAGGGGGCTCGTGCTTACTTGAGCAGGATAGTCAAACAGCCACTGTTCTCTCGGCTTCTCCTCATAAGCTACAACAGCCTCTGTCATTTCGTGGCGCACAGTAGCACGCATCGTATCCAGGACTCTGTTCAGCCATAGTTCCACCTGCAAAGCAAAAGTGATGTAATGGTGTTACTTATGCAAGGGGGCATCATGGTGAGTAAATGAAGCATTCAATCACTCATTCATCTTGTACTCATACATCAGATACAGAGTCGCAGGAGGCCTTGAGGAGACTTTGAGGCACAAAGCAATGTTTACACCCTGGAACCACACATACCCTGTACTCGCTCACTCACACTAATTCACATACTACGGGCAATTTCGGAACGCAAATGAATCTAATCTGCATGTCTTAGGACTGTGGGAGGAAACCGGAGTACCCGGAGGAAACCACGAACGGAAAGAACATGTGCACCGTAATAATAGTAATATCTGTAGCTATTATCTTCCTGGTCAGGAGTCATTTGTCTCTCAAACCCAATCCTTGGTAAGGAACACTGGAGATGTGATTGAGCACACCCTGGATTGGATGCCAGTCTATCAGACACATTCACACACCCATTCAAACCAATCTACTGTATCTACTGGCATGGATTTAGACCCAATCAGTGAACTTTGCAGTGGTGTCTGCAAAGAGCCCAAGAGCTGCAATCGAAAATGAGGAAAACATTAACAGACATGCACAATTAAAAATTCTGCTTGTTTTAATATTCAGCCATTGCTCCTGGGGCACAAAGCATCTTAAATAATTAGAAATTATGTTTTTTCATTAGCGGAATATACCTGTCCAGTGCAGTCGCAGGGCTCATTGAAAGGAACATACTCATCCTCCTTGCTGTACATGCCCAGCCCTGATTTACTGGGGATGCCTTCGCCATCATTTTCAAACTTCATCTTTGCCATGTTGTCAAACAACTTGGACAGATGCCTTTGAACCTGAGGACAGAGAACAAAAAGCTCACCTAAAAAGCATGATATTTGCATAGCAACATTTACATCATCATATATCACAATGTTACAGAATATGTCTTTGAGGCCACCAAGCCTACGAGCAGTGATCAACACTGCCATCTAGAGTGTGATGCCAAATGCTGCATGCCAAGTCTCTTCATAAAAGCCTAGTTTAAATACCCATGCTGAAATCAGTGGACATGAAACGCCTTTATATGAAGCAGGACGTGTGTGTGTGTTACCTGCTGAGGGTTTGTGCCGTTGGACAGAATGTCAAGCAGATCAGCAGACGAGATGAAGTAGAACCTGGGGAAAGCCAGCCGCTTGGTATCAAGATATTCAGCCAGAGCCTTTTCACAGAGTGCCAGCCTGTAGGAAGAAGCACCGTACCGATAAGATGTGTTTGTAGCTTGTACTTTTATAGATGACTGAAATACTGCCTGGGGGTTATACATGATATGAATGGCCACACTACATTCACTCCCATATTGCACTGCTGTGAAAGTGTAAAAAAAAAAAAAAAAAACAGAAACGATAAAAAGGAAAACATAAAACAAGCCATGAACCTGCTCTGAATATCCTCCAGTCTGTTATAAAGCCCAGGTTTATTGGTGGCCTCCACAACATTGGGCGTTTTATGAGCATCATAAGCCAACTCTTTGAAATCTGTGTCAATGCCTTCAAAGCGCTTGGAATCCTATGAGAGATTCATGAGAGAATTGCAGTGGTAAAATAATAACCAACATTACTAGCAAACATCTGTGTTCCTGGTTATTAGAATACCACGATAATTATCTAGACCTATTCAGCCAAAAGCATGGTTTTAAAAAGACAAACATTTTCATCTCAAATTGAAATCAATGAATGCACTGCCAGTGGGTAGGACAAGATGGTTCTCCAGTCAGTAATGACCTCATTAAGCTAGGCCAAGTCCTCATTACAGGCATCTGGTGCACTCATTGATAACAGATACATTCTGTGGTGCATTCACATTGCCTTTTTGGACTGATGCTGTTTATTTGTGGTGTGATAATTCATGAATTAATGATGTGCATGTGACCGAAACAATACACATGAGAATACGAAACTGGAAAACAAATATAAATAAAAATTGCTCCCAAACCTCAGGTAACTGTGAGCGGATGTCCTCCGAGCCAATGAAAATGCTCTCCAGGTGTGACCAAGTCCTCTGAACTTCAAACCAAATCGAGATCACAGAGTCGGCTGCGGAGAGCCGCCGTTGCCAAGATGACACCTCATCCAAAAAGAAGGCAATGTACTTAGAGGACATGAGGTTTTGAAGCTGCACCTGGTTGTCCTCCAGGGTCTCAACAAGTTCCTCATCTGCCTTCAGCAGAGGGACACTGGTGCGAGGGTGGGACTCATAACCAAACTCCATTGCCGTCCACGTGGCATCGAGCTCATTCAGGACCTTCTCCATGCCCATTTCCTTTACAGCCCGGTCCACGATGGCTCTCACCTCATCCTCAAAGCAGTGCAAATTCAGGTTTAGGAGATCAGCCAGAGTGGTGTCTCGGTCCATGGTGAATCGGACCCCCGTGGCCATCATCAGCTGTTGCCAGTGCCTGGGTCGGATGGCTGGGTTCTGTAGCTCGGCTACAGCACGCAGAGATGTCAGTGTGTTCCTCACAACGCCCTCCAGACCAGTGAAAGCATCCCATGCTCGTGCCTCTTTGTCCAGAGTCCGCATATCCTTGGAGACACGCTTGCACTCCATTTCCATGTCCTCCACATTGATGTCTGTCCATGGTGTGGTGCGCCAAGACTCAAGACTGAACCGCATGGCCATTATCATGTCCCACAGCTCTTTCAGAATGGACACCTCTTTGCGACACTGCTTGAGTTGTTTGTAGTCAGGGATGTTGACTTCAAACAAGCTGGCTGACTCGATGAGTCCGGCCATGATTGATTCTTTCTCTTGAATCTGTTTGTGTGCTATGTTCAGCATGTGGTAGGGGTTTGTGCTGTCAAACCTAAACATAAAGGAAAACTGGATGGTCATGCCTGTCCTATGTACGTTCAAAAGTAATTATACATCGTCAACATAAACAGGCTAACGTTCAGTTATTTTGTCAATGCTACAGCAATTGATGGCTATTATAAGATGATAATATTAAAGTCCTGTAAGGTTTACCAAAAAGGCCCTTTGGTGCGGAATTGCTCCCTGAAAGTGTGTTGCTGTACATCAAATGCAGCGCACTTCCGGCGCAGGTTTGCCACCTCATTGGCCTGCAGTGGGGCCACATGTTGCTTCATCACTAGAGCTTGCTTCTTCATGTTAGTCCATTTCTCCGGCAGCTCCTGTGACATTAAAGAGAGTTGGAGTGGAATTCGGTAGACTGAGTGTGTAGTGTTTTATTGTGTGTCGCTGCATGTTGCTCTAAATAGACCACCTTTGATGAAGTATTTAATCAAGTGCATGCTTATATGAGATTTGGGAGTGTACTGTCTCAATATTTATAAAGTGAAACACCAGTGCCGTAACAGCTTTATGGCCATTTGGTCGTATTGACGGTTTAGCCTTTTTATGAACGCAATTACCTCTAGCTGTTTATACACCACTTCAGGAAGTTCCTGCTCATACGTCTTCAGCAGATCAATGGTTTGCTGCAGAGGCTCAAACATTTCATCTGTGGCACTCTGTCTCTCCTTCACTGCCATTAAGTGGCCCATAATCTCCACCAGTCCAGCATAGTCTCCCTCTTCCACCTTCTTGCTGAGGCCTGTCTCAGTTACCTTAATAAACCCTTCAAGATCTGACAAACTGGAAAGGGAATGAAAAAAAGCATCGAAGAGGAATGAAAGTTATTAAATCATTGCGTAATTTCTTCTCTGCAGTCTACTGAGCCACGTCTACTCCTATATCAGCTTATAGTATCATTCATTTTTTCACGTCAGAAACAGTAAGCTACCTGTGTGTCACATGGTCGATAAGGTGCTGTTTGAACATAAGGCTCCACTTTTTGATGATATTGAGCAGAGCGCTTTTGAAGGCCCGTGCATCCACTCTCATCCAGCCTTCAAACACGCACACAGCCTCTAGCTTCTGCACTTCTTCATACACGCTCTCGTAAGAATCCACCTGCTCACGGAAGCGCTCCAGGGTCGGGGGGTTCTCAGGGATGCCGTCCTCCGCATGTGCCTCAATCTCCTCACTCGTAAGTGCGTGGCCGTAAAGCAAGAACTGCTGCATGAACTCCTTCCGGTCGTCGATGTAAAGGTAGCCGTAGCGCTCAAACGTGTTACTGTACTCACAACATTTTACCATGACAGTCTGCACTCGGTCCATTAGAAGCTGACGCATGTCTGCAAGATCCGCCATGTCCTCCATATCAGCCTGTAGACATCGATTGCCCATGTTTCAGAAATATTGCACAATATTTTCAGCAAACATTGGTGCATACTATAGATACATAAAAAGTATCTAAGTATAGATACTTTTTATGTCATGAATTAAACAAAGATAAAAAATAAAAACACTATGGTGGCACTGTGCAAAAGTTTGGGCACCCGACATAATCAGTACTTAGTAACACCTCATCTGGCAGAAATCACAGCTTGCAAACATTTTTATAGCCAGCTAAAAGTCTTTCAATTCTTGTACTTGGGATTTTCTCCCATTCATCCGTGCAAAAGGCTTCTAGTTCTGTAATATTATTTGGTCGTCTTGCATGAACAGCTCTTTAAAGATCTACCCACAAATTTTCAATGATGTTTAAATCAAGGGACTGTGATGGCCATTCCAAGACCTTCAGCTTGCGTCTCTTGAGGTATTCCATAATGGATTTCGAGGTATGTTTAGGATCATTGTCTTCTTGTAGAAGCCATCTTCTTTTCAGCTTCAGCTTTTTTACAGATGGTGTGATGTTTGCTTCCAGAATTTAGTATTTTGTGGAATCCATTCTTTCCTCCACCGGTGCAATGGTTCCTGTGCCACTGGCTGCAACACAACCCCAAAGCATGATACAGTAGATCCACCCCCATGCTTAATAGTTGGCAAGGTGTTCTTTTCATGAAATGCTGCTCCTTTTTTTCTCCAAACATGACTTTGCTGATTGTGGCCAAAGAGTTCTGTTGCATACGTTTGACATTGTATTTTATTATGGGGACGGAGGTAAGATTTTCTTCTGCTGACTCTTCCATGAAGGTCTTGTGGAACGGTTCATCACCACTCCTGCGTCTGCTGAATCTTCCTGCAGGTTTTTTGCAGTCAAATGGGGGTTTTGATTTGTCTTTCTGACCAGCATACGAGCAGTTCTCTCCCAGAGTTTTCTTGGTCTTCCAGATCTCATCTTGACCTCCACAGTTCCCCTGAACTGCCATCTCTTAATTACATTTCTCACTGTGGGAACTGCAAGCTGACAACGCTTTGCTATCTTCTTGTAGCCTTCTCCTGCATTGTGGGCATCAATAACTTTCATTTTCAGAGTCTTACACAGCTGCTTAGAGATACCCATGGTTGTTGAGTGTCCACAAGTGTGTGCACAAGGTTTGAGGAGTCAAAGTATTTGTAAAGCTTTGAAGTTGGCATTTACTAATGACAGCTGTTGCCATGCATCAGATCTAACAAGAACTGATTAAGGTCTGAAACCTTATAAAAAGAATCTGAGACTCTGGAACTCTTAGGGTTCCCAAACCTTTGCAAAGTGCTATAATAATGTTTTTACTTTTTATTTTTGTTCAATTTATGGCATAAGAAGTAACTATGCATCAATGGTTGTTGAAAATATTGTAAATTTTTTCAATTTTCAAGAGAAAAGAGAAATTTTTATCTTTTCAATAAAAAAATCACCAAAATCTGTTATTTATCAAGGGATGCCTAAACTTTTGCATAAGACTGTACCTCATATTAGCATGTTACCAAATCATCTGACTAGCATCATGAACAGTTGTGACAAATGTTTTAACAGTCAAAGTAAGTAAGTCATCTTTAAACAATCCCATTAGAAATTTTACAATGATAAACTATGGTACATACCATAAAATACCAAAACATATTCTATATACCATACAGTACCTGTGGTACTTCAGACATTACCATGGTAGGTACCATAGGACTTCATAATGGCACTTCAGGGGGTACCATGATAGCACTATGGTGTATACCGCAATACTTTGGTGAGTACCATGGTATGTATTTGGTACATACCACAGGAGCTACCAACGTTTAGCAGGTATCTAATATGGTATGTTTGTATAGTTTGTACAGTACATATCACTGGTATGGTATAGTGCAGGCAGGACCATATTATTGTATGTACTGTAACATTAAGAGTTACAACATACACTCTAGCATTTAATTTATGTTACATACATACTATACGCTACTATATAAATAACACCTTTATGGTACATAAACATGGATAACATTTTTTCTGACACTTTTTCAGTTATGTGTTCCATATGATGTATGATGAACTGTGTACCATACTTTAGTTCATGTACCATTGTACCAAATGTATCAAGGATGAACCATGTACAATAGTGTAGTACATGTACTATATCAGCAAATACGGTACTATTAAACTACTGTACTATAGTACTTATACTATGGTAAAACCTTGTCATATGGAATGTACAAGTCATGATGGATATTGGTCTATTCAATCTGCTAAAATATTTATTATAGTAATAGTTTTGATGTATATAGTCCCGCCATATCAATTATTCCCCAGAAAATGTGTTACAGAACACATTAAGTCAATTATTATCGACAATGCATTACCTGGTAATGTGTAGAGCTGTTAAACTCAGCCAGCCGTGGTACCAGAGAGGAGATCCTGTAGATGTCATTGATGAGACCTTCCACTAGATCATAGAAGCCATCAGCAGCCCCAAACTCAAGCGAGGGATGGAAGACTATTTCAGGAATTTCTAGATTTAAATGGACTTCAAATAGTGGAGCCAAGCCAGGTGTCTCATCTGCTTTATGCCATTAAAATAATTAATTGAGAGTATTAGTCTCCATACGAGCAAAACACAAGAACCATCACAAACTTACTAGAGTCATTTATACGTTTTAGTGAGAAAAACAAAGTGTACCAGTATTGTCCAAAAAGAATTTGAGGGAGCTTTCTATGCTGTTGAAGAAGCCATCTATAACCATCTCATCAATGTACTCCACATAGGACCTCCATTCAGCTGATGAGGGATCTGCTTGGAACAGTGTCAGGTTTTCCTAAAAGGCACCCAGAAAAGTTTAATTATAAATTCGATACATTCATTCTTTTATTTTATGAAATTTCTCCATCACTGACCTTCAGTAAGTAATGAATCTTGGCCCCAGAAGTACGAATCTGGCCATAGGTTTTCTCTAAGTACTCCTGAATGTCCTCCAAATTGAGAAGAGTGTCCTTCTTTCCATCCTTCCTCTCAAATATGGGATGAGTCCAATTCTTCATGATGCTCTGGATCTCTTCCACATTGTCTTTTGTCCTCTGAAGTCGTTTTTCAAGATCGTGCACTGCCTCACGCACATCTTGGATGTACTCCCAGATTCCTAGCAGTGACACATGAGCTACGGTCAGTTAAGTTATTAATATAACAGATTAAGTTACCAGGGTTTAAATGACTTTCATGGTTGCTGTAAATTGTCATTGAGGGTATGCAAAATTAAGAAGCTTTAAAGAAAACTGCATGATAATAACAAGAAAGAAATGACTCTTTGATTAAAGGATTTTAGTTACTATATGATAATAATGTTGTTATAATCAAGTCTGCTGAGCTTTTCAAGTAGTATACACCGATCAGCCATAACATTACAATGCAAAACATTATGCCCAGCATTGCGTAGGTTCCCCTTGTGCAGCTCACAGTTTGACTGCACAAGACCTCTCAGGGTGTGATGTGGTGTTTAGAACCAAGATGTAGGAAGTGGATACTTTGGGAGCTGTAGGTTCCAGGGTGCAGACTCCGTGAAGCAGACTGATTTGTCCTGCACATTCCATGGGTGCTCAGTTGAACTGTGCTCTAGAGGAGTTTGGACGTTAGGTCAACAGCAAGCTAAAAACCCAAGGTTAGGACTGAACCTCTAAACTCGCCTAATACTACCACAGTACAGGTAAACCATTTTATCATTGCCAGCAGTGACTTTTCCAGTGAGGTGTGCTGTATTGGCATTTGACAATCAGCCATTTGGTGCCCATGAGCAAAAATGAGCCTTGGGTACCAATGATCCTGTTACCACTTTACTGGTATATAGGTGATAAATAGTGATAATGTCACAGATGATTGGGTTATAACTGATACATCTTGCTTATCATTGTATTTCCTCAGTATTCCTTGTGTTAAAATACTATACCTTTGGTTGTCCAGTTGATGGTGTCTTCAGCATCCTTCAGTTTGATGTCAATGTTTTTTAGCTGGTTCTGGATCAGAGGGAACTCCACCTCCAAAACTGTCCCCATCACTTTATTGTACCAGCCAGTCATGAGCTCCAGGTTAGCTATATACTGCCGGAGCTGCTCCCTGTTGGAGTAAATATTGGCAGCCAGTTCTGGAATATCCTCGTCTTGCCTTGCTTCCAGGTACTTTACCTCTCGTAGCACAGACACCAACTAAAGGATCAATTCAAAAAGTACCATTTCTATAAACAAATGCTATTATAACACCATGTACTTCCATACATCTTCACTTTTTATTGGAGGTTTTTATGTCTATTTTTGAGCACATGGCCAATTTTGTCAAAGAGTGACATTATCAGTAAAAAATGTTTCAAATTCAAATTACAGACTAATATCAGTAATGAAAGAATAAAGAATGACTGTTAAGACTTGTGACATGAGGGTGTGATAAGTTATACATTGATGGTGGAATGTAAGCCAAGATTTTCAAAAGGTTCCAGCATGTGTTCTATATAGTTACAATTAGGAAGGAGTTTTTTTGACAGAAAGGTTCACAAGCCATCGAGTTGAGGCTAGAGGATCCTATGGGAAGCAACAGAAAAGTCAAGCAAGTGTGAGTTTTTTTACTTTCATGTGGGTGTGAGCAAGCGGACAGATATGAAGATGGTAGGCGTAAGCAAGCATTCGAATTTGAAGCTTGCAGGAGTGAAGAAACAGTCAGATATGAAGCTCATGGGACAACAAAACAGTACATTAATAAAAGTAAGCATAAATAGTGCATTTACAATGTTTTAATGGTTTTAATCAGGCCCGTGCAAATGTTTATGCCTAAACTTAGAAAATAAAGCCAAATAAATGCATTAGGAAATCCATAAATACACAACCACTAATTCAAATACATACAGTACAGTACACTGATATTAAGAGCACTGAACTGATGCAATTACAAATAGTGACATTGCTCTACAACTGAATTGATATACAGACGTGCAAAATAATATGTAAAAGAAATAACAGCTTTAAATTTTAGTAGTCATCATAGGCACTTTGTGGAATCAATTAAATTTGCTGGTGTTTCTTGATGCACTTGCTGAGTGCTCACTGCAATGACTGCGGTGGGCTCAGAACCACCTCAGCTGCAATCGTCATTCACTGACATACGGCCGCTTTAAAACATTTGCATCATTCAAATGTTTTACTGCGCCTAAGAGTCTCATCACTGTACAGTGCTTGAAGTCTTCTGGAAATATCTGTCTTTTTTACGCCTTCATTCATGAGAAATTTTCATCATTTCCCAGTTTAACTTGAATGCTCCTTGCACAATTACTCAAGAATTGCCACAGTACAATATTGATATCAACAGCTACAAACTAATTATAGAACCAATATGGTTGGCCGATTTGGACAAGGGAGCGATTTCCACAGAGCCAGTGCTGCATAACTAGATTGGGTGGCTGCATTTTAAATTAACATATATATATATATAAAACATAGTGAGCCTTAACAAATCATAGGGGGTACAAGAGAAATAGTAGCAGGTTTTGATATGTTTAGCCAATTTATATGAAATCATAAGGGGTTGTATCATGAACATGAACTGGGGGTAAGTCATGAAAGTTTGTATTCAATTCAATTCAATTTTATTTGTATAGCGCTTTTAACAATTGACATTGTCGCAAAGCAGCGTTACACAATCAAAAGACATGGTATAAAAGGTATAAAATGTTATAAAATGTTTGTTATGATGATGGTTTGGCATGCGTTTGACACAGTGGGTTGAGAAGTCAAAGGTACTGTAGGCAATTCATGGGGAAATAAAGCATGAGCTGAGCAAATAAAAAAGAAACTGTGTAGAAAGGAGATTTATGGCTCATGTAAGTGTTATAGTTGCCTAGTCTATAGCCATATATCAAATTAAAATTAAGAGCAAAACAATAAGTTCCCTTAAACAAACAAAAGAAAATGTAAAACAAATCAATTAATACATTATTTTGATTAGTTTTGGCATGCACTGACTGTACAGATATCTGACATACTGCATGTACACATGACAGTAAGAAGTCATTACCTGTGGGTTGAAGTTGACACTGATAAGTTTAGACACTGGGTCTCTGGATATCAGGGGCTGGTTGAGATTATACTGGGATTTTTCACCCACTGATTCGGTCCATCTGTTATAAAGCTTAGAGGAATACCTAGAAGTGAACACAGTACATGGACAAACCACCTCGTTAAAAATAAATGAGATGTAAATGAGATGCTATTAGGTGCATTTCGGCAGGAATAATTTTAGTTAATACTTTACAGAATATTGAAAATGGCACCAGTCCATTACGCAAGACTGGCATCAGGCTTATACCATCAAACAAATGATGAATCAAAACCAGAGAATGAATTTCATTTAATCCTGCAAAAATAATGGAAAAATACAATAATAACAATAATAAATAAATAAACTATCAATTAATATAAATATACAGGGACTTGATTTTTTTTTTTTTTTTGACCAAGATTGATTTTTCTTATTTTATACGTTATATTTGCAGTGTAGGTGATCTTTATGTGTTTTAGCTATGTATTTTTTAATTTTTTTTTTTAACTGTAAAAAGTTTGTAGTGTTTAAAGAAAAAAGTAGCAGATGGATATTTTTATCGGTGATGGTCAAGGTTTTAACATCAGTTCCAGCATCAGCATGAATACTGGAAAAGAGAAATAAGGTTCCATCTCTATGTTCTTTCAGAATTATAATGAACGAAAATGATCTACGTATAATAAACCATGAACACATTCATAATATGTTATCACACAGCCATACATATTGTACATATGTGCACTACATCTATAATTCATACAGAGAGTTACTGGTTTACTGAGTAGTCAAAAAATTTCATCACTATTCCCTCAGTGAAATTATGACACGGTGCACTTATTACTGTAGCTCCAGCAGAGATCCTCTCGAAGAATTTTCTTTCCCAGTGAGAAGCTCAGTACTGTATTTGACATACGTTTAAGTAATGATTCCGTTGGTTGAAATCCAAAAAGGCATCATAAAACAAGATCCATTTATTACAAAACAGGACCAGGAAGATGTGTTTGGTCCCTACTTCTAAAGTAATCTCTTTACGAGCTTATTGTGAGAGCCTTTGCACACTGGTCTTCATTGGAATTCTGCACAGTGCATGGCGGCTTAATTGTCTTATTGCGGTTGCAGCACAGAGTCCTGAGAAATCAAATAGCTCTATGCTACACATAAATCATAAGCTGCTGTGTCAAGAAGTAATAACTAGAGATGCCCATAATAGCTCTAACTAGATTGCGTGCGTAATTGTAGTGATTACCATCAGGTTTGTGCCACAGGGTAATTCATCATATGGTTTTAATCCATGCAACGACATATACACACACATACACACACTGCATGAAAACAAATGTACATACTAAAGTGCACACATGTTCATAGAAATGTGGACTACAACTCCAGCCATGTGCTACCCAGACATATTTGTTAGAACTTCTTGACAGAACTATTGTTCTTTCGGCACAACTGAGAGAATAGCGGGAGCTTGAGAAAATGAGACCGCTGTGTAATAACCTATAACTACTTGCTTTCTAAATGAGCAAATAAATCATGCTAGGTCCTGGAAGTCTCTGTTTGTTTTTTTTTCTGTATTTTTATTGTTGCACATATGCTACAGGCTCTACAAAACAACATATGTCTACCTTGCAATAAAATGGGGTTCAGTATCTATTATAAAGGCCTCCATGCTAAGATGAAGTCTCCACTGCGTACAGGCAGGCAAATGATAAAAAATAAGAATGGCTATGAAGAATGTACTACTCAATACATTGCTTGTAGACAAAACAAAACATTAACAGACTAAACAGCAAGCCAAAGGTGGGGGGGATCTAGTGAGTAATGGTAATGCAAGCAATAATGGGAAAAACATGAAACATAAGCTGGAGGAGGCAAGCTGCAGCTGGCATTATAATTACCTTTCATTTTAGAGGGAAGGACGTTGGTGACTCACCGTTTAAACAGCATCATCATTTCTTCATATTTCTGCATGACTTTTTCTCCATCTGCTGATTCCATACATCTATTTATATATAAATATATATAATTTTTAAAAAGCCAGCTGATAAACTAAGTCAACTATGATGTCATCAATAGTAAGTGTACAATGCAACACCAAGCTGAAAACCGTCAAAAAAACAAAACAAAACAAAAAAACACACTCACGGGTGGCTGATGCACCGGAAGTTGTTGTATGGGATCTGGAGCCGCTCTTGTAACTGCTGGGCCCATTTTAATCCACCTGCTACCACTGGCATGTTCCTGTTGACCGGGGTGTAACCTAGAACTCACAATGTGGGAAACATTTCAAGAACTATAATATATGTACACAACTCCAAACACTGCATTTGACTGCTCCTTGGAAGATTTAATTACTGGTAGTTTGTTTCAAATAAGTTAAATTATTCCCTCATCAAGCAAAGAAAACAACTAAGGAGATTGTTGAAATTACTGGAATTGACGTAAGAACTGTCTGACTCACAGGACTGGGATTAAAGAGCTGTGTGGCCATAAGAAAATCACTTGCTAGTAAGACGAATTTAAAAAAAAAGGGCTTCAGTTTGCTAGGAGCATAATGATTGGACTTCGGTTCATGGAAAATGCATATGTGGTCTAATTAGTTTAGATTGACCCTATAACAGAGCACTGAGCGCATCAGGGTAAGAAGAGAAGTCCATGAAGCAACATACCCAGCATGCATAGTGTTCACTATATCTTTTTTTGGGAGGCAGGCAATGAACTATTCATACTATTATGCAAGTTGCAGGATGCTCCAAAAATGTTAAAAAAAAAAAAAATAGACCTTTTTGTTGAATGCAGTCTTTACTATATGTTGTATTTATACTCTTGATGTTCAGTAAGCAGACTGAGAATGAATCATAGTGAAGTAAGAATGGACCTAACCTCCAGTTGGTAAATAACGTCACTGTAATAGTTAAATAATAAACTCTGGGGTGGTTAAAGCCACCATTACACATCACACCATCCCATTTTCCTCTGACAATTATCTTGTCATAATTTAGTCGCTAGATAACACACATAGGCACAGCTACCATTAAAAAAAGGAATCGCTTTAATATAAATCCTATAAAATATAAAGAAATGCATGTTATACCTATATGATTCATAGGAGCTGTTACCAACATTGTAATATGCAACATAATTTGTGGCTCTTAGCTAATATTTCAGCAAAAAACGCTTTTATATTTTCTTCTTATCTCACCTAGTTGCTCCTCGGTCTGCGTGTGTTTTATAAAAAGTGCCTTGCAACAGTCAAGCTCCTTGTCAAACATTTTGACGAGCACCGGGTATCTCTTTTGAGCATCGGCTGCTATCAGAGGACGTTCAAGCAGACTGCCGAACATGTCCAAAACCTGCAAATCAAAGACACCAATAACATGTATGACCAAAATGAAATGTGATGTTTGCATGGTGGTGGTGGCAGCATCGTGTTATGGGGAAGCTTGTCTCCAGCAGAAAAAAGCTGGTCAGAGTTGATGGAAAGACGGATGTTCGCCTTCCTGCAGGACATCAACCCTAAACATACAGCCAGAGCTACAATGGAATGGTTTACTGTAGATCAAAGCATATGTGTGTTAGAATGGCCCAGTCAAAGTCCAGACCTAAATCCAATTGAGAATATTGAGCACATCCCAAAAGACAGGGCGGCACGGTGGTGTAGTGGTTAGCACTGTCGCCTTGCACCGCCAGGGTCTGGGTTCGATCCCCGGCCAGGCTCGAGTCCCGTCTCGAGTCCCGTCTCTGTGTGCACGGAGCTTGCATGTTCTCCCCGTGCTTGGTGGGTTTCCTCCGGGTACTCCGGTTTCCTCCCACAGTCCAAAGACATGTAGGTTAGGCTAATTGGCGTTCCCAAATTGTCCGTAGTGTGTGAATGAGTGAGCGTATGTGTAGGTCTGTGCCCTGCGATGGATTGGCACCCTGTCCAGGGTGTACCCTGCCATGTGCCCCATGTCTCCTGGGATAGGCTCCCGGCCCCCGTGACCCTGAATACAGGATTAAGCGGTATAGATGATGAGTGATGATCCCAAAAGACTTGCAGCTATAATTGCAGTGAAAGGTGGTTGTACAATGTATTGACTTAGTAGGGCTGAAGACATATACATGCAACACTTTCCAGATATTAATTCGTAACAAAAAAAAAAATTCCTTCCACTTAACAGTTGAACAATATGGTTCATGGAAGATTTCGCACTCTGTAAAGAATCTGCACTGTACTCTCATGAGTCATAAATTTCAGGTTGCATTCCTGACAGCTTCATGAAACAGATATTCGAAATTCATAGGGAACCAATCAGAGTCAGTGAATCTACTGTAAACATTCTGAATTAATGTATAATCCAAGCTAAAAAAAAAAATGCCATCATTTACCTATCACTCACCTTAAAGGCATGTTCGAGCCCTGAAGCATCATCAAATGCCTGACAAAAAATTGCACCTAGGCGCCGATCTGTGTCTTTCACCTTCCATTCAAACTCAGCTAAATCTGCCTCAAACTCCTGGAAAACACATTCATTTAGTAAAGCATGCTCTAGGCAAATATTTTTGTCCGTATAGGTTTAATATATTTGATCTACACACCATATTGCAAATATCAAGGCAGTCATAAGACTTCTCTGTGAACATTTTGTATGTCTCCAGGAACTCCTCATACAGCCAGATAACCTCCTGACTCAGAGCTCGTCCACGAACACCTCCAAACTCGACCTTCTCCAGTTTCATCATATCGAGCACATTTAGCAGTAAAGTCTGGAGGAGATTTTCCAAAATTGGCATGTATTGGGGAAAAAAAGGAAAAATAGTAGTTTATATTAATATGAGAAAGTGTGTTTTTTATTCTTACATAGCATTCTTTACATAGCTAAAGCAGTAAAACAACAAGAAACAACGAGGTATTTCATTCTCTACACTCACCTCAATCAACTTTAGTCGCTCTATAAAACGATCCAGTCGTGCAAACACCATGGAAGGCGAGAAATCCCAGGGCTTTACTTCCATCCCGTTTTTCTGGTACTGATTCAAGCTGTTCCGTTTGTCATGGAAGATCCCTTTGAAGTGTGTAAGCACATCCAGAGTACTTTCCACACGTGAAAGACTCTCCACCACATCACTTTTCAGGATGTCCTCTGGATTGAGATGGCTCCGAGCCTTCACACAAGGTACCGAGACGTGTAAAAGAGGATTTGTCTTTATAAGTCTGCCCACAGCA
This sequence comes from Clarias fuscus, assembly GCA_030347435.1. Classification (NCBI taxonomy): domain Eukaryota; kingdom Metazoa; phylum Chordata; class Actinopteri; order Siluriformes; family Clariidae; genus Clarias; species Clarias fuscus. The sequence continues at coordinate 19,799,003 of CM059220.1, forward strand.
TCTAAATTAAACTGAGCTGCCATCTGCAGTAACTCTTCCCTTATACTGATTAGTCATTTTATCAAGTTTTGTTTGTTTGTTTTAGGGTTTATTGCCTTATCAGCTTCCCAGGCTATTTCATGGCAAATACATATCAAATACTTCATCAAGTACACTGTCCATATAATAAGTCACTTTGTAGGTGTGCTGTACGGCACAACCCAGACACGAGTGTGTGGGTTAAAGGTGGTAGTTATATTGGGAAATCCAGGAATTATTGTGATGTATCTAAGTAGGAGTGACTCAAGGGATAATTCATATTTACAGAAAAACAGATTTCGGCAGGAAGTAATTAGGGGCTCAACATAAAATTTACAACCATGAAGGGGTAATCATCTAACGACAGGACCATGGCAGAAACCAGCCCGGACCCAGAACAAAGGCATAAGAAAAAAGAAAAGAAAAAACAGGAACAGTCAGTAGTATGCAATGCTCACTGCTCTGGGAGCCTGGCTTGCTCTGAGAGGGAGAGTTTATGACATGTACAATTACTGTCTCTCCTAGTTCCCTTCTATCCTATGCACCAGAGCCAATTTGCATTTAATTGACAGTTGAAAAGAACCGACAAATTGAAGAATATTCAGCAACTGTATAGAGACAAAGTGCATCAACATGGCGGTTGTACCTGATAAAATGGCAAACAAATGGCGGTAAAAATCATGCATTTTTGTTCCTTATATTGCAGCAGCCTTTGTTTATAGGACAATGCTAGTTACATCTTTTTATTTTGTTTTGTTTCCAAGCTATCATAACTACATTAGCAAAAACTAATGGTTTGGTGCGAATACAATTCAGTGTGTTTGTGTGTGAATTACTAGTTGCATGCTGATTCTGTTGGACTGTAGTGATAAAATAAACTATGAATTATGTGATCAAGGTAAGGCAGACCAGAGGTGGGTAAATAATAGTCAGAGGCGGGTAAATTATATTTCAGAAATTTAGGAGGTGTGTAGATGCTGTTTATGTGCATTTAGCCTCCACTACAGCCCTGGGGGGTATATTAAAACTTTAACAAATGTTTAACCTGTGTTAACATTAGCAGGAGCCCGGAAAATGCTAGTCAGAGGTGGGCAAATGCTAGTTATAGGAGGGTAAATGCTAGCTTGTGCTTGTGCTGACGCTCTTAAAATCTATCTATAGAGGTAGGTAAATGCTAGTCAAAGGAGGGTAACCAATAGTCAGAGGTGGGTAAATGCTAATTAGAGAAGGGTAAAAGATAGTCAGAGGTGGCTAAATGCTAGTTAGATGTGGGTAAACAATTGTAAGGAGTGGGTAAACGCTAGTCAGAGGTGGTTAAACACTCATTAGAGGTAAATAAACGCTAGTCAGAGGTGGGTAAACCTAACCCCCGGGGGTATACAGCAATATTGGCCACCTGATACCTGTATGTTTAGTCCAAGCTAGGTGTACCTAATAAACTGGAAACATGGTATATGTAAAATACATGTCATTTAGAATAATAAACATTATAAAAGAGATTAGAGATTAAAAGTGCTAAAATTCAGCAAATAATACTAAAGGCTAATCAACAGCCAGCATACACCTTTAAAAATCAAATCTTGCACTTATTAATTTTAAATAAAGTGACCCACTCAGCAACTGAATAACACACCTGTTGGATGAGCAGGTTGCAGACCTCTTGTAGGAGCACAATCACTCTGGTTGGAGTGTTGTAGTACTTGGAGTTGGCCCACACCAGACACACAGTGTGCATAAAGGGAGCGAGTCGTTCTTTCACTTCGCTGAAATCTGTGTTCTCTATATCTTCTGTAAGTCTCTCTAGAGGCTTCAGGAAGATGTTAATGTCCCTTGCTTCTTCTAAAGCTTTATAACAGGAACGCAATGCATGATCATCAATACATTTTGTTTAGTTTAGAAACATATTAAGTGTAAGGACGATTTATCATTTTGGAAATTAGCAATAGAATAGGATTTAGCTTTTACCTCCGTTTGCTAATTGTAGCATGTTTATAAAGGCAGGATAGTAACTACTCTCCATTGCATCCAAGAGCTGTGCCATTTTGGTCACTTTAGGTGACTTAAATTGGTTGTGTATACACTCAAGGTCGGCATATCTGGTGATAAATTCAAAGGAAAGAAAGAAAGAAAAATATAAGATGATGTGATGATTAAACATTATATTGGTTTAAGAAATAACATTACTGACCTAGTCTTCCAAAAGTTCAGCTCTATGTGTGGTGTGGGGTTTTTGCCCTCCAGCAGAGGCTCAGACGAGTCTCTCTTGAGAACCTCATGAATCTGATGACTCCACTCAATCACCATGGATTCAATGGAGTGGATGATACTCTTATCCACCAGATCTCCCCTAAGGCATTAAAAAGAAACTGGACTGTTTGTGGTTGCCTCATGACCGAAGATCTTTCCGCACAGGATACAAGCATTATGAAATATTGAAATTCACTTTTTTTGTATTCAGTCAGGTAAAGAATGCAGCTCAACCGAGAAGGCCTTCAGGACAAATAACTATTGTACTTTTTAATGCAGTCATACATTTCACTTTTCATAGCTGTTGATATGACAGCTTCAATTGAGTATACACTGTTAAAGTTTCCATACAAACAAAACAAGCCATACTGAAGTCACAGAGCAAAACAAAACGAAAGATTGTTTCGTGATGATTGTACACAGCTAGCCCTCAAGGGAGTATCTCGCTGAGCTAAGATCTGTCATAGTTGATGCTTCTTGCTGTCATGTTGCACTGAGGTGTGTATAAAGAAATGTCAGTGGCCACAGGTGAACCATTAACAATGCACTGCAGGAACAACCCCGAGGAAACTAATTAAAAAGTTCAAAATAAAACTCTACTGAGCAGTTAGGTCAAAACAATTCCAAAACTGAAAGTCTCAATTGATGAATATTATGAATGTAAAATATATATATATATATATATATATGTATATATTAAATGCACCTCATTTCTCTTTCAAAAGCTGCTTGTTCAATTCTTTCTGATCCTGCAGGAAGAGGAAGGAGTGTTTTGCCTTTGACTTGCCCGGACATCACAAACACGCTGGATTTCAGGGCATGGACGTGTCGCATTAGGTCCTGAGACATGACATGTGGCCAGTGGCAATGGTTGTCGGTGTTGAGCAACACAGGAACCACAACCTTAAGGGGTAAAGATGTAAAAAATTCACACCAAAAGTAAATAGTAGAACTTACACATAGTAAACAAAATCCCATTTTGTTATTGAGTACTTGGTATTCCATTTGCATGAACCAATGTAAAATAAATGGAGTTTGTAGCTTTTCACTCAGAAATAAAGTATTCTTATTTTAATCCATGCATCATTAGATATTCAGAACTTGATATTAGAACTTGATAATCTCCAAAGACATATTAATTAGTGACATTCCGTATGTTTAATCACCAGTACACCTACCAGGATTATTAAAAATATGGTAAGGCAATACACCACATGGAGAATTTTTTTTCTGATCTTTTTATTTCTAATATTTGGATAAACTGAATCCATGCATGTTACATGCCCTCCTATAATCTGTAGTAATACACATATCAAAACCTAGCATAAAAATGTCAATGGTATGATTTCTTTCACTCAAACCAATGAACTGTCATACACCTAGCAAATTGAATTGTAGCCCCTATAAGCCCTCACCCACTTGTGACAATCAAATATTATACATATGTATCAAGACATATTTTTATGAATTTCACACACATAAAGTTGCTATTTACAGTATGTGTGTTTAGTCATTTCTTTTGACTAAAACCAAACCCTGACTCTGGATGTGCGAGGCCATTGTGATAACCACTACACTACCATAACACCTGCTATTCAACAATTAGGGGGAAAAATATTTATACTTTTTTTTTTAACAGACAAATGTTTACACATTTTATTAGACAAATCATCATTTGCATTTGCATTAATAATTCTACGTAAATTCAATACAAATAATATTAGATAGATCATTATAATATATAATGATATATAATATTGATATTATAGCTCAATAGTAGATAGATCAAAATTATTTCGATTACATTATTTGTTAATATTACTATTAACAATTAATAACTATTAATATATATAAAATGTAATATATATATAAAATGTAATAGCTGGTGGTGTCTGATCACGTGGCATAAGACCCATATCCATATTAATTTTTTTTTTAATTAAATAAACTAATAATTAGGCATATTGGTCTACAGTAATCAATTAGCACATTTCAAACAGGAAACAAGGAAAGTTACTTTAATTAACAACCTAATGACACAGGCGGCGATGAAAAACTGACATAAATGTTAATGAACTCTCTCGGAGTCTGTAAAATGCACAAGTGAGAGACCTTAAATCTTTAAATGGCTTCCACAGTCTTACATGGCTGCGTCCCAAATCCCACACATCTGGACACAAAGTGCACTAAACAGCGCGTGAAATCGTAAGTTTATACTCTTTGAAGTCACGGAGCAATTTGTAACTCAGCCAAACCAAAGCGTCGTTGATGGGCCACTTTACTGTACGTACGTTGCGGAAAAAGCGTGCGGCGCGTGAGCGCTCAGTGACGTTGCGTACGCACTTGCAAACTTTTCTCACCTCTTGCACGAAGGCTGAGAACTGCTCCAGGGGCGAGTAGGACATGTCTCCGTACAGCAGGTCCGCCTTCATGGTGTCAGAACTCAGGGCAGTTCGGCTTTGTTTAATGAAATAAACAGCTTTATTCTTCGAAGTCAATACAAATCCATCTGTCGGTACAAGTTGTCCGGCGGCGTTGAGATACACCACCAGCGCCGTGTGGTCGGGTTTATCCAGAAAGTCCTGGATTATCTGTTTCTGTTCCTCCACACACACGCATTTTTGCCAGCGCTCCTTTTTTAATCGCAGGGTTTTGAGCACATAATCTTCTATAAACTCGAATCTTTTCTCAGCAGCTGGCGACTCGTCCATGTTTGCTGTGGCGTTGATCAGTGACTATAGTGTAAAGGTCCATACCAACTCATTGTGCCCCCTTTGGCTCCATAGTAACCCAGTGTTTGCATTAATGAGCCTGTTGCTCAGGGACACTCTGGTCTTTCTGCTCATTCTTCTCACAGGTGGATGCACACATCACTTAGTTACTCTCTGTGTTGATCTCCGGGCTCACTTTTGACATTCTTGACACATTTTAACTCAGTGCAGCCCTTAAACTCGAGCACTATCTGGCTTCCCCAGATTTGACTTAAAAAAAAAAGAAAGAAAGAAAGAAAGGTTGACAGCGTTCTAAGCAACAACAACAACAAAAAAGACAATCTTTAAGAGACAAACACTGATTGTCATAATATTATGCCCACCTGATTAATATTAATAAACTTTGCCACCAAAACAGTAATGACTTGTTTTTTTCTGACAACGTTCTATCAGACCCAGCATTAACATTTTCCTCAATTTGAGAAAAGAGCTTCTATTGAATCAGACTAAATGGGCCAGCCTTCACTCACATGTGTGTCACTATGCCACTCATAGTCGCTATGACCTTGTCGCCAGTTCACTGGTTTTCTTACTTTGGATCACTTTTGGTATGTCCTGACCACTGCAGCCTGGGAACATCCCACAAGAGCAGCAGTTTTGGAGTTGTTCTAACCCAGTCGTCTAGCCATTACAATTTGGCCCTTCTCACAGTGGCTACAGTACATCAATATCTCATTACAATAGTGGCTGGAAGTGGGGGCGTATATTAGGCAGCAAATTAACTTTTTTCCCCCCTGAAGTTTATGTGTTGGAAGCAGAAAAAAAATGAGCAAGCATAAGGATTTGAGTGACTTTGGAAAAGTTGTGTCCTGGAAAATAAAGGAACAATCCTGGGATTTGATTCATGAGTATTCTGTATTTGTTGTTGTTTTCTTGCTAAATTGGTTCCTATCACATTTTCATCACTAAAATATCACTGATATAATAAAAATGTATTTTATCAACAAGAAAATGTGCTAGGTTTTGCTAATGCTATTTCTATAACCAGAGCCAAATAGTATACCGTATGTTGAGGCGCTAACAGTAAAAATAAATTCAAGTATGAGTATAAAGGAACGCTTTTTAATACAATTTCTCAAAGCCAAAAAATGTTTACTCCTGCTCTTTGCTATTATGATTGCTCCTCTGTGCACTTATTTCACCGTGTGTCTCCTTTCACTCACATTTTACATGAACAGTACTTTACTTTTTTTTCACGTTTATTGTTTTGTTGTTCCTGGTCCAACTGTGGAACCTTGTGCTTAAATATTATTATTATCTACTGAAATATTATATCATCCTAGATATAATCCTAGGGGTATTTATGACATTCTATATAGTGACTTCTTTAGTCTTCAGCCATTAGAGTATAAATCTTGTGATAATCTGCATGCTGAGTAAACAGACCTACAGCTGGTGCAAGTAAGAAGAAACTGCACCTTCACATACAGAGCAGAAAGTGATTTTTGTTAAAGTAATCTGCTAGTATTATAACAAAATTAACATTTTAAAGCATTTAGTGATGCCCAGTTGTGATAAAAACATTGTAGATTTCCTTCCTGAAAAATAATAATCGTTGACCACAATTATTTCCTTTTAAATAGACTTTATTTATTATACCATTTTATGTTTTATTTTGTTATATTTTCTTAGGGCTCACCACATCAGAGTCGATCTGATGCAGGTTTATACCTGATGCTCTACAACAAGTCTTCCATTTCCTAAATTGGCTTGGACCAGCATTACATTTAGTGACTGCGTTATATAGGGCATAGAGTCTTGGCCAAGGACCCAACAGTGGTGACCAGGTGGTGGCAGGGCTCGAACCCCCGACCCTCTAATGAACAACCTGAAGCCACAACCACATGTGGAAACATCCCAGGTGGGGTACACCGTGGATGGTGTGGCAACTCACTGCAGGGCAAAAACACACATACACACTCCCATACCCATCCATACTGTTTATTACATACTGTATAAACATTCAAACTCCCCCCCCCGCCCCCCCAATCATATTCCTCAAGTACATAATTAATAAAAGTACATAGTAATAAAATTAATCAACAACTGTACATTTACAGTATTTAACCACTTCATCCTGGTGAGGGCCATAGTAAATCTGGATCCTGATCAGTGCAAATGTCATATGTAGTAACTATGTTTTAGCAGAGGATGGCACTAGAAGTGCACAGAGCATTTTTTTGAAGTGCTTTCATGAAGTAACACAATATGTACATCTGCTTTAATGCGCCTCGTGATTTTGCCTCACCTGGTGTTTGCAGTCTGTGTTGCAGGCTTTTCAGTCAGTCGGAATTCCATCAAGCTGAGGTAAAAGACATTTAACATTTATTACACACTTGGCAGAAATCATGTTTATACATTAAAACTGGCTTAGAAATCACATTATCAGTAGCCTAATGCGAAATGTCTTTCCTTTGTTTCTAGTTTAGACAGCACTGCGATTCCTTCCTGGAAAGCTGCAATGAAAAACCAAAACCAGGAACAGAGAAGACTTTAAAGATTAACATGAGATAGCAGAAGCATTAAATTAGGTGCTGTTACAGCCTGCATTTCAGTCTGCGGGTCATAGATGTTCAGTTTTTTTCTTCTTCGTATAAATATATAGAGCAACTCACACATAAAAGAGTATATGCATTTCCTATGAACATGTAATTAGAAGATTATGCCTCTGGGCACGCAGCTATGAAAACATCAGTCTACCCTCTCTTAAACTTCAATTTGCATGTTTTTTAAAGGCAGCTGAAGCCTCGAACCATACAGTAGCTCTCACTGAACACATCTGCTCCTCTGTTCTATTGTATTGCTAAACTCCATACCTACAATGGAAATGCCTAGGAACAATAGTGCATTAGCATTTAAATCCGTGAAGACGTAAAGCCAAGGTGTGTGATGCTCTCAAATAATCTCCTTGCCAAGGATTTTATTCTGTTTTTGTTTTTGTACTGTTTGATAGAACATATTCAGTGGTCACACTGAATATTCCAGCTGGTATTTACATTTGTATTTTTAAGGCTTTAGGATACATTTTGTCTACTCTCAAAGCAGGCCCACTGTGGTCGTTCCTGTAGAACGCCTGGTCCTTGAGAATCAACAGATAACTTATCATTAACTTGCAAACTGGTGCATCTGTCTGTGGAAACTGTAGACGCAATCATTTGAACATTACAGGAACTCGCCTGGATATTCAAGCCATTTCCACATGTTTGGGCCATTATAGGAGTTCTGTGGTGGCCAGCGTTTCAGAAGTGAAGCAGGCATACTGAGAAACCTTTTCTACCTTGAGGGCACTAGTGAAATGCTAGGATAGGTGCATCAGCGTAGCAGGGGATTATGTAGCGAAATAATGGCAGTTTTTACACTCATAACTGTGTTCTGTTATTTTGTATAATCAAAAGTCCTGGTTTGACTTGAACACCCCACTTACATATTAATTTTCTGCTGTAATTCAATCCAGATTTGTTATGTCTACGTAGGGGTTGTAAAGTAGTTTCAGTATTCCCTGAGGTGCCATGTGTATCCTTCAAGCTATTTTTTGCTTCAAGAATGGATAGATATGCAAACTGCACATTAGCAATGATAGGAATCTCAGTACAGTTCAGGCATTTCTAGTTTAGGTTTGGAAAAGCTTTAAGGAATAAGGATTTATTATTATTTTTTTTTTAATACAGAAATAGGAACATTTACCATTCATAACCAAAGGAGGGGGCTAAAGCAACACCTGTGTAATTAAATATTCAAATAATAACAGGCTTTGCTCTGTAAGTATTCCTAAGGTTATTTAGACGTTTGGGTGATTTGTACATACATACATCTACATACATTTCACATTTATATAGCATTCTAAAGAATTTCATCTTTTACACAGTAGGAGCCTGATGTTAGGGACCTTAAATTCCACCTCAAACCAGATCAAACCTCTTTTAAAGAAATTAGTATTATTTTTTTAAACTTGCAAATGCAAATATATGTACACATGGTGCATCAAATTAGGAGTTATTATATACTGGGGGGAAAAACACACACTTTGTGGTGATTGTTTCATACTTTAGAAGCCAGTTTAAATGTTATTGTTGAAATGACACAAAAACACAATGCACAGGGTATATGTTCATGTTAAAATAATAGCTCAAATAAGCTATTATTATTATTATTATTATTATTATTATTATTAAAGAAACAGCAAATTCTCACACTTAAATGTCTTTTATTTACTTTTAAGCAGTGTATATTATTCTGTAACATAATGCTTCAATATTAAATATTATGTTTTTGTATTATATATAAAAATTGCTAGACTAAAACATGTTAGTATTATTTGATTGCAAACCCACTGTGTTTCTGATACATGGGAACTGGCCATTGTTTGCGTTCGGTGTGATGTCAGAATGCGACGGAGGACAACTTGGACCCCTCACAGGCCCCTGCTGAGTGAGAGCTGCCGTCATGGCTTTTTTTTTTTTTTCCACGTCCGCGCTGCAACATGTCAGGGCTATTTTGGGCCTTGCAGTCCCCCACAGGGGCTCGACATGTTTGGAGCAAAAAAACAACAAAAAAAAAAAACGAAAGAAAAAGAAATGCCTGATAAAATGCCTGGAGGAAGTCAGCGCTGTTTATCTGCGCCCTGGCATGGCTGTTCGGCCCGACGAAATATGTAGCATGGCAAATATTTGCGAGCGTTGTGGCGTGCTATCTTAACAGGCTTCTTTGAAACACATGTGCAAGGCCACAGAACATTGTGGGTTTCGGAGCGCTCCAGGCCATGACTGGACAATTTTCATACTTTCATGCTTTGGTGAATGGCCAAGACCAACAAGCTGGAGTGGGGGCTCACTCTCATACAGGATATTGGGTTAGTAATGGCTGTCTTGGGACCCTCAATATGACATGAATAACAGATTTGCTTGACACATTTGCTCAGCCAATGGAAGCTTTGCAGATTTGTAAAAACATTTTGTTAATTATAATTCCTTTGATTCGCAAATACTGTAGACCTTGAGGTTTCTATTTCACTGTATACCTTTATGTAAATACTGCTTTGTAGGAACCAAACTTTTTTTTTTTTTTTTTTTTTTTTAGAAGCTGTCATATATTATTTTGAAAAATACTTAAGGAAATATCCTGTGCCCGGTTACTCAATATAAATTAATTTTACCAGCAGGCATAAAATTAATAAATATATTTTCAAAAATAATAGCTTAAAAGCGTGAGGTCTGAGCTCCACCTGGGCTAGTCATGTCTGAAATGTAAGGCATTAAGTTACGGTCAGAGATAAACACACACAGACAGACCACATTGAAATGGGGAGCAAGAGACATTACTGCATAGAGGTTAAAATCAGAGATACTTCAATTTTACAAATTGACTTATTAAAATGACTATGTAGCAATGCATCAAGCCATGTTTCAAATTTCCTCAGCGTTATGTCAATGTAGAAAGCCGTGTAGGAACTTTATTTGATTCTAAATGAGCACCAGTCCTGTGTGTGCCAACTGGCAGTAAGGAAATGTTTTACAAGATGTTGGAACAGTCTAACATTTTAATCAATTTCTTTTCTATTACGTTTTGATAAGTCAGAGGCCAGCAACGCGTCTGTGGCGTCTATATGGACAACCAGCAAGAGTTCACGATTAGTGCACCGTATAAACACTTAAACATTTTAACATAATCCCACATTCAGGACATCAAATATAATGAAAAGGTGTTTTACACAATGAAAAACAGTCACTCCTTTGAAGTGAAAAATAACCTTGGGAGAAATGGAAATGCATAAATAAATAGCACTAAAAACAATCCCTGAAGGCTCCTGAAAAATATCAAAGTGGGAAAACTCCCAATTTTGTCAAGGAGGATTGGGAACGCTGAATTTCACTTGTGAAAGACCTTTATGCTGACTCCAGTTTCAGTCCCGCTGGGTTTCGACTCGCCATGACACCTTACCTGTGATAGATGAGAGAAGCTGATGTCGGTATTACCTAACCCATCAAGTGGACTTGAAACAGTGAGCCTGATGTTTTTACTTCCTGACCTCCTCTTTACTGCCATGTAATCAGACTCAATTAGAGCTCAATTAAAGAGAGGAATTCGCTCATGAGGTCAGCACAGAAAATGTTCTTGGAACCATCACAGTTTAAGGTTTCCTAAATGAATACTGAATCTATAACAGCGATCTCAGCTTGTACTAGGAAAAAAACGCAGTATCTGATTCAAATGTATTTATACCTAGGCATATCTCAAGTTGAATTGCATTTTCAAACAATTTCCAGCAAGCACTTTCAGTGCTTCATGTCCCACAATGCATTGTGCAATAATAGGTGTACAAAGTCATCGGAAATCAAAGGATTTTACAAAGTTCACTCAACATTGTTAGACTTTTAGACTTCTGTTTCTCAGAACTATTATATTTGAAGTATATTGGTGACTTAAATATATTATGGACCGTATATCTATAAGTATATTAAGTATAATATATTATGTATTGTGTGTGTATATTCAGTTCAATTCATAGAACTTATTGTGTGAAGCATGCTTTACACAATAAACAAATATGTAAATATATTAGTATATAAAGTATATACTATGTGTAACTACAGTATCTAACTATCCTCATTTGGGTGATATCAGATGATATGATCATAAATGAGTCCCTGTTATCTGTGTACTTATCAACCTGTTATCAGGTTGAAATGCTTTACATTAATACTGTATATAAGTCTAGATTTTTCATTGGATACTCTGGTAAAAAAAAAACCTTTCATGGGAAGAATATCCAATATAAGGTATGATGGACTACGTATGTATATCCTGTGTGTTTTCTTGCTTTGCACGCAGCGTTCCTGGTATAGATTCCAGATCCTCTATGTAGGTGACCTGACCCTAAAGCAGTTAATGAAAAATTGCTAAATTCTATACACATGACATATGTTTTATCTTCAACAGAAAAAAAAAAAAAAAACACAACAGATTTGAATGTAATTTCAGGTTGAATTGGATTTCTCAAAAAGTGTACCACAACCCTCATTGTGCATAATGGATCTTGCATTGTATTAACATTGTACACATTGTTGTTTTTTATTGCCTTGTCTATTGGGCACTGAAACGCCTTGTGGAGTGTATTCAACACTGCCTGTGACTTCGGTTATGTCCAAGGAGGGCCTGGGACAGGACTAGTTTGTTTCACTCAATCTTTTTATATGAATTGAATTGCAAGAAATCTATACTGTATAAATATAATATAATGGAATGTCATTGGACTGTACTTTAAAAAATGTAAAATCACAGCATCAGTTCAAACAATGTACAGTAATTGTAAATCAATCACGTCAACAGCTGCCATCTTTTCGTATGCTAAATTTTTCAAAAGAGGAAGAGATTACTGTATGATTGACTTATACTAATACATTACTATCAAATATTATTTATTTAATTGTTTATTTTCTAAAGTGAATCGTTCCTCTTATATTTGTCATGTCGGCCTTAAGAAAGCTGCATGCCTTCCCGTGAAGCAAGTCCAGCTTAGTGTGTCCATGCTGATAGGAAAGATTCAAAATGATAAAGTGTAGCCCAACCACAGTGTTTGGAGATGATGACAACAGACATAACCTGAATTTATACAGTATGATTCACACCCTTAAATGATGCACTGTTGATTTCGGGGATAATGTGTATTTTTAAAAAAACCCAATAAATAGATTTGATAAAATACCCGTCCCACGCTCACATACTGTATTAACGTGGCTTATTATGATATTTATTCTGGATATGGATGTATTAATATATTTTACATTTTATTCTAGAATCTTACATTTTCATAAGATAACGTACGGTATTCGCCTCTGATAGAAAGGGCATGATTCATTCCTCCAGCATGTTGTGTGTAAGATCAGCTGTCTCACCACTACACAACACTACACAGCACTGCTGAAGGATTCCTCGATGGTGAGATACCAACCGTTAAGTTGGTCCATGGCCTTTACCCTTCAGTTTCTCTGTGACTTGGGTAAAGTAAATTTGTGCCGAGTGTATATGCCTGCAGAAGTATACTGTTTATTTAAAGTTCTCTGGCGCTGAGTTATGGCTCTTAATGATTACTTAGATGCCCTGTTGCAGGGCTATTGTAGCGCTTCTGCCTCTAAACAGGCTCGCTCTTGTTTATTTGAATTTTCCATTTTATATTGCCACGTGTCATTCGCCTGTTTACAGCTTATGCCCGGTGATTGATCATTTCCTTCAGCGTTTCTCCTACCGAGGGCACGCTCCACACACACTCACTCGCCCCAGGCGTTGCTGTGAAAAGAAGACAGAGCCGAGAGATACCGAGAGCGGGAGGATCAGTGAGAAACTTCCTCACTGTATAGCGGAGCCATGATCGTCTGCATTTTCACACCCATGTTAATGGAAAGAGTTGACTGTCTAAATAAAGGCTGGAAAATGAAATGGATCGCTTTCTGTTATTGCTGGAGTTATTGGAGATACTTAGAAATCAGCTAAATGTATGCAGGTGATTCCATGACTAAGGAGGCATTTTTGTTTCACTTAATTGCATATTGCATTACCAAAAACATAGATAAGATGTCCTTTTATTATTACTTATCTACATATTGTTTATAACCAGCTATTAATACACTTTGTGCAAATCCATCTCACGCTACAAAATTACAGGATTTACATCATTTTGTTTTCTAGTTTATGAATGCTTGACTTTGACATTTCCTTCTGCACAATTCACTCAGCTGTGTTACCTGACCTTAATAATCTCCATAAAAATCTGGAATATTATTAAGTCACATGTTCAGATGTACAGATTGTTGCATTATTCATAGATGATAGAAAGAAGAAAATTACTGTTCTCTCATCCTATCAGCTATTGTCATCGAAGGCTGAAAAAGACATATTAGTACATGGAATTATCTTGGATGAACGAGTTTTCATAGTATTTTCTAATTATAAGATTAAAATATACGAAATATAAAATGATTAAACTGGTTTCTAAGTATTTTACTGAGCTCAAGTTTTGACGTTTCTTGTTCTGTTTTCAAATAGTTCATTCATTCAGTTCTTTATAACTCTTATCCTGAGAATGGTCATGCGAAGCCTGGTGCATATGCCAGGTGACTTGGACACCATGGACAGGGTGCCAATCCATCACAGACAAACACATACACACACGCACACACTCATACACATTACACGCACACACACATTACACGCAATTTGGGAATGCCAATTAGCCTACGTTGCATGTTTTTGGACTGTGGGAGAAAATCAGTGAACTACAAGAGCCCCAATTTGCATGAAGTGAACCTCCAAACTGCACACACACAGACACAAAGGCAGGATTGGAACCCTTGACCCTGGAGGTGCAAGTCCACAGTGCTAACCACTACTCCACTGTGGCACATTTTACCAGTTATACTTTAACTTTTTAATTTATTATTATTATTATTATTATTATATGTTTTGGGGGAAATCAATGCTTAAAATTAGCAAAAGTATTTGTCCTTATCATTTTTATTAAATTATTGTTGGGAAAATAATTTCTGCAACTACAGTACAAGGGTTAAATCGCACCCCAATTATAGAATCAATCAAAAAATTATAACTATCTGATAAAAGGATGTGAAAATTTGAATTTAACCTCATTAAACCTGCTTTCAAAATTGCTTAATTAAATCAAGTTTATATATATAAATTGGGCATGTGTTGATGGAAGGATTGTGGCTGGAATAGAATTCTTTTAGTCGTTAATTCCAGTGAAAAATGAAAGAAGCGAAGATTAAACACTAATGTGCCACTTCTTGTCTCATGTACAACACCGCCATTAAACTGTTGACCTGAAACCGATTTTTATAGTCTTTTTCTTGCATGGTGGTCTCGCCAGAGGTTTTCTTATAGAAAGTTTATCAAGTGTGATCCTTTTTCCATCTTATCATTCAGTCACCTTTAGATTCCTACACAGGCCAGAGTTCTGCTCTCTCAGCTTACTGCTTCATGATAATATCAGGGACAACGCTCACCAAATTTATTACAGTGCATTCCCCCAAATGGCGAGTTAAAAGACAAACTAAAGAATGTAAACAGCTCTTGTACTCCAGTCCTCAGAAAAAGGGGGGAAAAAAAGTTTCGAAAAAACAAAGACTTGGCGAGATTGTGACCCATCAAGCTGAGTGTTTTTGGAATGCTATTTATTATTGTTCTGTATTGTCTAGATTGAGTATGAAAGTACAGGAGTTAAGTCCTCGGAACAGTCCGAAGACAAATCACAAATAGTCTTTTGTAAGCAGCGCTGTGTAAAGATGTCCCTCGAGATTTAGCATTACGGCTCAGTGTTTGTATTGGCACGACACGTATACACTTCATATTCCGTTGACATATTAAAGTCACAACTAGATGATGTTTAGACACCCGGGAGAAAGCTGAAAAGAAAAGCAGCCCTTTTATTCTCCACTTTCTGTCAGGAGTCTTTGAAAACACATGCAGCCATATGCTACGCATCGCACCGGCCTACAGCCGCACAGTCAGTCATAACATTCAGTCATTTTTATCTCCAATACCCCCCCTCCCCACCAAACCCCAACCCCAACCCCAACCCCTGCTCCCGCAAGATACGTTTGAGATACTGTATGTTTTCTTTTTTTTTTTTTTTTCTTTTTTGAACATTTACTTTAACAAAGCAGAGCTGTGAGTCCAGTTGAAGTTGGGAAATACATCTATTTTTAACTTTGTTGATCCTTCATCTATAATGTTAATTAGCGTTCGTTTTGCTAGTAACTGTATAAATATACAGCTGAACAATATCCTAACAGGTGTGTGTGCAGGACATCAGGTTTCGCTGGGTGCAGCGCAATAAATTCAGCCAGAATATGTCTTTACAAGGAGAATTTGAAGAAAAACTGGCATTTTAAAAAATGATCCAATCAGCCCATCATGTGGCAATAGCATAATGCATAAAAAAAATCATGCATGATTCAGATTATAAGCATGAAATAATGTGCAAATCAAACTTTAGAACGAGGGAAAATATGATCTCAGTGACCTTGAGCGTAGCATGGATGTTGGACCAGATGGGCTCGTTTGAGTATTTCAGAAACTAGTTTACAGTTTATAACATTGATAAAGAACGGTGCAAAATCGGACAAACAAATAATCAAACTATCACATGACAGGACAGCTGTGATAACTCAAAAGTGGTGAGAAGAAAAGCATCTCACCAAGTACAGTACCGCACATTAAAACTTAAGGCTATCTTCAAACTTTCATCCAGAGATTGCGGATTCGATTCCTGAGTGATGTTACAGCCATCCGTAGCTGGGAGTCCAGGGAGATTATTAGTCGGGCTCTCTCGGTGGGATGGTTGGCATACCCGTATTCTCAAGTCAATCATGCCAACACAAGCCAATTATGGGCTTCTGCAAGCTCATGCAAACTCCCAACACTGCTTGAGCAGTAGATAGAATAAGCAGTTTCATGGTGTCACATGTGTCAGAGAAAACATGTGATATGCCGTGGCCGTCCTGATTGTGCAGAGGTTGTGAGGGTCTTGATGTAAGAGTGCCGCAACAGAGAGATAAGTTACTGGCTACATCTGATCTTGCCCCAAAAAAGCCTCAATAATCCCAAATTAATTTAAAAAAAAATGCAGACAGTCCAATTTTGGCATTACCACCATTAAACCATGGGCAGAACATGTCCTGTGTTAAAGTTCAGGATGGTGATGGTGTAATGACACAGGGGATGTTTTTGGGCCCTTAATACCAACTGAGCATGGTTTCAATACTAAAGTATATTTGAGTATTGTTACTGACAACATGTAACGGTTTATACGGCCACAATTTACCCATCTTCTAACAACTACTTACTATAATGCAATATGTCAAAAAAGCTCGAGTTGTTTCAAACACGTTCCATGACTTGATTGTCCTTCAATGCCTTTCCCAGTCACAGGATCTGAATCCAGCAGAACATCTTCGGGATGCAATAGATCCAGTCCTGTCGTCAGGGATACAATTCTCAAAGGAATGTGTTCCAACACCTTGTGAAATCTGTGCTACAGTATGCAGAACTGAGGATGTTATGAGAGCAAAGACAGGTCCTACACATCATAACTGAAGGTTTCATAACTGAAGGTGATTATTTTCTATAACAGTAGCTTTGCTAATAATTCCAGATTTCAGCTACATGACAAATAACTGCTGTATAATAATAATAATAATAATAATAATAATAATAATAATAATAATGCAATTTTTCTAAAATGTTATTGTTTGCATTGTAACAATTAACAGGAGGAGTTGAAAGTGTATGTTTCGCATAAATGGGTGAAGGTGAGAGTGTGTGTGTGTGTGTGTGTGTGTGTGTGTGTGTGTGTGTGTATGTGTCGGTGACAAAAAAACTCGGCACTCGTAAACCAAGACATGCTCGTTTTTCAAGTCAAAATTGATTAAAACTCTTTGCTTGTCTTGCGGAACACTTGTAAACTGAGTTACTCGCAATCCAAGGTTCCACTGTACAACTATTTATTAATATTGGTACGTTTTCTGAGATGTTTATTTAGATTTTTTTTTTTTTTGGAAGGAGTCTACTTGTAACAAAGAAAAAAATATTTTTAACTAAAAGAATAGAAAAAAGGCAGATGAATAAGGGATCACATGAAACATGGATTATTGAATTAAATATTAAATATATGATTTGTTTTAAAATTTATAAACAAACTAATTATTGACAAATTGCTATGGCATGAGAAAAATAAAATACTTTAAGAAGTATTGTTATTAGAAAATGTATCAATCTTAGTTCTATTGTATTTAACTCCATAAATATTATATTAGCCAAACAAATATATTTGTGATATTTATTAGGTGATTGAGTTAAATTATGTCCTATGGATCATTACAACCACAAGCTAGAGTAAATCAACAAAAAAATCAAATTAATAAATAATAATATTATGTCAATATTATATATAATATATATAATGACTTATAACCATGACAGATAACAGCTATTGGGGTCTAATGAATCTCTCTTATGGATTTACATCATTTTGTTTTCTAGTTTATGAATGCTTGACTTTGACATTTCCTTATGCTATAGATTTGTTCACTTATTTTTAAATGAACATGCAACCACTGCCTGAGGTGTACAGGTCATCATATTTTGACCTGATCTTTTATATTAAGACAGAAGATAATATCAACAGCATATTTACACTGCTGTGCAAAAGTGTGTATCAAAATCTCCTGTGGAACGCCCAGACTCTCAGACCTAATAGCAGCAGATTCCACATGCAGATTTTGAGCAAGTTAAGACCTCCTTAAAAGGCCTGGATGATTGGAAATAAAAATCCTTAGAAAAACAATAGGGCCCTCGCACACTATGACGTCTGCACTATAAGACTTCAACACTATCATAGTGAGTCGATGATGTCATAGTATTCGTGTCATAGTGCTTGGGCCCTAAATATTGGTTGTTTATGTACTGTAAGAACCTCAACAGCAACCTCATTTCTCCACTCATCTGTTGCTTTTTTATGCTTGAATGATTCATAGGTCACTGTGTGGCTTAACACAACCATTCCTCTGTAGCTGGTCAGGTACAGGGACTGGACTGAAATTGAAAGCCAATAACTTGGAAGCCAAATAGTCATCCATGAAGAACTGTAGAACTATTCCTCAAGACTGCATCAATACATACAGTACAAGAAAGTCTGGCTATGATGTCACTGAATACGATGTCACTCAGAAAGTCATGAGCCACTTTTCAGCATAAGTTTAGGGCATCGTCATGGCTGGGCTTGTCTTTCTGGTGCGTCAGGGCGGCGATGTATATCAAAATCCATTATGTACTTACAGGAACTCTGGCTTTTAGGAAGCAAAATATAAAGGAATCTAGGGTGGCTCAAGACTTCTGCATAGTACTGTAAACATATGATAGATTTTATTATTATTTAATTTAAAAAAAGGTAATGCAACATCCATGATCTGAAGATGTTAACTAGTTCTTTAAACAATATATTTGATTCTTGCCCAAGAAATTGATTAACCATCAAAATACCAGTGAAGAATTTGTCACATGAGAAATTACCCATTGTAACTTCCTGCACCAAAGTTAATGTAGAAAGGTGTTTATAATTAAACCCATTGAGGCATTTGGAACTCATTGATTTCCTCTTATGGTGTAAATAACTCATATTGTGTTAGAAGAGCCACATTGAAAGCAGACATTACAAGGCAGCAAAGATAATACAAACCATCATCGCTTTATCCTTTCAGCATCATTATTATTTCTGATCAGCATTGCTCAGGAAGGTGTCAGATTTCAGAGCTCGTCTGCAATAAAATGACAAAAGCAGCTCCACATGACAGAAAAAGATGTGCATGTGGTGTCGGAAATAAGACTAAAGCTCACTTACTGTATAGCAAGGAAATTTGGTTTCTAAACCCAGCATACACACTGTTCTTCTTCTCCAGAACCTAAAGTGTAGTGATGGATTTACAGTACATAAGCCAAGCTAAGCATCCATCAGCGACTTCATGGCCGATGAGAAAATTTGCCAGAAAGTCTGTCAACAGAACTTTCCTTTTAACACTTGCTTTCTATTCACAAAGAACGCAGAGTTTGAGACTGACTTACAGTATCAAGACACAAGTTACAGTTTTATCATCAACCAAGAAGATCTCTTTAAAAAAATGTGTTTATTAAAAATAATACCCAATTCAAACAATGAGCTGTAAATACAAATGCTTTCCTTCATTTTTGGAATGCTGTAGTAGTTTAGGTGGTATGTACTCTACACCGATCACCCATAACATTAACATTATTACTGTGTATATTAGCATTGATTATAAATTGCAGTGAGCTGGTGACAGAATCATGGGCACCCAAGGCTCACCCATGAGCATGGGGAACAAATGCCAGCCCATCTCGTCCGATCCCAAAGGAAAGCAAATGGAGCACAAAAATCGCCAAAAAAGTAAATGCAAGAACACATGGTGCACCACAGACCGTTGTCCATGGGGACAAACAGGCAAAAGAGCCTGAGGCCACCGACCCGGCCACCCAATTTTCCAGATTCTAGTCTGATTGAGCACCCTTGGGACAAATGTCAGACTAACGACTCTGATCTGTAGAGGCTCCACCCCACAACCCACAGCACTCAAATGATCTGCCACTAACACCACAGTACACACACAAAGGGTCTTGTGCAGCCACACCACAAGGGGACAGAGCTACACTGGTGGGACAAAGGGAACAAAAAAAAAAAAAAAAACCTTGGCAGTTGTAATGTAAATGGTTTAAATGATATGGTTGATCAGGGTATGTACTAGAGAGGCAACTATGAAGAAATATTCTAAACAGATAGGACTATTATTTTACTCATTTTGGTTTATGGCACATGGCTCAGAGGTGCACAGAGACTGGGCTCCCAATTAGGCAGAAACAAACAATAGAAACTGAAAAAAAAAAGGTTCAGATTTAGAAAGCGAGGACATCTCTAACATTTGAGACCTGTGATTGACAGGGGACTCCAGTCAATCTTAGCAACACCCAAGACACCTTGGCCAATCTTGCACTTTTGGACTTCCAGTCACTGACGGATGTGGCACTGCCAGCACTTGAACTCAGCCATAGGGTTATTCCTCATTTTACATTTCTACAGCACTTCCATCATTACTGAAAAAAAAAAAAAAAAGTCTCCACGTTTATGCTACGCCTTCTTTGGATTTGAATTTGAACGAAGATACAGATGTAGAATTGGAGCGCCAAACCGATACAGTTGTGTGTAGGCCTCTGTGGAGCATGAGGTATTTCGTTAAGGAAACATTTCTCACTCCCCTCCTGTTGAGACTTATATTAATGTGAGCATGCTTTCAATAGCAGTGTAAACTGGAAAGG